>JAMPIV010018892.1:445000-525000 GCA_024509875.1 Oreohelix idahoensis | reverse complement strand
TCATTTATTATATATATATATTTAAATAATTAAGTAAGACTGATTGTATATATTTACAATTTATTGATCCTATACCGTTTCTCTTTTTGGTTACTAAAATGATAAGAAATTCAAATGTTTTTACAAGATAAAATAAATAAACATGGAATGTCCATTTCCACAATAGCTAAAAATTATAAAGTTATATTTCAAATGGGGTGACGAAATTAAATTATTGTAGCTTTGGTTGACTGTTAGCATTAGATACCTGCTGGGCTTCCATCGATATATGCCGTATGTTTCTCTATACTCCGTCATTGGCCCAGCCCGAACGATTTGGGCGAGGACGCCGATATTAATTATGCTTTTAATTTACTCACAACTCTGTAGACATCCGCTCAGGGATTGTTCAAGTTTTAGAAATGTTGGAACATGTATTTCCTTCATTCCAAAGCTGTGAAATTAAACATATTTGACTTTGTATCCATTTTTCTGCCACTAGCATTATAAATTGTCGTCTGCTCTATATCAAGGGACTTTACTACGCTATACTTTTGGTAGTGTTTGCTCACTTCAGTGGAGTGCAAAATTTGGGGAAGAACATGCATATAATTATATTATTTTAGCTAACAATATGAAACTGCCATTTTTTTTGCAAAGTAATGTATATATATATATATATATATATATATATATATATATATATATATATATATATATATATATATATATAATATATATATATATATATATATATATATATATATATATATATATATATATATATATATATATATATATATATATATATATATATATATATATACTGAAGCACATTAAAAACGCACCACCTGTATAATCCAGGAACAGAGTGTGAAATGTAAATATAAGTGTGTACAAGTTTACATATTTGGAATCTTTATTCATTTTCCTATGAATCCATGCTGGTCATTAATTTGTACATTTGATTGTTATGAAATTCATTGCATTCTGTGCAGGCAAGGGAGAAAACCAAAAATACAAAAAAATGCACGTGCGTTATCCTGCTGGAGAAGCTGCAAGTCTGGATAAATTGTGAACGCAGGAGCAATAAGTGCATCCAGAACCTCATCTCGATATGTCACAGCATTAACATTTCCACGGAAGACGTGAAGAGGCAAGCGATGGTGAAAACAGAATCCTCCCCAAATGTGAATACTGCCACCTCGAAATCGGTTGACACAGCAATCTGCAAAGCGCTCTTCACACCGTCGCTAAATCCGCATACGTCCATCTGCAAAGGATATGTTGAATCTGTTCTCGTCTGTGAATAGGACAGCATTCCACTGCAGTCTAGTCCATCTGATATGTTGTTCTGTCCATTGCAGGCGCTGCTAACGATGTCTGTGAGTCAAGTTTGGCCCAACATAAGGTCGTCTTGCAGTAAGGCCTGTATCTCTGAGTCGTCGTATGACTGTCATTCGAGAGACTTGCCCATGTCTACCCACTATTGCTCTTGCTGTTTGACTTGCCGGGAGAGTACGATTCCTTAGGTGACTCAGCACAATATGACGATCTTGCGCAGGGGTAGTAACTCGTGGTTGGCCACTCCGAAGTCTATCCCGGGCACTGCCAGTGGTTCCGTAACGTTCATTGAGACGTACAATAGTGCTGTGGTGGCAATTCATCCTTCTGGCAATGGCCCGCGAGCTCATTCCGGTCTCCAACATACCAATGGCTCGTTGGTGGTCGTTTTCAGATAGTCGTGGCATTTCAAGCACATGTACTGGGTGTTTTGTCTCAACGGCCTTTTTATACCGAGTATACTGCCAGAACGCGTACACATTTTCAGGGTCATAGCTGTTGGGAATCGTGTTGCACGTGTAACTTTCATCGTTTTCATGTAGTCTGTACACACACCCGTGGGTTGAATCTTGCACTTTCCATTCCAGCAGCCATTCGCTCTCTACCTCATGGCAAACACGGGGAAAATCCATTCCCACACTTTTTTTTGCCAGCTTCTCGGCATCAGTATATATAATAGTGGTGCGTTTTTTAATGTGCTTCAGTATATATATATATATATATATATATATATATATATATATATATATATATATATATATATATATATATATATATATATATATATATATATATATATATATATATATATATATATATATGACACTTTCACTGGACTGTAAAGTTGGTATTTAGTTTATTAAAGTCCTTCATGAGTCATCACTCAAACTGTTTTTGTTGTTATTGTTATTTTATTTGTTTGATAATGTCTTTGGATAGGCTGACCCGTGGAATTGTGTTACCACCTATCTCCAAAAAATGAGGAGCATCCACAATAGCTAGGATCACAAAATGTCTGGATCTCAAGGCTGGGAAACATAGGTTGTCTAGTTCTAGGTATATTGAGAACGTTTGCACCACAGAGTCCCTCAGAAGTGAATGTCTCGTACAATCTTAGTAGTTGCAGGATAAAACCTGTAATACAAATAATCACAACCCATGTATGGTCCAGCACTATGCTATCCACACACACAGTGGACGTAACAAACAGTTTCAGACATGGTGCTAACAGTTGCTCAGGACAATTTACCTCAGTACCACTCACAGCCAGTTCAATGTGATTACACTTTCCATAAATCCTACGTTAGATCCATTTGTCCATGATGATCTTCCATACAATGATTTGGTTTAGTTCAAACTATTAAGTGACACCTTGATTAATACATGTTAACAAATTTTGTGATCCTTTCTCATGGTCCTGATCAGTGTGTCTTTCCTTTAGGAAATACTCCTTCAAATGCATTATTAAACCTACAGTCGTATTTTTGCAATAATTCTCAAATATTCTATACATTTCCCAATGCTGGCTTTCGTCTCTAAAACTCAACACAGGCTGGCGTTCAGATGGCAATACACTCGTCCTGTAAGTTTTTTTCTTAACACACTCAACTGTAGTGGATTTGATGGTATTGTATGGTTGATGTTACCTAGTGTGATGCATGAGGTCAGCTGTGAAGGCTCCTGAGATAACTGTAGCTGTGAATTTACAGAAGGCCCTTCTTGCTACCACTTACGACCTCACACATATCTTTTTTACTAATGAATGTGGCTACGTTAAAAATCTAGGGTACTGATATGTAATGTGTTGTGGTAGATTACATACATACACACACACACACAGATATTTAATAAGTCTAATAATATTAATAAAATTTATAACACATTGAACTAACTCAAGCTGTTTAAATTTTTGATATTAAATTTTCTTTAAGTTTATTTGTTCTGAACCAAGGTTTTATTTTGGTCAGAACATATGAAAAATTTTGAAATTATGAATAAAATGCATGAATATATGTCATAATAAAATAGAAAATGTGTACATATGTATTTCAAATGACTGGTTAATAGTAATTATCATAAGATAGTCCCAGGAGAACTTATTTCTAGATAGGCTGTTGGGGTGATATCATCACTCCCTGTCTATGACTACCAAACATTGTCCATTCACTGATGGGAGTAATACAAGTTTTATTTCCCAAAAATGGTAGGTTCTAGTTGATGGTAATATAGTTGGTGTGTTATTTAGTAAATAAGTTGGTGAAGGTCCAGCAGGCCAGACGCTCACGTATCTTGACTGAGTAGTTCTGGTGCTGGAATCTGGTGGCCCCACCTCTCCGTGCTTGGGGGCAATATAAGGCTGCTCTGACAAAATACTAGACTGTACTGGTCCACACTTGTATATTCTTCTTCTTCTTCTTCTTCGTTCGCCCTGAAAAGGACGGTGGTTGCGTTGTGTCTGTTTACGCCTAAGCTGTGATATCTGCACCTTTCGGTCGACACATCCGACTTCTGCACGGCATTTTTTAGGACCGGGTTTGCCTTCCCATTGCGATCCGTGCTCGCTCAGCCAGCCTGCACTGCTGCAGACTGTTTCCAGGACCACCACGTGGAGGTGGAGCACGGTCTTGACCAGCTCTGGTTCGCTGGTCCTGACGCAGGCAGTCAAGCTATGAATCGCTGACTGCGGTCTCTATTGCTGCGTCTTCTTGTATATATCAACACAGCATTTGACACCACTTTGGTGCCAAACAGAAACTCACACTTCTGCAACAAAAGTATTGGGTAATGTGTCAGAACTCTACCTCCTGAGCCACTTCTGCACACAACACTACACAACAACACCACATAGACGGGGTCAGATCTCTCTGACCATACAGCACATCATACCAAGTTGGTTTCACATAGAACTAGTTCCCCAAGACTACATATTCTGAAATATGTTCATTAGCTTCCTGCTATTGAATAAGATAGGTGATATGTTCCACTGATCTCAACACTTGATCCGCCCTTCATAATCCTTGCTGGCGTTTATGTATTTTGTTTGTCTCTAGACCCTGAACTTGGGCTGGGGATCTAGAGCGAATCCTTACTTGTTGTAAGGGATAGATTTTGATATGGCAGTATCAAATCACTCGAAACATTAAACAATATTAAAATATACAAAGAAATGCTTTCACTCTTACCAGAATTATGAATAGAGAACACAGTTATATTCTAGCAAAACTCAGCTGAGCTGCTGGCTCTAGTATGGCGTCCCTCTAAATATTGCAATTAGCTTCTGGGAATTACACCACTGAAGAATTACTGTGTCTACTAATGGACAATTTATGTTGAATGGCAAAAATGCGCGTCTGTGCGCCGATAATATGCTTATCTGTGGCCAATCACCGACTTCCCCCCTTTCAAATTTCAAACCTCCAACCAAAAGTCAATTCAGTCATACCTCAGTCAAGTATGTATTATTGTCTGTTGGTCCGTCTGTCTCTACTTGCTTTTTCATAAAAAACACACTTGGTTCTACATGCCTTTCTACACGAATCGGTCTCTAGAGTTATTTTTAGCCACAATTTGCCACTATTTCCCCCTCTCTTTCATTCCAACTAGATTTTAGCACTTGAGTCTCAAGGCCGCAATTTTTGAAAATTAGTGACATTTTTTTTAACAGTGCAGTCGCTCGTCTGTTATGAACAACACAGTCTTTTGTCGATATCTTCATTATTATCTATCCGTCTGTATAAATGAAAGCATATTATTTCTCTGCTCAACATGGGCTATCAGACATTATTATTAAGAAAAAGTTACTTTTTCAAGGTTAGTTGTTTTTTTGAAATATGTTCGAGCATCTTCTGTAATGCGTTTGCCGCTGAATTCAAATAAAAGGACTAAGTATCGTAAAAGCGTCCAAGAAATGACTGTTGCGTATAATAGCTAAGGTCTTTTTTGTCCATTTCTTTACATTGTGTCAACTTGTGGACGTGAATTTTTTTTCTTTCCCCACCAATTGCGTCTTTTTAGCCTTGCTAGTTTCAAGCACGTGTTCAGTCAAATTTTTTTCTTTTTGATCTCCGTTCCCTCCCGTCTCCAAGGGTAAACGTTTTGTCTGTACGTCTAACAAGTTAGTTTCCATGGCGGGTGGTGAACCGCGGCATGGGCGATCATGTCTTCTAGTAGCTTACGCATTATTTTTATCCCTACATTTTATCTTTGGAGATATTTTAACGTTGTATCACGGTTAAATTTATCACATCAACACACTTACGAACACACAAGTGGATTAATCACAAGAAAATTACATAAATATATACATATATATATTCTTTCTTACCCTCAGGCAATACATATAAGCTATAACAGGCTGTCAAAAGGTATGTAGGTCTGCTACGCAGATGCAGTGGCAAAGTACTGGACAGCACATATTTTTTGCCGCTCTCTTCTGTACCGCTTAGTGTTTCAAAAAGTTGTGGCTCCAAATCAACCAAGTTCAAGGACTTTTATACCGTCGCTCCCCCGTATCGGAGAACACGGCCAAAAACCCGTGTTAGGAATCTAAAAACGAGGCATCTTTTGCCTGCTTGTTCAATGTGCAAAATTTTTAATATTTATTATCTCTCTTAATTCTGAACCGATTTTGATCATTTAAAGTTAAAATTATACTGTGAATTTATTTCTACCGTTCTATCTAATAATTGTTTAGTTAGCAAAATGCATTTAAATCTATGCAGACTTTAACTACCTAAATTTGTGACTACCCTGATGTATAGATGTCAATTTAAACGATTTTTCTCTTTAAATGAACTACTATTCGAGGAAGTCTTCGCACTTACCTCTTAAATAACTTCCCAGTTGTTGAACTATCTGTATCTTTCCTTTTAAACATCTCTAGTTCTTAAGAAATTAAATAAATTCTTACTATCCTTTACACAAAATGGGCCTCTATGTTAAGCCTAAAAAGATTTCATTATACACACTAGAAAAAGGAGCGTTTTCATTGGTTCTTATATTGGTCCGTTTTCCTATAGTATTGCGTGCGGTAAATATGACCGTGGTGTAAGACAGACCAAAACACGACACGCTGGAGCACAAAAAATGATTCATCACTAAACCAAACCCGTCTCCAGTCATTCCCAAAGGTCCATTGACAATGCTGGTTCGCCCACTGCAGTCGGTTCTGGCGATGCCGGTACGTAAGAACAGGACCTCTGTAGAGTCTTCTAGCCCAAAGACCAGAGTCGTGCAGCTGGTTCCTGACCGTTTGATCTGAAATTCGACGAGCTGCTGACATTGACTGGACTGTGAAGGACGCAGATGCAAGTCGATTCCTGAGGTGACGCAGCCGTATAAAGCGGTCTTCTGCAGGAGTTGTGACTCTGGGTCTTCCACTGCGCGGCCGGTCTGCCACTGAGCCAGTTCCTTGAAATCGCCTCCAAAGGCGACTGTAAAGTATACGTGATTGACTGGCCACTACTGTAAAAGACCCGATGAGAGACTTCTATGTTTTGGACAGCACTTGTCATCACTGCAACTGGTTTCCTTTGAGGCTCCAGGAGGAGCACGACACCTGCGTTACCACTGTATGATTGAGAGATGTAATCTACGTGGGAACTAGATCAACTACCCAACCTTGCGCAGCGCTGTATCTACTGGTCATGTAGATGTAGTGTGAGAGTGTAAGCAACGCGAATGGTGTACTGTTCTATGTAGTTGACACTTGATAATACTACACTCACACCCTCTTATCCGAGTCAAAGATGGCTGGAACTACAGCTGATATTTTCGTACAGTTTATTAAGGACACAGTCACAAGACAATGCAGACTTACTTACTTAGTCGTTCCCCTTCTACCGTGAGGTGTAGAGGTTTGGAAGAGAGAGCGCCAGACTATTCTATCGGCTGTCTTCCTCCTGGCCTGGTTCCATTCTAGTCCTCGGTCCTTCAAAGATTGTCTAATGTTGTCCTCCCAGCGGACTCTGGGTCGTCCTCGGGGTCTGGATCCTTGGCTCTTTGTTTCCCATGCTTGTCGTGGTAGCCGATCTTCTCCCATTCTGCAGACATGGCCAAACCATCTTAGTTGGGACTGTTCTACTTGGGTCTGTAGGGGGTGGCATATTAGGCCTTGACGTATCGTCTGGTTGCGTACCATGTCTCTTCTTGTTACTTCAACCACCTTCCTCAGATACCTCATTTCTGAGGTTTGGATCTGGCTTTTATGGGTTGTAGTCATTGCCCATGACTCGCATCCATATGTCAAGACTGGGACATAGGTGGAGCGGTATACAGCCATCCTCGTTTTCTTACCAACCTCTCTCTTGCTGAGGAATCCTCGATTTATGGCCTGAAAAAGTCTCCCAGCTGTTGCTTTTCGAGTGGCCAACTCTTCTTTGATGCCTCCCTTTCGGTCTATAATAGCTCCGAGGTATTTAAAGTGGTCGACCTGCTCCAGGACCTGTTCTCCCAGCTTAATCTGATGTCTTCTTTCTGACAATGCAGACACATCCATATAATCTTGACATCGAAACATGGCGGACATGAAGACAGTTCACTTGAAATGTATAAGCTGTAAATTAATCAATATTCATATATATGTCAGTAAATTGCTGACTCCACATTATTCATCATTCCAAACTCGTAGCAACACCTACTATCTGTTCATCCTGACTGCAACGTCAGATACCTTCTTACATATCTCTCCTTAAATCACTCTTCTTCAGTCGACCCCCAAACATGGCGGGTGACACAAGGATAACATGGTCCATCACTCTAATCGGACGTAGCGTGAAGATCTGTCCTTTCGACGATAGGCTTATAAAACTCCCTCATGTATCAGGCGAGTTTCCTTTTCAACGTTATCGTAATAACAGCTTGTAAACCATCCGGTCTTCCACCCCAGACGGTCATACATTAGGCCTCTGCGAACAGTAAACACTGTGAGTTCCCTCGTGTGCAGACATGGACGTTTAAATACAAGAGCTAGACATATCGCTAATCATGCGAGTCTTTAGAATAATGTTAGTCTCCTGGGTTTCTGTGCGTGCATATAGACTTAACAGTCTTAAATGGCTCCAACGGGCTTAATACATTGCAAATTCGTCCTATCAACCACAGTGAGCACACCTCACCGGTTGATCCAAAAATATATTCAGTTTGCACTGAGAACAAGGAAGTGTAATTATATCAACTCTACCTTGTCATAGAATCCGCACACAACTATATAGTAACTATCAATAAATAACACTGGGGAATACTATAATATTTTGTGGAAGAAATTCCATCCCCGAAACAATGCAGAGACGTCCAGACATTTCTCGTCTGACTAACCCAGGTCACAACATGACGGCCTTTCTTGCCGGAAATCTGCTACGCACTCCTCGCTAATTTGCCCATGCGCCGTACGCATCAACCTCTGACCTATCCGTCAGCTGGTATAATTCAATATAGGACTTCAGGAGCAGGTAACTAAATATTTACTTTTTCCAAAAGTCAAATTTAGGTATTCGCCCTTTAAATTAGGGTTCTAACGAAAATTACTTTAGACCCGAAATCTTGTTACAACATATTTTCATACATAACAAGTATACAGACAAACTATATTTTTAGATAGCAAAGACTGCACGTAACAGCGACTAATGGTGCTTCTAACCACATTAAATTGTCTGGTCACTACAATTTGTGACTGTCCAGTCTGTAAACGTCCAATGATGATGAGTCGTTGTTCTGTAGTGAGATGAGCCATACTTGCGCATTGAATTTTCAACTGAATTTATTCGAGGAGCGTCAATCTTTTATAGGCATTCAATAATATGGTCAGAGAGTTTTGTATTCAGTAAGTTTCACGGGATTCTCATGAACCTGTCACGAGTTATTGTCAAAAATGTTGTTTTGACCTTGACCTCTTTCATGGCCTCACGAATCAAGAGGAGAGTACAATTCAGATAACCACGAGAAGTTAATGACCAGGTGGACACAGTCGATAGGTTGACTGATGTCCAATCAGCGAATATCTTTTATAAAAGTAACACCAAAAAAGTTGCGTTTCTTTTTTTTGAACAGAATATATTGATACAGTACACGTAAGCTGGGCTTAAGAAAAATGTTTTTGTGGTTATAACTAACTACAGGGATATTTTTATAAAAAATAATAAATTTCTGCTGAAACACTACACACAAATTTTATAGACAGTCATTTTGGTGTCACCCCCCTCTGATGGTGTCACCCGGTGCGGTCCGTACCCCCCCCCCCCCCTTTTCCCCCTGTGACGCCACTGCGACTACACGAGATTAAAATAGCATGGCTGCACACAAATGGCTGCCGCTACTGGAAGTAGAGAAAATGCTTAGTATCATAAAAACCGAAAAACTAAGTGAAGGAAAAATATAATAAGTGAATAAAAAGAAGAGAAAAATAAACCAGAGAGAGAGAGAGAGATGTACGGTGAAGTCTCTAACACTTCAGTCCCCTACGGCAACATCTGATATGTGACTACCTTTACATTTTCAATCCAGTCACGAACTCGTCCTTTTCTACCGACTGTTGGCATCCGAGGAACAGGATTAGATCGCTGTGACCTGGAAGTCAGTAGCACTCTGGTGGTTAGGGCCATTGGAGTGGATGGCTAAAGGTGTAGAAACCATCCGAGAGATGTAGAGGTGTCTGCAAAATCGGTCCCCAAGTCATGTACCCGTTCGGCAAAATGTCCTGTCCTAAAGCAACGTTTATCATCATTAATCCCTTTATATGCGAGTCTCGCAACGTTATTAATACCAACATTTCAAATGTTTGAAAAATAACTGACAATAGCCAAACGGACACACGACTACGGGTACATTATATGTATGTATATGTGTGTGCGTCTTCTTCTTCTTCTTCGTACACTCTCAGACGTCCACTTGAATGTTCTCAAAGAAAGCAGTAGTCAGTTTGAGGCTATTTGAATCCCCGTAAAGCTTTTCCACGAAAGGAGCTGGCGTCGGCCATATGCACTTTCTCTGTACCACATATAAGGGGCAACTTTGAAGCAGATGTTCAGCAGTCATTTTATCAGTGCCACAGTTAAACTGATCGGTAGTTCCTATCATTAGCTTGTTGAATAGATGGTATCTCAATCTGTTGTGGCCAGTGCGGAGTCTGAAGATTACCACTTGTTCTCTTCTGTGGAGCTGGTAGTAAGCATCATTCTGTGTGTGCCCTGGATGTTCTACATTCCATTTGTTTCTGTAACTGATTCTGATAAAACTCTTTGCCTCCTCAAAAGTTATGCTTGCATCAGGCTGAGGTAGATGTAAACCTTCTTTTGCCATTCTGTCAGCCTCTTCATTGCCGGCGATGTTACAATGAGATGGGATCCACTGGATCACAACACTTTTGAATCGTTGACAAAGTTTGTGGAGAACTACTCTGAGATCATCCAGGTCTGTATTATTTTGTCTTTTCAACGTTGCAATTACTGACTGTGCATCAGTAAAGAAAGCAACTTGTCTCTCTGCCGTTTCTTCTGTCAATATAACCTCTGCTGCAGTTTTCAAGGCCTCTGCCTCTGCTCTGAAGTTGCTGGAGAATCGTCCTGTCGCATGTGTGCGTCTATATATATATATATATATATATATATATATATATATATATATATATATATATATATATATATATATATATATATATATATATATATATATATATATATATATATGTGTGTGTGTGTTACGGACTTCTGAATACTAGATGTTACGGACTGTAACTTCTATCTCCAGATATCAGAAGCCCGTTGGACGTGAGTTATTGAGTTGCTCTCCAATAATTCTTTAGGTATTATATTCATCTCTACCATTTCGGCTTACAGTTCAATTGCAGATTTCGAGCCGTTATTGTGTGATTCAATATTATTATTAAATTCAGTGTCGTTCATTACTTCGTATTAATTCTCCAGCAGTGTTGTGTTATTTTATGAGTAATATTGTAAATATAAATGTGATAGTCTGTACTGACCTTGCAAGGGTTATCTCAACAGTCACAGCACATTAGTAAACTTGAATAATTCAGGCAATTAACAAGTTCCATTGACGACTGAATATTTTAATACATGTCCTTTTTCCAAATGAATACAGGAACGTTTTCACACAACTAATATTGGCATTAAAACATAGTTTTAAGGATCTACTCAATGTTCATCCTACAGACATTGCACGTGTGTGTTAACCGTTAATTCTATAGCGTCCTTGAGTTTGCAACCAACTCTTTCGAATCCGTTTAGTGGAATTATTATCGTTAGGAAATGATATCCTTATTTCATATTCGTGTATTCTGTCTATGTCCACTTATTCAATTACTTTGGCTTTCCTAGCCAGGCGTTAACTGCCATAAATATAATATCCTTGCGAACGTATCTTACCCTATTCGCGATTATCCTTGAGACGCTCTGGTCCTATACTTCTGACTTGATTAGCTTTTCCAGCATAATCTACACGGATTCTTACGCTATTTATAATTCACAGTGGATATCCCACTTTATACATATTCCTCATCAGTGGCTATGCCACATATATTATACACATTCCATAAGTGGCTCTGCCACACTTTGAACACTGCCGGAAGGCTCTATGGCCATACGTGGACTGCGGTTACTATAGTGCGTTTCACAATGTTTGCCGCTGTTTAATATTCAATATCTCTGCAACCACTTGATCGTAATTGTTGCAACTTTGCATATGACCTAATGATCGCTATGTCCCGAGGGGGACATTTTTTTCCTCGTTAACAAACTTATGGTTTTAAATTTTCTTTATTTAAAGTATACAAAATCGACTACCTCCTAGTCCAACCGTAATTTTAAAGGGCTTACCCCTTCATATTTGTGAGCTATTTCGATTTAACATCTTGAACGAAAATCACGTGTTTCAGCTCACTACCGCACTGTTTTGAACATTACATTGACCCTTCCGGTGTGTTCAGTTACCGTTCTACCAGGGCACTACGTTCTACTGATTGTGTATTTCAGTGCATAGGCGTATCTTGCGGTATTCTAGGTCTGTAATACAATGGGTATGAAAGTCAAGTTCCTTACACTGCATACAATGGCAGTGAAGATGTATAAATATTTCTGCAGAGAAGCTAAGCGTGGTAAACTGTATCGGAGTCTCTCAAATCTTGAAAAGAGAACTATTCACGCTTTGGGTTTAAGTAAACGCTCATTTCTTCAATTACTCAAAGCTAATGGAATTTTCAGTTCAATCAATACCAGGACGCAAGGAAGAAAGTAGTAGATAGTTTTGACATATGTGTTTGAGACTGCCACCTTATCATTCACATTTAAACCCAATTGAACTCGTTTGGGCAAAAGTTAAAGGACAGGTGGCAGCTGACAATAAAACTTTCAAACTATGCAATATGAAAGAACTAACATATGCCGCCCTCTCGCAGATAGACAAAGATTATTGGTGTAAATGTGAAGACCCTATCTTAAAAGAGAAAAATGACTATTGGAAAAAAGATGGACTGTCGTTCGTTCAGCCGAGAATAGTAATCAATATGTTAGACTCGTCTGACTCAAAATATATGTGTAAATACCTTATATGGTTTATATGTTTTCTCCTCCATCTATGTGTATATGTAAACCAAGTCATTTCCTTTTTATCTCCGCGATTTCACTACTATTTTTAATATACACAGTACTTTCACCTCTTCATGCATCCATTCACGTTTTAGTATAAAAAGTAACATTTACAACGAATAGGCGTTATTATTCTCTCAAATATTTCGAAGAAATAAAAAAAGACCTCACGTAGTAATCAGTTAACAAACCCCTCTAACATTCGAATTGTACATACGCCTATGTCGAAAATATGCAACTTCCTTCATTTACGGTAAATTATTTTCTTCCAGGACAAAATAATTACTTCGTTTAAAAAGATCAAAGGAATTAGCCGTTGCAAGAAAAGAACACTACCTGCAACATTGAATTTTATAAAAACTTTGGGACATTGAAAATATAAGACCACATGCAAAAAATCATGTTTATCAGTGCAAGGAATATGGAGATATTTGAAGTCAATCGTCGACCGATCTTTTTGAAACGCACTATAGGCTTGACGCGTCATACATCGATTTGCGCGATTTCCAGTATTAATTCAATTGAGGTGTCTTGAGGTGCAACCATGCGAATGTTTGCAACCATTCACATGCTTGCAAACTCCGAAACAATCCTCAACAATATATATATATATATATATATATATATATATATATATATATATATATATATTGATATATATATATATATATATATATATATATATATATATATATATATATATATATATATATATATATATATATATATACAGTAGAACTCCCTTTATCCGAACCCCAATTATCCGAACATCCAATTATCCGAACACTTTTTCCAGAAAAAAAAAAAAAAAATCAGATGCCACAGTCACGTTAGACTAAAATTCTGAATCTTTTGATGCGGCAAACTTCAAATGTGTGCGAACAATTTGTAGAGAATGGGATGGCTAATGGTCGGTCGCTTACGTACAGGAAGTCAGTTAGATCATAAAGTCAGTTAATATCTGGTTTACCAATCCAGTGTACGTGTGCGTTCTAGGTAGAACACTGGCTAAACAGACAGTTCAACTTAAAATAATTGTGTCTGCTACTACAGCAGAATAATTTTGGTGTACAAGTATTTCTCTGTGCGATATGGCATCTTCCAGTAGGCCTAAAGCATATAAAAGGAACCGCGATGTTTTGTCAATTGAAACGAAAACAGAAATTATCAAGAGACTAGGACAAGGTGAAACTGTGTCTTCACTTGCGAGGATTTTCAATGTTGGGAAAGCTACCGTCTCTGACATCAAAAGTAACAAGGATAAAATTATGAGTTTTGCATCGAAATTTGATAGTGAAAATGGGTCGAAGAAACGTAAAACCATGAGAAATGCGAAAGATGTGAAATTGGAAGAGGCTTTGTATATATGGTTTGTGCAAAGAAGAAGCAAAGGGGAACCTATCTCTGGTTCTCTTTTGTGTGAAAAGGCACTTCAGTTCAACAATCAACTTGACGGTCCTCCTGACTTTAAGGCTAGCCAGGGATGGTTAAGAAACTTTAAATCTCGTCATGGCATACGAGAATTGGAGATTCAAGGGGAATCTTTATCTAGCGATGCAACTGCCGCTAAAAATTTTAAAGAAACATTCTTGGCTTTTTTGGAAGAAGAAGGTTATTCACTCGATGATGT
Source organism: Oreohelix idahoensis (assembly GCA_024509875.1). Taxonomy (NCBI): domain Eukaryota; kingdom Metazoa; phylum Mollusca; class Gastropoda; order Stylommatophora; family Oreohelicidae; genus Oreohelix; species Oreohelix idahoensis. The sequence goes on along the minus strand of JAMPIV010018892.1, from coordinate 510,450 downwards.
GTATAATGCCGATGAGACTGGCTTATACTGGAAATCATTGCCTCAAAAATCACTTGCATCTCAGCGCGAAGCAGCTGCCCCTGGGTTTAAAAAGTGCAAAGAGAGAGTACCAATTTTGGTAGCCGCGAATGCCAGTGGAAGTCATCGTTTACCGGTGCTAATGATCGGCAAAGCCAAAAAAACCACGTTGTTTAAAGAATGTGACATGTCTCCCATTGTGTTACAAAGCACAGAAGAGTGCTTGGATGAATAGTGAAATATTTCTTGATTGGTATACAAATCAGTTCATCCCAAATGTGAAGAGGTTCAGAGAACAAGAAAAGAAAACTGGAAAAGTAATTCTTCTACTGGACAATGCACCATCTCATCCAGAGACGGATACATTGAATGCAGTTGATGCAAATTTTAAAGTAATTTTTCTGCCTCCCAATGTAACAGCACTGATTCAACCAATGGATCAGGGTGTTATAGCAAAGCTTAAAAAGATGTACAAGAAGGAAGTCCTGCGTCGTTAATTGTTGGCTGAAGATGAAGAAAGTGTGGTGGCGTTTTCCAAAAAGCTTAATCTCAAAGACTGCTGCTATATGTTAGCTGATGCTTGGACCACCCTGTCACAAGATAATCTCAACAAGGCTTGGAGTAGATTGCTTGGGAAAAAAGGAGGAAATGAAACTACTGCAGTAGACACAAATGATGATTGTATAAATGAAGTTGTGGAACTGTTTCAAGCAATGCCCGAATTTTCGGACTGTGACAAAGATGATGCACACATGTGGCTAGAAGATGATAATGATTCTGGTTTTCAGTTTTTGAATGACGAAGAAATTTTGTCTTTTGTGCAAGAAGAAAACCAAATACATGTAGTGACCGATGATGAAGACTCCTCAGAAGTACATGATGTACTTGTAGATTATGAAGAAAAACCAAAACGTCGACCCAGTCCTGAAGAGGCCTTTATAGCACTAGAAACAGCGATGGCTTGGTACGAGCAAGAAGATGACAGCTGTCCTACACAGCTTCTGCTGTTGAAGAGAATGCGGGACTTAGCAGCCAAAAGGAGACTATCCAGTTTGGTGCAAAAGAGGATCCTCATTATTTTAAATAGTGGGCTACATCTGTGCAAGTACATATATACGTAAGTTGCGCCTGGTTTTGAATCGTTTGTAATGTTATTTTGAAAACATTTCTCTTTCTTAACAAAAATAATTAATACAAGTAGTACATGCACTGCAGTGTAATAAAAGATTTTGGTGATACAGTGATCTAATACAGTGTGGGTATTATTATTACAGTACAAGTAAATATGTTTTATAGTGTATTTTCCTTGTGATGGTTAATTATTTTTAGAAATATGTGTACATGTACTCGATACATTATGTAATCCAATTATCCGAACATTTGATTATCCGAACGATGCTCGGTCCCATGGGGTTCGGATAAATGGAGTTCTACTGTATATATATATTATATATATATATATATATATATATATATATATATATATATATATATATATATATATATATATATATATATATATATATATATATATTCCCTTATGCTATGGGGCATGTAGACACCGATGCAGCTTGTCTCTTTGCAGGAAATCAGTTCAAACCATTCATGTGCTCTTGCAATTGTGGTTTGTGCAGCAATTTGTTTTAAATGATCATGTTACGGACATAAAAAACACCATGAGAGCGACACGGCACCACAAGCGGACAAAGAGGAATCCAGACAGCCAGCGGACAAAGAGGAATCCAGACAGCCAGCAAGTGGTCCTTTTCAGGACCAGTCACCTCCAGGACTACGAACGAGATACCAGTGAAGACGATAACACCCTATATACCCCAATTATAACCAAATTTCAGGTTGAACAGGGTATCACAGCAACATAGTAGAAGAAAACAACAACAACAACATTGACTAATTATTGATCGGAGTCTTGTACTAATCTAGAACATCACTATCTTCGTACGATCGCAGTATACTGAAATGGTTCGTACCAAGCCACAAGCAAAATAGAGGAAAATCTATAGGAGCCCGCCAACACTTGACAGCAAACATGAATCTACAAAGAACCACACTCTCCTCACACTATCGGGTCTCCCTTCCTTATATGTTGTAAATGTTTCTTCTTCTTTGATCTTTAGCCGCCGACCGTCAAAGCTGTCAGTGGCCATTACGCCTGGCGTCTTGTAGGGCAACAACAAATTGATTCCACTTTGCTCGGTTGGCGGCCATCCTTCGTACAGTGCCCCAACTCTGGTTCATTCTTTGCATCTCCTCAGCCTCCACAGTCCTCCGCCAAGTTGTTTTTGGTCGGCCTCTCTTTCGTTTTCCTTCAGGTGTCCATAGCATAGCTGTTCTTGTGATGGCATCGGGGTCTCTTCTGAGGATATGGCCAACCCAGCTCCAGCGTCTGCCAGCTATGATGGTGTGCATGTCCTCTTGCTTGCCCCAGAAGTGATTGCGTCATTAATAGGCTGAACTGCCCATGGTAAACTTCCGGTGTTATGTATAGAGGTTCGCACTAATGACCTGTCATTGAAACATCCTTTTTTTGGGGTTGCGTAGATGGCAGGGAGGACAGTGTGATTCGCTTGCATAGCTAGGCGGTGTTGTCGCACGGAAGGTCCAGGGTTCAAATCCTGGGTAAGCCACTCATGTCTGTTGTTTTTCTGTTGTCTAGTGTTCTACTTCTTTATTTCTTACGAGTGCCTGAAAACATACCTTTATGTTTGTGTCATATTAATTTATAATAGCTCTAAATAACACGGAGAATACAAACCAACTGATGGTCGAACTAGAGTCCGGACACAAAGAAGTCCAGCTGCCCCACCAGATTAAAGTTACTGTGGAGATCTGCAAGAAGACTAAAAAGATAGTTGTAAGAGGGGTCGACAACAATTGGTCTACACAAGAAGTCCACAGCCGCCTGCAAACAGAAAACAAAGAATGTCAAAATAACACAGGTTGAAAGACTGAAGACGTGGGACAAGAAGGACACAAACCTAGTTACTTCAAGCACAAATAATATTATAATATAAGCTTCACTTACAATAATAATATACCCCAATATAATTTATTTACTTATCCTAAATATTGAAGGGACTTCAAGACCAAGTCAATTAAACCTAGACGATAGATATCGAAAAACAGAAGAGTACATCCCTCCTGTTATGCAGTGCTCAAACTGCCAGCAATTTTCGCACACTAAGAAAACTTGCAGGAGAGAGACAGTTTGTCGGTATTGTGCAGGCAGTCACTATTACAATGAATGTCCTCACGCGAAAAAAGGATACCAACTATACAGTGAGCAACTCCAACAGAACCTGCGCAAACTGTCTCGGAAACCACGGTGCAAGATACCGTGGCTTTCCGATCTTCTATGAGACAAAGGCCATACTGAAGGAATCTGTAACCAAAAACATCTCCTTCAGAGAAGCAAGACACCGAGTGGCTTCAGGCGGCACTGCTAAACAGGAACAGCACACAAGAACCCAACTAATAAAACTTACCACAGAGGTGCGAGACATAAAACAAAAACTCAAAGTCGAGAAGAACAAACAGCACAACGAAGACAGATACCATAAGAGACGAAACAATAGGAGCCTTACAGAGCGCCCAGGCAATGTTACAGGACATGAAATCCATTCAACACCAAATAGAAGTCGACATCGCTAAACTCGCAGAGCTAAAGGAAGAGAACGCAGAAGTCCTCAAAAGATGAAACAGAGAGAAGGATCATCGAAGATATCGTAACAAAAAGCAATCAAGGAAGAGAATGAAGCATAGAAACTAAAGACAAAATAATTACCGAAACCCTAGAGGAACGCCTACCAAAAAGCAATCAAGGAAGAGAAAGAAGCAAAGAGGCGGAAGACAAAATAATTACCGAAACCCTAAAGGAACTCCTATCAAATATAATAAAGACAGTCATGATCAACACACAACCAAAAATGACGAGTAGGGACCTAACAAGCAAGCTAGTGGTCCTTTTCAGGACCGGTCATTTCCAGGACCAGGAACGTGTTACCGGAGAAGACGTTAACACCCTATTGTTAAGTCATAATTTTTTAGTAGGAGTTAAGTGTTAAGGATTTTTATGTACGGGGCTGTTTTTTCTAGTAAGCACGTTTAAAGTAATGACTTGATTTTTATTTGGGTACTTTGTGTACGCTATATTTTCTTGAACATTGCTCAACTGAGTATATGTTAGTTTTTTTTTTTTTAAATAAAGAAAGTGTTCGAATGTTCTTAGTAGTAGTTTGGGGGGAGAGACGGATGAGCTGAGCTCAGTTGTCAAGCAGTTTAGTTCGCGCACGAGCGACTTCGCTGAGCTGTACTGAGAAACTATAATCTCAGGCAGTGTGTATCTGGCAGGGCTTCGAGACGGTTAGTATAAGTAAATAAATTAAGGGGCTGCTGTAAAACTGGTAAGGAATATAAAATTATAAACTAATAAAACGGTATTGAATCAGTTTTACAAATAACAGTTCACATGAGACAAGGAACGTTTCGGGTTTTACCCTTCGTCAGCCACAAACAAGTCACAAAGACAAAAATTACATATAGGTACTACAAAACTATACGATGATGAGAAATATACAACAAAAGGGTGATACAAGCAGATGGAAAAAGTAAACAACAACAGTGATGAGAGAAAAAAAGAACAATAACAATACAAGAAAACCGTAAAATCTAAAAGAAATACTGAAACAAGAAAGTAAATAATCAACGAAACGAAAAAAAAGAAGAATAAACAAAACTGTGGAACTAGTAAAATAAAGCTTAGCTCAATCCAATGAATCTGTGGAAGAAAGCGGTAGTCTCTTGTCACAGAAATCACAAGGAAGTGACGTACGATAGCGACAAAACAAGAGATATAAAAAGATACGAAACGAACCAAAGCAAGAACATAAGGAGATAGATCTAAAAGACAACGAATAAAGAATGAAAAAGAGAAAAGCTACCAGAATTTATGCAAAATGATGTTGTATATTTAAACCATCGGGAGCTAGAACGCCCATTTTAAAAATAAGGCGATTCTCCAACGAAAAGCGAGTCTTGTCATTACCGGCACATGAACGGAGGGCAGTAACATGTATATCGGAATTACCTGAATGGTCAGGCCTATTGAAATGAAGGGCCACCGGTAAATGTTTGTCATGATAGATGTCATTCAAGTGCTCACGAAACCTGTCTGCCAAACGCCTACCTGTTTCACCACTTCAATGAAACGTGTGCTGTATTTCTTGGAAAAACATTAAGAGGCAGACTGTGTAATGACCTAAATTTTAAATTCCATTCATGTCTTTTTCTACATTACGTTACCAAAACGAACGAACAGATGGACAAAAGGATAGCGAGAAGGGAGAGGCAGAAAGCCGAACATTAAACACGCGTCGCGCGATACACAATTACTACTATCACGCGTGTAAGTCTACAAGCACTAACTTTTTCAGACGGACAGTGATAAAATACACTACCCTTTCCCAGAGTTAGGTTTATAAATCATAAAAAACTCTTATTAGAAAAGATAACATTAGATGGGTTTACGGTTGAGAACATAACAGTACCCAGACAGAACATCTTCGAAACAGGAGGTAAAAGAAATTGCATATTTTGAACGCAGCCACGTAGCTCCTTTAAATTTGTATTTTTGGGTTCCTTAGGGCTTGCTGACAAATAATATGTAAAACGTTACGCAAATAGTCCAGGAATTAATAAATTATACCCAAAATAAAATATTGGGGGTGCCTGACAGCATAAAATCATTTCTGCTCATAAGATTTTTTTTTAACGTGTTTGAAAAAAATTTACGTTACAGAAATAGCCTACCATGTAAACTCCAAATTGATTGGAGCGCAACAAATGAAAGCCTAACCACGATTGGTCGGGCTATAAATACTATCTTGGTTGTTAGGGGAAACGGGGAAAGGTAACATTTTTTCAAACACTTGTCGAAACGGGGCTTATTGGTCAGACTCGCTGATATACACACTTGGGAGCGTTAGTTCGAAACCACTTGTTTAAAATAGCTTGATAAAGCATCAGTGCGTTGAAGCCAGCATATATTTTGCTCAATAAAAGCCTGGAACATAGGCAGATGGAAATTTGTGCCAGTTTGTGCCAGAATTCATTGCTAATCAACGTATCTGTGTTATTCGTATGAATTGTGGGACAGTGGTCTTGATGGTACTGAGCAGCACCTAGTCAGAGCTTTGCTGAATCCTGAGTCGGACAGCATACTCCTTGGTCTTTTTAGCTATCAGTGAGGTGTCTCCTGAACCCAGAGGAGAATTCGAGCAGAGGAGTCCTTTCCTGCCGCCATCACGCCAGATAAGCGAATTGGCCAGCTGAGCTCAACATTATGTCCCCTCATCTTGAACTGACTTTTTAAAATTAACATTAAGAGGGGAATTTACTTGTCTTAAAATCAGGAACTGTGAACATCTCCAATACTGGTCCCTAAAGACAAACTATTGAAGTCATGATGACAAATACCAACAGAGCTTGAACAAAATAAAACCAGTATTACCTCATTTTACTACTACACAACTGACACACATAGAACATTTGTAATAATATATGTCACTACAATATTCATATTAAATACATTCTGTACATAACTTGTAATTTAAATTGATTGTGATTCCTGGTTCCCTTGTAGTTGAATCAGGACACATATTCATTCATGCCAGTAATGAATACATATTGTTATTTGAAAGTTTATCAGTGACTCTTTTAAGATATCTTTGTAGAGTGTTATATGTATGTGAGTGTCACAGTGTTGTCAAGAGTAGTGGATTAAATTAAATTGTTTATCTGTCTGTTGTTGTGACTTACACTTCACCATACTCATACCCTAGACACATAACGTAGCATCACACTATTCCAGAATAATTCTGACTGAGATATATAGATATGTGGTAGCAAGTAAGGTTATCTATAATACACTACTCTTAATAGATATAGATACCTTCACAGCTGATCTCAGTCAGTACACTAAGTTCCCTATAAGTATTTATAACATCCCACTTCACCACATATATTGGGGGCTCGTCCGGGATTTTGAATCTTTAACTATTAAAAATATTGGGGGTAATTCACTTCAGGGAATATAAGAATTAAAAGGTATCCTTGGGTGGAATTAAATAAGGTTGAGCTCACGGTGCCTGTGTTGTCCATTAGATATATAGTTAGAAATTGAATTGTTGGGTAGACATTATAAAAATTTACCTGATAGACAATGGCGGACCTGGCCAAATTTCGATCTGCTGCGGTTCAGACTGCAAAAGAGTTAGGATTAGATGGGCAAGTTATGGTTGCCTATGTCACAACGGAATGTGACAAATTTATTGAACGCGAAGAAAGAAGATTAGAAAAAGAAGCCGAAAGAAGGTTAGAGGCTGAAAGGGAAATTAAGAAGTTACAATTTGAAGCTGAGGCTGAGACTAAGAGGTTGCAGATTGAGGCTGACAAAGAGGCTAAAGCATTGGAAGCCGAGGAAAGAAGACAAGCTGCAGAAAGAGAAGAGAAGAAATTAGCTGCAGAAAGAGAAGAGAAGAAATTAGCTGCAGAAAGAGAAGAGAAGAAATTAGCTGCAGAAAGAGAAGAGAAGAAATTAGCTGCAGAAAGAGAAGAGAAGAGATTAGCTGCAGAGAGGGAAGCAGAAAAGGAGGAGAAGAGATTACAAAGGGAACATGAGTTACGACTAAGGGAGTTTGAGTTTCAAGGCCATGCTCCTGAAAATGGTGCCAGTCCCTTTGCCTCTGATGCTACGGTTACTCAGGGAGCCTCAACCTCAGCTATGAACTTTCATTTAGATCATTTTGTTGAGAAAGACGATGATATTGAGAGCTATATAAATAGATATGAACTATTAGCTACCACGTATGGGTTAGAGAGAGAAAGGTGGAGCTTAAAGTTATCTCAGGGACTTCGTGGGGCAGCTTATGAAGTTTTTGCAAAAATGAGCAGAGGTGATCAGGAAAATTATGACATGCTAAAGCAGGCTCTTTTGTTAAGGTATGAAAAGAATGCAGAGTTTTACAGGAAAAAATTTAGGAATGCTAAACTACTGTCAGGTGAAACCTATCACCAGTTCTCTGCACGAATCGAGACATACTTGGAGAAATGGACTTCTCTGGGGAAAACCCAAGATCTTAAGGAAATGGTCCTTATAGAGCAACTAAGAGAGTCCATGGCTCCAGACCTGAGAAAGTTTCTCATGGAACAAGGTGCAGAGAGGCTGGGTGAGTTGCTAAATGTTGCTGAAAGGTATCAAGCAGCTCAAGCAGAGGTAACAGGTAATAAAAAGAAACAGGTGGATAACTTCAGGGCACCACAGAACTTTAATAAATTTGATCCTAGGGATCAAAATAAAGGTAAGCACCAATTTGATAGGCCACGGTATGAAAATAAAAATAAATTCCCACAATTCGATGAAAGGAAATATGATGAAAGAAAATCTTTCAACCAAGGAAAAAGGTGGTGTAAAGAATTGTCAGATGGACAATCATGACACTGACCGTTGCAGAAGGAAACCTGTGTATATGGCAACCCTTCAGGTCAGGTCGACCTCAAGACAGGAGGAGGATATTATGTTGGATACCACTCCAGAAGAGATGAGGAAGGCACAGGCTGGGGATAAAACACTCAAGCCTTGTTTCAGAAAATTGTCAACTTGTCATACAACTCCAGGCAAGGGAGATTTTTACATGAAAAACAAGTTGATGTATAGGAAGACTGGAGCTAGATCCAATGGTCACGGACAGCTGGTTCTTCCAAAAAGATATAGGACAGACTTAATAAGGAGCCTACATGTGAAACCAGATGGGGACCATGAGAAGATAGGTACCATCATTCAAAAGGTGGCTCACAATTATTATTGGCCCAAAGCAAGATGGGACATTGAAAATTTTGTAGAAAGGTGTAGCATAGCACATGAGGGAACACCCACAAGTGGGAACATGGATCAGGACCTGGACACGCCATGGGGCAAAATCAGGCCTGACAATAAAAAGAAAAATAGATTTGATAAAGTGGACCAAATGGAATGGGAAGCCCCTTTTCACGGACAAGCTTCACTTAACTGTTTTACAATGGCCACTATGCGGAGAGTGCAAAAAGATGTCTTACCCCAGGATAAGCCGAAAATCCCTCAATCGGACTTAAACAAACTGGAGGAAGAGGATGTAGGGAGGAAATCTCTCATCAAGAATTTTAAGTGGGGAGAAAGCCCAAAAAGAAAAATTGGTAGCGGTCGTTTTGTGAATGATAATTCTGGGAGGAAAAATCATCACTATAAAGCTTCGAGTGGAAGAGACCATACCGGTGCATGGACAAATAGGTCCACACAATTAAAGGTCCATATGTAGCTTTGTTAAGAACGTGGACTGATGAAAAGGCAGAGGAAAACATTACATCTTCATACCAATATGTGAATGAGCTGACCACTCGGTTAAAAACTGGCTGGAAACTTGCCAATGAAAATTTGAAACAAGCCAGGAAGAAACATGCTGCCTATTATAACAGGAAGGCGAAAGACAGAAATTTGGCTGTGGGAGAGAAAGTACTGCTTCTTTTGCCTGGGAGTCAGAATAAGTTACAAATTGGATGGCAGGGTCCATATACAGTTCTAGAGAAGGTGTCTAGAACAAATTATAAGATAGATAAGAAGGGGAAAGAAAAAATCTATCATGTGAATCTCCTGAAGAAATATTTGGAAAGAGAACATCAGGAAGAGACACACTTGTTGACCTTGTCCATCGCCATGGAGATGAAAAAGGAACCACTTTCATCATTTGAATATCCATTACACCCCTGTGAGACAGCAGCACAGGTGAAAATCAGTACACATTTAACGAAAACTCAGAAAGAGAGAGTGCAACAGGTTCTAAATAATCATGCAGAGGTGTTAACAGACCGACCAGGGCATACAAACCTATTGGAATATGATATGAAACTCATAGACTCCACACCTGTCTGTATGAAACCATATTCGATTCCGTTTGCTAAGGAAAAAGCTTTGAAGGAAGAGATAGACTATCTGTTGAAGGAAGGAATTATTTCGCACAGTGAGTCTTCGTATAGTTCCGGTGTTGTACTCTTAAGGAAGCCCTCTGGAGAACATAGACTCTGTATAGATTACAGGAGACTGAATGCTATTACAGAAGGACAGGTGGATCCATTGCCGGATACAAATCAGCTGTTTGCCAGGCTAAATAAAGCTAAATATTTCTCAAAAGTGGATCTGAGTAAAGGATACTATCAGATTCCAGTAAAGCCTGAGGTTAGACCATACCTAGCTTTTAGTACCTCAGAAGGACACTATGAGTTTAATAGATTGCCATTTGGATTGAAGAATGCGCCTAGTGTCTTCTCTAGAATGATGAGAAAATTATTGGATCCTCTGAATAATCCCTGTATAACAAATTTTATGGATGATATCCTTATAGCAACAGAAACATTTGAGGAACACATTGACTCTCTGAACATGCTGTTTGATCGACTTAGGGAGGCAAATTTAACAGCCCGACCAACCAAATGTTGCGTTGGATGTAAAGAATTGGAATTTTTGGGACACACAGTTTATCAGGGAAACATGACCCCTGACCCAAAGAACTTAGAGAAACTACAGAAAGCCCCGAGACCACAAACCAAGAAGGACGTGAGATCCTTTGTCTCATTATGTGGTTTCTACCAGAAGTATATCAAAAACTTTAATTCCATATGTGCACCTTTAACGGAATTGACACGTAAAGGACTTCCAGATCGCATTACATGGACACCACAATGTGAAATGACTTACCAAGAATTGAAGGAAAAGCTCACAAGTAAACCCATTTTGAAATTACCTGACTTAAGTCAAGAATTCATAGTAAGGACGGATGCAAGTAATATTGGGTTAGGTGCAACTCTACTACAGAAATCAGATGCATTGGATGGGGAATTAAGCCCAGTGGCATATGCTAGCAGAAAGTTGAATAAAGCTGAAATCAACTACTCAACTAGCGAAAAAGAATGTCTTGCAGTAATATGGGCAATAAAGAAATTCAATATTTATCTATATGGGAAGGCATTTAAGTTGCAAACTGACCACAAACCTTTATCGTTTTTAGCACAGGCTAAGCATGAGAACTCTAGGTTACTCCGATGGTCTTTGCTTCTGGCTCCATACAATTTTAGCATTGAATATATATCTGGAAAAACCAATCTGGGAGCGGATTTTTTAAGCCGCCATCCGTGTGATGAGAATCACCGTAAACCCCAGAAATAATAATAAATTTCTATATGTGTATATAGAATAAAGGACTGACATATAATGTCTGTTTTAAGAGGGGAGGTGTCATGAAATATTCTAATCCACATATATAAATTATTAGGTAAATATGAAGCCTAACAAATAAAATTAATAAAGAGAAGAGCAATGGTAAAATGACAGTGCTGTCACAAGGAATGTACTCGAAATCCCCCTTGTTTTCTGCTTCGTCTGCAAATTGTAACGCTTTCACGTTGATAGTAAAAGCTTACTGTATTATACCCGCTTTCTTCAATGAAACGTGTGCTGTATTTCTTGGAAAAACATTAAGAGGCAGACTGCGTAATGACCTAAATTTTAAATTCCATTCATGTCTTTTTCTACATTACGTTACCAAAACGAACGAACAGATGGACAAAAGGATAGCGAGAAGGGAGAGGCAGAAAGCCGAACATTAAACACGCGTCGCGCGATACACAATTACTACTATCACGCGTGTAAGTCTACAAGCACTAACTTTTTCAGACGGACAGTGATAAAATACACTACCCTTTCCCAGAGTTAGGTTTATAAATCATAAAAAACTCTTATTAGAAAAGATAACATTAGATGGGTTTACGGTTGAGAACATAACAGTACCCAGACAGAACATCTTCGAAACAGGAGGTAAAAGAAATTGCATATTTTGAACGCAGCCACGTAGCTCCTTTAAATTTGTATTTTTGGGTTCCTTAGGGCTTGCTGACAAATAATATGTAAAACGTTACGCAAATAGTCCAGGAATTAATAAATTATACCCAAAATAAAATATTGGGGGTGCCTGACAGCATAAAAACATTTCTGCTCATAAGATTTTTTTTTAACGTGTTTGAAAAAAATTTACGTTACAGAAATAGCCTACCATGTAAACTCCAAATTGATTGGAGCGCAACAAATGAAAGCCTAACCACGATTGGTCGGGCTATAAATACTATCTTGGTTGTTAGGGGAAACGGGGAAAGGTAACATTTTTTCAAACACTTGTCGAAACGGGGCTCATTGGTCAGACTCGCTGATATACACACTTGGGAGCGTTAGTTCGAAACCACTTGTTTAAAATAGCTTGATAAAGCATCAGTGCGTTGAAGCCAGCATATATTTTGCTCAATAAAAGCCTGGAACATAGGCAGATGGAAATTTGTGCCAGTTTGTGCCAGAATTCATTGCTAATCAACGTATCTGTGTTATTCGTATGAATTGTGGGACAGTGGTCTTGATGGTACTGAGCAGCACCTAGTCAGAGCTTTGCTGAATCCTGAGTCGGACAGCATACTCCTTGGTCTTTTTAGCTATCAGTGAGGTGTCTCCTGAACCCAGAGGAGAATTCGAGCAGAGGAGTCCTTTCCTGCCGCCATCACGCCAGATAAGCGAATTGGCCAGCTGAGCTCAACATTATGTCCCCTCATCTTGAACTGACTTTTTAAAATTAACATTAAGAGGGGAATTTACTTGTCTTAAAATCAGGAACTGTGAACATCTCCAATACTAGTCCCTAAAGACAAACTATTGAAGTCATGATGACAAATACCAACAGAGCTTGAACAAAATAAAACCAGTATTACCTCATTTTACTACTACACAACTGACACACATAGAACATTTGTAATAATATATGTCACTACAATATTCATATTAAATACATTCTGTACATAACTTGTAATTTAAATTGATTGTGATTCCTGGTTCCCTTGTAGTTGAATCAGGACACATATTCATTCATGCCAGTAATGAATACATATTGTTATTTGAAAGTTTATCAGTGACTCTTTTAAGATATCTTTGTAGAGTGTTATATGTATGTGAGTGTCACAGTGTTGTCAAGAGTAGTGGATTAAATTAAATTGTTTATCTGTCTGTTGTTGTGACTTACACTTCACCATACTCATACCCTAGACACATATCGTAGCATCACACTATTCCAGAATAATTCTGACTGAGATATATAGATATGTGGTAGCAAGTAAGGTTATCTATAATACACTACTCTTAATAGATATAGATACCTTCACAGCTGATCTCAGTCAGTACACTAAGTTCCCTATAAGTATTTATAACATCCCACTTCACCACAATGGCATAAATCAGGTTTCTGGATTCGCACGTAAAAGACTCTCTAATGATAAATTTTCCTTTCGGAAAAGTGACTGTCTGAGTTTGGAGTACAAACGGACAGGTCTTGCGTATCCGGCGTTGGCATGGTTTAGTACCAAAGTAAGATGGGCTAGAATGTCGCAAGCGACTGTGTACAAGAATATCTCTAAAATTCCTATCCCTACGATAAGCTACCAAAGGTGTATCACGAAACAACTCTTTGGTATCAGGATCAGAGTTGAGAATAGGCAGATGTCGAAACAGAATTCTCTTTACCTCCAGACAGTGAGGATGGAAAGTTAGAACCAGTTTGAGTCTGTCAGATTGGACAGAAGGTTTAGTAGTGAGTGCCGTCTGACGAGTGACGCGTGTAATACGATTAAGGCATCAGATAACACATGTTCTGGATAAAGACGTCGGCGAAAGAACTCAAGCATCTCTTGAGCTCGCTGATGAAAATCATCGTCATCGTGACATAACCGACGCAAGCGAAGAAGTTGAGAAAAGGGAATGGAATTTTTACAACTAAGAGGATGCGATGAAGTATAAAGAAGGAAACCTTGAGCGTCCTTAGCCTTATAATAGACAGACGTTTTAAGACCAGTAGGGCTAATAGTCACAGTGATGTCAAGGAAGTTCACTGAGGTCGTAGAAATTTCAGAAGTGAATTTGATGGCAGGATTGAAATTACCAATATAGTCAATAAATCGACGGAGGTCTACCTCAGACATGTCAGTAATGCCAATACCATCATCAATGTAGCGGCGGTAAAACTCGGGTATTGGCCATCATAATTTTGAAAGAGTAAGATCAGTACGCTGGTCGAGAAAAAATTGGAGTGCCTTGAGACCATCAGCATGTGGAATAGAAGTATAAAGGGAACAAACATCTAGAAGGAAAAGACGGTAAGTACGATCAGGCGTGAATCTGATAGAATCAAAGGTAGTGATAGCATGAGTAGTGTCTTTCAAATAAGAAGGCAGATTGGCGACCAAAGGCTGGAAAATACTATCAAGGAATTCAGAAATACGTTCAGTGGGACAAGAGCAGGCTGAAACAATAGGCCTACCAGGGTTAGTATTATTGGTATTGTTGTATTATTTTGTATTATTTTGAATTATTGGTACTAAGATGGGTCCTAGTTACGCTTGCCTTTTTATGGGCCACTTTGAATATTTGGTCTTTCAAAATTATGATGGGCCAATACCCGAGTTTTACCGCCGCTACATTGATGATGGTATTGGCATTACTGACATGTCTGAGGTAGACCTCCGTCGATTTATTGACTATATTGGTAATTTCAATCCTGCCATCAAATTCACTTCTGAAATTTCTACGACCTCAGTGAACTTCCTTGACATCACTGTGACTATTAGCCCTACTGGTCTTAAAACGTCTGTCTATTATAAGCTACGGACGCTTATGGTTTCCTTCTTTATACTTCATCGCATCCTCTTAGTTGTAAAAATTCCATTCCCTTTTCTCAACTTCTTCGCTTGCGTCGGTTATGTCACGATGACGATGATTTTCATCAGCGAGCTCAAGAGATGCTTGAGTTCTTTCGCCGACGTCTTTATCCAGAACATGTGTTATCTGATGCCCTTAATCGTATCACACGCGTCACTCGTCAGACGGCACTCACTACTAAACCTTCTGTCCAATCTGACAGACTCAAACTGGTTCTAACTTTCCATCCTCACTGTCTGGCGGTAAAGAGAATTCTGTTTCGACATCTGCCTATTCTCAATTCTGATCCTGATACCAAAGAGTTGTTTCGTGATACACCTTTGGCAGCTTATTGTAGGGACAGGAATTTTAGGGATATTCTTGTACACAGTCGCTTGCGACATTCTAGCCCATCTTACTTTGGTACTAAACCGTGCCAACGCCGGATATGCAAGACCTGTCCGTTTGTACTCCAAACTCAGACAGTCACTTTTCCGAAAAGAAAATTTATCATTAGAGAGTCTTTTACGTGCGAATCCAGAAACCTGATTTATGCCATCATCTGCAAGAGGTGTGGCATGACCTATATTGGTGAAACAGGTAGGCGTTTGGCAGACAGGTTTCGTGAGCACTTGAATGACATCTATCATGACAAACATTTACCGGTGGCCCTTCATTTCAATAGGCCTGACCATTCAGGTAATTCCGATATACATGTTACTGCCCTCCGTTCATGTGCCGGTAATGACAAAACTCGCTTTTCGTTGGAGAATCGCCTTATTTTTAAAATGGGCGTTCTAGCTCCCAATGGTTTAAATATACAACATCATTTTGCATAAATTCTGGTAGCTTTTCTCTTTTCCATTCTTTATTCGTTGTCTTTTAGATCTATCTTCTTATGTTTTTGCTTTGGTTTGTTTCGTATCTTCTTATATCTCTTGTTTTGTCGCTATCGTACGTCACTTCCTTGTGATTTCTGTGACAAGAGACTACCGCTTTCTTCCACAGATTCATTGGATCAAGCTAAGCTTTATTTTACTAGTTCCACAGTTTTGTTTATTCTTCTTTTTTTTCGTTTCGTTGATTATTTACTTTCTTGTTTCAGTATTTCTTTTAGATTTTACGGTTTTCTTGTAGTGTTATTGTTCTTTTTTTCTCTCATTACTGTTGTTGTTTACTTTTTCCACCTGCTT
Organism: Oreohelix idahoensis; assembly: GCA_024509875.1. NCBI lineage: Eukaryota > Metazoa > Mollusca > Gastropoda > Stylommatophora > Oreohelicidae > Oreohelix > Oreohelix idahoensis. The sequence goes on along the minus strand of JAMPIV010018892.1, from coordinate 494,412 downwards.
GTATCACCCTTTTGTTGTATATTTCTCATCATCGTGTAGTTTTGTAGTACCTATATGTAATGTTTGTCTTTGTCCCTTGTTTGTGGCTGACGAAGGATAAAACCCGAAACGTCCCTTGTCTCATGTGAACTGTTATTTGTAAAACTGATTCAATACCGTTTTATTAGTTTATAAACTTATCTTCGAGACAGTTGCTTAGTCTCGCTAGTGTGACCAGAATATATTATTGAAGAGAATATATATATATATGTATATATATATATATATATATATATATATATATATATATATATATATATATATATATATATATATATATATATATATATATATATATATATATATATATATATATATATATATATATATATATATATATATATATATAGATTTCCTGATGGATGTTCTTTCATATGGATATTAATGTACCTAGTATTGCAATGTATGCAATCCCTTGTCTGATGGATATGTACTTACACGATTTATTATTCTAATGCCATGGATTACGTTGGCTCATATGATAGACCTAGTATTGCAATGTATGCAATCCTTTTCCTGATGGATGTTCTTTCATATTGGATATTAATGAACTGTATTGTGAATTGCGATGTATGCAACCAATCTCTGGATATTTAAGATGCTGTGATTTACTGTGTTCTGCAACCTATTTGCCATGGATTTTGTATGCCATTATAATTTGTGACAGTGTACTGTTCCTGATGTCTACGTTTCTGTGTCAATAAACTGTATATTGTGAGTTGGAAACCATTTGTCTTACCCGTTGGTCTATTCCTGACCATCGTTACTGTGCAATGAAAGTAGCAAACACCTATTAAAAAAATAAAAATTGACTAATAACTGTCCTAACTTGCTTCTCGGCCTTTTGACTAAGATCAAAGTGTCAAAGCCAGGGCCAAGATCAAACACATTTTGCGCAATAAAGTCAATAGACCTCACTTTATCCCAAAAGAGGTATTTAAAAAAAAAAAAAAAAAAAAAATTTATTTCGCGCGCAGCCTTGCTGCTTCACATTTTGCTTCCGAACGTAACACTTCAAAGTTTCGCCCAGATATCAACCATGGAGTCCAGAAAAATCACAACTTTTGACTTGTTTTCATTAGAGGGTGGAAATTTCCACAAACCTGGGACCCTGCTGCTCGTGGTCTCTGGCCCCCAAGCAGCGGCGAAGGCCACACCATCCTTCTTAACAAGATCTCCCGATTGGCCCAGCAAGAATCTCTGTCAATGGGTATAGACTCGCTCTATAGATTTGAAAACGTAAGGTGGTATTTCAACCTCTCAGCAGACGCACTCAAGCTACTATCAAAGACTGAATGGCAAGAGCCTGAACCTGTCCAATCCTGAGCTAAATATAACCATTGGAATTTTAAAAAAGGAACGTTCCAAGATGACGTTGCATTGGATTCCACCCACGATGAAAGAACAAGCGGTTAAGCAGATAGCCGAGGCGATAACACAAGATCCCGAAGACGAGGTGTACAGGATCAAAAACGCACCAGACAAGATATTCCACACTACGTGGAGCTGAGAAAAAAAGGGGACGACTTGGGGAGGCACAAACTCAGTCACATTACCAGGGCGTAGAATGGTGTGCCCTCATTGCGGGGAAGACATACAAGACTGGGCCAACCGCTGCCCCAAAAGAAACCCCCCGGAACCAATACGGCAACGAGAGCCAGAGCCAACCAAACACCTCGAAACCAGCGATTGTGAGGAAGAAACCATGCATCCTGCTACCCCGGGAGACGGGTTCCAAACAGTTTCCCGCGACAGCAAAAAGAGACGACTGTACTCTGCCTAAAAAAAACCACATTGACAAACCAGACCAGAGACAGAAAAGTGAAGAGAAAAGTACCACGACACCAAGACATCGAGACCAGAAGACCTCCGACCAGACGCATTACAAATTTGCAACCGTTGAGGCTGGAGGCAGACCAACACACCGTCGAGACACCTAAACCCCAACCATTCCAGCCATCCTTAACAAAATCAACACGAGATACATCGGAACTCACAGCAACAGAAGAAACACACGCAATCGATTCACATGTAAAACTAATCATTGACCTGGAACAAGCTCACGGAACAGTCAAGAAAACAGCAACCAAGATCTGATTCATATAGCTTTAGGTATGTAACTGTAGCATAATTTATTACAATAAGGCAGCAGTTTTCAACCTGTGCGCCGCGGCGGCATGACTGACGGTCAAGTGCCGTGGGTAGGCGTGGAATTTTTTCCTATTTAGCTGTAAAGAAAACACAGAGCTGTGGAAAATTTCATTTTTGGTGCTTATCAACCTGCGTGACCCCGAAGAAATTTCCCTTTTGATGTTGGCCAGCCTTTGAAGTCCCGCTCCCCCGACCCGCCTATCAACTTTTTCGCGTATTCTCCTCGCGCGACCAGTGTTGCCACAGCTGGGTATTTTTTACTAGATCTGGGTTTTTTGGCTTCCGTCTGGGTTTTTTTCCCCCAAATCTGCTTAATCTGGGTACATTTGGCATTTACAATGTATGTATATTCTGTGCACTGAGCATTATATTTATATTATAATTAAATAAAAAAAATTATATGCTATATATTTTTTATTCCACTTAAATTTAATTCTTGTGTTTAACCACATCAATGACGTTTTTTGACCCGTTTACATCAGCTATCTATTTCCTGTTATTCTGTTAATGCCTGTCATCTACAATACTCAGTCATTTTTGTGATGTGTTTTAAAGTATTCTTTTTAAATTTTAGACTTATGCGATGGTGAAGGTACGCTAGGTAGTTGTAGCAGCATGATGACACACACGCCACCGCGTAAAAATGTGAAGCCATGGTATCAGCAGGCTTTTTGTAATGAATCGCTAACAGACAGCAAACTGAAGGATTGGATAAAGCCGGACTCTGGCAATAGCTATGCTGCGATTTGTACGGTCTGTTCCTGTACATTAACTAATGCCAACAAAACAGCTTTATTGACACATAAAAGCACACAGAAGCACATGAAAAACTTCGAAGCCAAAAGCAAAACTCTGAACATTAACAAGTTTTTCATCAAACCAAAAGAGCCAAGTCTCCAAGACAAAATTGCTAAAGCGGAGATACTGTTGTCGGCTTTCATGGCAGAACATAATACTCCGTTTCCGCAAGCTGAATTACACTGAGCTGGGTGGGCGATGTGAAGCGCAGTTAATCCGGCAACCGTTAGGAGATAAAGAAGTCCAGTTTCGCAAGGATGTATTGGCATACCTGATTGAACTTTGTACTCAAATACGACGCAGGTTCCCACTTGGACAAAACAGTGTTCTGGCACAAATGCAGCTGTTGGATCCAAAGCAAGCTCTCGAGATCAGCAAACCTTCTGTCATTCTATTAGCAGCGCAGTTCCCAACAGTTTTTTCAGAAGAGAGCCTTGATTGTCTGTCTGATCAATGGCGAGAACTGGCGTCGTACTGAAAAGATCTTGGACATCTGGTGGATGAGGATCCGCCCGCATTCTGGCTGGGACTGCAACAAGTAACAGATGCTAATAACCAGAAGAAATTTGATGTTTTGGCTGACCTCATGTGCACGCTTATGGCACTACGTCACTCCTCAGCATGCGTCGAAAGAGTGTTTTTGAAGGTTAACTTAGTTAAAACTAAACAAACCAACAAGCTTTTGTGTGAAACAGTTTCCAACCGAATACTAGCCAAGCAAGCAGTTGTCAAAGATGGAGTTTGTCAGATGTTTAATCCTAGTAAAAGCGCGGTTGAAGGTGTGCGTGAAGGACGTTGTCGGCAGAGATATGCAAAGATTTTGGAACTCAAAAATCAAGATTCCACGTTGTCAATTCATGCATATGATCTTGACGAAGGAGAAGTTATAGACATGGATGCCGAGTCGCTGACAAGTGACAATTTTCAACAGTAACAAGATACAACTAACATTTTATATTTGATTTGAGGAAGTATGTTACTGATAAAATATCTTATTTTCAAGAGTTCATATATTGGGGTGTTAATAAAATCATTTTTATATAATTGTGAATTTTTGGAAATTAAAAAAATAAAAATAAAAATGAAGAAATAAATAAACATTGGTAGCACACAGCTTATTTGGGCTAGAGTTGCACTAAAAGCTTGTGCATCGTCTATCCCGTGTATTTGAGGCATAAAATAATTTGGTTGTTTCTGGGGTTTTTTTTTTAGAAGAAAATCTGTGTTTATCTCTAAAACTTGAGTGGCAACCTTGCGCGTCGCGCATAGTAGGTAACTTGGGGTGATTTACTGTTTTCAAACGTTTTTGATTGTGTTGTGAGTTTGATATAAACTATGGAAAGATTTTTTAATTTGGCAAGTGTTAGTAAAAAGAGAACTTGTTCAGGATGACAAGGTAAGTGGTAATGAGGAAAGGAAATGTAAGTATAGAAAATACGATGAAGGTTACTTAGATTTTGGTTTCACGTGCACTCTTGTGAACAATGAAGAGCGTCCACAGTGTGTTTTGTGTTTCAAAGTACTCTCTGTCGAATGTATGCTGCCTAGCAAATTGAAGCGCCATTTAGAAAGTGTTCATAAGAATGACATGGGCAAACCAAGAGAATATTTCTCTAGAAAGCTGAGTCAAATGAAAGAACAAAAATCAGCATTTTCTAAGCAGGCGACAATCTCGAGTAAAGCTCTTCTACAAGGTAGCATACCGGGTAGCAAAATGTAAGAAACCCCATACGATTGCAGAAGAACTTGTTTTACCGTGTGCTATTGATATGGTGTCCATTATGGTTGGAGAGTCCGTGGGAAAACAGCTTTTGACCATTCCTTTGTGTGGTGGTTTTTAGAGGTTATTGATGTTAAACAGTAAGTGTCAACAGAGTGAGGTCAAGCTATGTAAGTCCCTGAGTCTAATAGTTGATGATGATGTATTCTCAGGGTACCTAACCGCTACCACCCTCAGATCTCACTCTGTGTAATATTTTAGATTCTATTATGTTATATGGCTACATGTCTAGGGTAATGTATGTGTGGTGATATGACGATAACTTAAACACAACTGTAACTCAATATAATGAACTTAAGTAAGACAGTGGTTAAAGTTATAAAATTACTTTACAATTTTTATTTTCCTGATCCTCAATTTTTTTCAAAAAAGGAAATGTGTTTATCATCATGAGCAGTTGCCATCTCCACAACGAAGGTTGGCTGTAATGGATCTCCAACGTCTTCTGTCTCTTGTCTTGGTGGTGCACTCTGATAGACTCTTTCCTGTCCATCTCTTGATGTTATCTTCCCACTTATAGCGCTGTCTTCCCCTTGCAGGTTTGCCTTCAACTCTCCCTTCTGTTATGGTCTTCTGCAAGGTGTTATGCCTTTTTATGTGGCCAAAGTATTTTAGCTGCCGACCTTTGACCTCCCTCATTAGTTCTTCTTTTTCTTCTTCTTCTTCGTTCGTCCTGAAAAGGACGGTGGTTGCGTTGTGTCTGTTTACGCCTAAGCTGTGATATCTGCACCTTTCGGTCGACACATCCGACTTCTCCACGGCATTTTTTAGGACCGGGTTTGCCTTCCCATTGCGATCCACACTCGCTCAGCCAGCCTGCACTGCTGCAGACTGTTTCCAGGACCACCACGTGGAGGTGGAGTGCGGTCTTGACCAGCTCTGGTTCGCTGGTCCTGACGCAGGCAGTCAAGCTATGAGTCGCTGACTGCATTCACTATTGCTGCGTCTTGAGGCCCCCCTCATTAGTTCTCTTTTCATACCTAGATTTTCTAGGACCTCCTTATTTGTTTTCATCTCTTTCCATGAGATACGCCCCATTCTTCTATATATCCACATTTCAAGAGCCTCAATTCTTTCTTCCAAATGCTTATTCATCGTCCATGTTTCTGCACCATACAGAAATGCAGAATATATATAACACTTTATGATTCTCAGTTTTAATTTGTGAGATAACTGTTTGGATGTCAGTATATGTTTCATGTTGTTGAATGTAGCTTTGGCCATTCCTATTCTCTTCTTGATTTCTGTTTCACATCTGCCATCTTCTGTTATTATATGACCAAGATATACGTAGCTCTTGACTAGTTCCAGGATTTTCCCATTTACGCTTATCTTTAATGTGGGTTTATCGTCTGTTTTGCTAATTATCATAGTTTTTGTTTTCTCAATATTAATGTCGAGTCCATATTCATGACTTATACTGTTCACTTGCTTCACTAGTTCTTGTAACTCCTGTTCGCTTTCAGCTAACAACACGGTATCATCTGCATATCTAAGGTTGTTTATTGACCTTCCACTGATGTTCAGTCCTGGTATTTTCTGTATCTGTTTGAAAATGTTTTCGGTGTATAAATTAAATAGGCAGGGGGACAGCACAAAACCTTGTCTGACACCTCTTTTTATGTCTATGTATGGTGAATAATTCCTTCCCGATCTTACTGTGGCAGTTTGCTTCCAATAAAGGTTACTGAGTATTCTTATATCTTTTCCATCAATACCTATGTCTTTGAGGCATTCAATTATTTTCTCATGATGGACTCTGTCAAAAGCCTTCTTATAGTCAATGAAGCACATATACATACTTTTTTTGGACCTCTGTATGTTTTTCTGCTAATATTCTTAGGCAAAATATTGCCTCTCTTGTTCCACTGTTCCGTCTAAAACCAAACTGTTCTTCTTGGATTTTGCTGTCTACTTTACTTTTTATTCTTTCCTGTATGATTTTGAGCAGTATCTTAATTGCATGACTCATTATTCTGATTGTTCTGAAGTCTGAACATTCTGTTGCATTTGGTTTTTTGGGCAATGTTATGAAAACTGATGTCTTCATGTCGTGTGGTATATATACTGTATTGTATATATCGTTGCATATTTCTGTGATTGTATCTATACCAAAGCTCTCCAGAGCTTCTATCATTTCAATTTGTATGTTATCCATGCCTGCTGATTTTCCGTTTTGTATCATATAAATGGCATTCTCTACTTCTGATCTGAGAATGTTTGGGCCTTCATTAGAATCTGGTGATGGTTTTTTACCTCTGTTGTCCTCGAATAGTTCTTTTACGTATTCTGCCCATTTGTTTGATATGTCTTTCTCATCAAGTAATATTACACCATTTTTGTTCTTGATACAGCTTCCTCCTTGTGCAAACCGCGACCGATTTGATAATTTCTGTATTTCTTCATGCATATCTCTTGTCATGTGCTTTGCTTCCAAGTCTTCTATGTCCTTGCATTTTGTTTCTATCCACCGTTCTTTTGCTTCTCTACACATAGTACGTATGTCATTGTCTATTGTTTTATATTCTGGAGTGTTTTTTGCTTTCTTTCTTTCTGCCATTTTATTCAAGATGTCATCTGTCGTCCAAATTTGATTTTTCTTAGACTCCTTTTTAGGTAAATTTGCATTTGCTGATTGTATGCTTGTTTTTAAGCATTCCCATTTTGCGGTTGCTTTTTCTTCTGAGTTTTCTCTTCTATACTGCTCCATGCTTTCTGTCAATAACTGTTGATATTTATTTTTGACATGATTAAATATTTCTGTTTTATATCTGGTTGTTTCAGCGCTGATATTTCTATCTGGGGTTCCTCCTGTCTTCTGTTTCCTGCTCTTTTCAGCTTTATATTTACTTTGATGACGACTGGATTGTGATCTGAATTTATGTCGGCGCCAGGATGTGTCTTTGCACTTGTGACACTGTTCTTAAATCTATGTTTTATCATGATATAGTCGATTTGATTTCGTGTTACATCTCCTGGGCTTTTCCATGTGTATAATTTCCTTGGGTGGTGTTCAAAAAAGGTGTTACATATGACCAGCTGGTTTTCTTCACAGAACTGGATAAGTCTGTCTCCTCTATCATTTCTTGTCCCTAATCCATACTGTCCTACTATTTTCTTGTATTTTCCTTTTCCTACTTTTGCATTCATATCACCCATTACTATCAACACATCTGTAGATTTGACTGGTGTAAGTGTGTGTTGTAGCTCTTCATAGTATTCTTCTATTTCTTCCTCGCTGTGATATTTAGTTGGTGCATAAGTTTGTAAGATTGATATGTCGAATGGCTTTGCTCTCATCTTTAGTAACATCATTCTGTCATTGTGTGTCCAGTATCCACATACGTATTTTTCTAACTCCTTCTTTATCAACATTCCTACCCCTCTTTCATGTTTTTCTCCTCCTGAGTGTATAAGCGTGTACTGGTCTCTTGTTATGTAGCCTGTATCCAAAAGTCTTGCCTCTGCAACTTCTAGTATATCGAGTTTCATGTCTGTTGCCTCTAATATAAGATTGTCAAGCTTTCCTTCTCCGTTTAGAGTTCTAACATTCCATGTTCCTATTTTTAGGCTTCTCCTACTAGTTTGTAGGTGGTCTTTCTCAGAATGCTCCCTTTCAACAGAATTTAAGGAACACTCGTCATTATGTACTTCCTTACTCATTAGAGGAGTTGCCTCTTCCCTGTTAATTTGTACAGTAGATTCTTCCCCAGGGGACAGAGAGTTCTCTACATATTGGTTCTTATCTTGTTGTTGTGATCCCATTACGTTCTGTAGGAAGTACGTGGTAAGGCCCCAATCTCTTCCACGGTGGCTAGAAATTGTCTTTCTCTATGTCCGACATGCCTCTAGTGCGCCACACACTTTGCTCTTTCGCTTTGCGAGCCGTTGATCTTCTCAGATTCCTCCGCCTCACTCACCGTCTCAGTCTTTGTGTACTAGGGATGGACATTCCCTTGAGTAAGATTGCTCCTACTCCACCCATGTAGTTTAGCCAGTCAGCCAAGACTGTTGCCCGGGATGTGGCCACCGCCGTACACAAGCGGTATTCGAGGAGCCATACATGAGCTAGATACAGAGAGGAGAACCAAATAGGATCCTGACTATCCTAAAAAGGACATGGCTGTCTCTCACCATGAGGTACTATCCCTCTCTCTTTATCCTACATCCCAAGTGTTTATATACAAAGTTAAATAAATATGAAGGACATCTTGTCCATAAATGTTATTAATAAAATATTTCTATAATTGTATCCCCTGCTGAAGTAATAATGTCTTAAGAGATGTCACTAGTGTGAGGGACTAGTCTTCTCATCACGTCACAAGAAAGTTTATTGAAAGTGTGGAGAATAAAATAATGAGACGTCATAAGCCTTCAAGATATTGGCTTATCTGGTTTTTCAGTTGAAAGTGGATGGCTTGCTGGAAATACTGCACACTCTTTCACAGCAGTGTCTTCTGGAGGTGGCTACTACAGTTTGACTTCAAAGTGTAAGCAACCGGCAAGTTGCCTCGTATTTTGCAGCTCCAGGTTATGTCTCAAGTGGTAATAGGTGATGCAACCCTGCAACAAGAGGAACAATTCCTCCCTAAGTACACTTTTTATATATCTCCACAACTAACAACTAAACATCATTAAGCATTCTTTGTGATCAGTTGCATGTGCTAACCAATAGCTTCAGTCCCTAATTTTATGTGACTTCTTCACACTCAGTGGGTACCTTCTCCTTCCCACATGGCTTCAACGCCCCTGTCACTTTAAACCTTAGTTCTCTTCCATATCATCAGCTGGGGTACACACTTTTCTTTTTCTCTTTCTAGTGATCTATTAACACTTTTAGTATGACATCCTATTTATTTTTTTCAAGGGTTATTGGAACACTTTGGCCTGCAGAAGACTGCCAGTAGTTTCTGGACTTACAATCGTATGATTTTTAATGGTAATATGCAAACACAATGTAAATTCATTTTCCTCCCCCAAGTCTGCTTAGGCATGTGCTTGCTAGGATGTCGTAATTCTTTTCCAATGGCAATGTCGTACAACACAAATTTATGGCTCACACCCTTGTGGCCTGTACATACATATAAAATTAATAAAATCATTTCTCTTACCGCAAATAATGAAATAATTCACACAATGAACCAGATGACTAGCAGAACAATGGCACTAAATTAGGACTGCTGTCGTCCAGAAGGTAAAACTTATTCAGAAAAGCTCCCCTTCTGTTCTCATCTTGGCACTGCGGTTATAATTTTCAAATGGCGTTCTTGCCTAGAATGCGTTACATGTTATCAATCCCACTAGCCAATGAAACAACGCGTCCAAAATTTGATTTTTTTGAAAACCCCAAACATTGAGTGTTAATCAGTGCGTTTGCTAGTCTGATTTTATTTATTTTTTATTTCTGTCATATCTCAGCCATTTGTGGACCGATTTCAAAAGTTAAAATTGATTATTAAACTGCCCTTTGGCCTCTATCATCCTATCTAGTTTTCCTCTAACTATTCTTCATCGTTTTCATCTATGTAATTTTATTGTAATTATTTACTCTTTCTTCCTAACCAAATAGATTTTCTAAGGCAAGATGATGTAATATAAGGGAAATTGTTATGGTAAGATATTAAATAATATTAGCGCTATCATTCAGAACATCCCTTTTATTTACTCTCTTTATTTAGAAAGCAATACATTATCTAAACTTTTCCCCCTCCGCCCCGTACAGATTTGGTTTTAGTTTCATTTTCAAACGCATAAGTTAGGCTTGTTTTTTCCTTTTTAACCCACCCTTTCCCCTCTCTCCCTTTTCAAGACGAAGTAACAAGTTGGTTTTCTGCCATACTTTCCAGCTTTCGTCATAAAATATTGGGAAGGGTAACGCGAGCTGCGTGCGTGATTGGGGGATGGGACTCACTACGCTTGGTCTTAGAAAAATTCAAATCTTGTGCCAATCGTGGACTGTTTGAAAAGGCGATGGCCTTGGGACCAAATTTCAAATGCTGTAGTTATTTATAGTTACAACCTTCACTAAATAATAGGATGGGGTTGAATGCGTTTGCGGGTGGTAACCCTTTTAAACGATAATAGTAGGAAAATTTCAAATATTGTGTCCAATTCTTAGCGGTACGATTGACCTTGTCCTTGGCAATTTTCAAATATAATAGTGGGGTTTATAGGGTGTAATTTTACGTTACTATATTTTTGAATAGGGGAATTTGAGCGGGGTGTGACACAGATTCACTTCATCACACTTTGTCTGACAGTACAATCAGCCGTCGAATTCAAGATTTAGGAGAGGATGTTAATGAACAGATTATAGAAAAAAATGAGGGGAAGGACTTTGCTTTGCAGCTTGATGAGGCCACTGATAGCAATAGAGATGCTCATTTATTCTAGTTATGTGCGGTTTGTTGATGAAAAAAACAAAATGGTGGAAGATCTTCTTTTTTCTAAGGACATAAATGCAGGTATGACAGGCAAAGATTTATTTGAAATTGTGGACAGCTTTTACTGTACATGTTTTTGGTTATGAAGATTGAATCATGAGTGCAATACCTTGTATATCAGTGAATGATTTTCAAGAAAAAAATTTTAAAAAGTGTTAAAAAGAAACTACTTTATCTGTGCTGTTTTCTTTTTTATAGTAAGGATTTTCAAAGTGTACTTTCTGTATATTTTTTCTTGTACGTGTAATTTTTTCACAGATTGTCCAATTGCATTAAAAAGAAAATTACATTAAAAAACTACCTTGTTTAAAAGCCTTTCCAAAGCTCTCCTGCTCAAAAAAAGTTAGGCTAAATGAAGAAACATAGCTAGAGTTTTTACCAGTTATCCCACAGGGGAGCCGCAGAAAGAATGTCGTTGGTCAGGGGAGCCATAGACTCAAAACGGTTGATAACCGCTGCAATAAGGTATTACTTTACTATCCCCCCTTTAAAAAGGAAAAAATAAATTGCCGAAGAAATATGTTTAATTAGTTTAAATACACTGACTAACAAAAAAAAACTTTTTTTTTCTTTCTCTAACATTTCTATGTTTTTCTGGTCAATTTTAATGCGCTGTTTTTAAATCTGCAAACCGTTTTTCTCTATCAGGTCAGGATCTCTAGAAATACGCAATTGAAGTTTTTTAACAACGCATACATTATTACAACATCATTCGTACAAGAAGTATAACAGTTATGTAGGCTTGAATTTCTTTGCAGTCGACTTTCGTCGGTGAATGGCATGTGGTACATGGCGATGAAGCATCCAACAATAATCGGCAAGCATGGTCACACTCCACCATCCTTGATAACGTGACTCCATTACGGCGATATCTTGATGGAATCGTTCTCCATGTTCATCGCTGAATTCGCCAAGGTTGTCAGGGAAAAAGTCAAGATGCGAATCGAGCAAATGGATTTTGAGGGACATGATACAGCCCATAATTATGTATGCATCTATGCACTGCTTAACAATATGCAACATAGTCGACAGATCTGTGATTTTCCAGAAAGTTATCGACGATCGATTTAAATGCCATCCATGCGCGAAGTTCACTACTATGTAACAAGTTCTCGAATTGTTTGTCTGCAATAACTTTCCTAATCTGAGGTCCTACAAAGATACCTTCCTTTATCTTTGCATCGCTAACTTGCGGAAACTTTTCTCGAAGATAAGTGAAAGCTTTGCTCGTTTTATCTAACGCTTTTACAAAATTCTTCATGAGCCCCAACTTTATATGTAACAGTGGTAAAATGAAGCTGTCTTTGTTAACTAATGGCTCGCGTATTACATTTTTATGCCCGAGCTGCATATGATCCCGGATAGGCCACACCTTTCTTGCATAATGTTCCTGTCTGTTGCGGCTGTCCCATTCACATCGGAAGCAACAAAATTTAGTATACCCAGTCTGCATGCCCGTGAGAATTGCAATGACCTTTAGGTCTCCACAAATCCGCCATTGGTAGTCATTGTACTTTATTTTTTCCAAACTTATAGCCATATTGTCATAAGTTTCTTTCATATGAACAGAGTAGGCGACTGGAATTGATGAAAAAAAATTTATGTTATGCAATAACACGGCTTTTAGACTAGTCTTGGAAGAATCGATGAAAAATCGCCATTCGTTGACTATGTGCTCATGACCGTTTACATCTTTGCAATAGCAAATGTCATCACCCATCTCAAAGTATTGAACAAGTTCTCTGTGTCTATGACGAAATTTAGATATCGGAGTATTGGGCGCTAAAAGATTTCATTCTTTGAGTCGCGAACCGAGTAATTCCGCTTGTCCTTTGGTAAGAGCGAGATCACGTATTAGATCTGAAAGTTCTGAATGGTTAATTAAGTAAACACCATCATTCACCGGTATGTAATCTGAGTCCGAATTAGTTTCTAAAGCAGGTAAACTATCACTTTCTGATGGTTCATTTACGTCCAACGGATATTGTTCTGGTGGTACTTGGATCGGACACGTGATTGGATCATGAGGCACTGGTTTCGAAACCGATTCAATATTTGGATAAACCACAGACTTTCTAGTTTTAAAAGTGAAACCATGGATATTTGTCAAGCAGAAGTAACAATCACAGTAGTGTGATTTGTATGTTCACGCCATATTACTGGCACTCCAAAAGGCATCGACTTATGCTTCGGCGATTTTCGTAACCAACCTGCCAATGTATCGAACAAACTGCATTTGGCTTCCAAGATTTATTTGCATCATCAACTTTCGAATCGAAATAAAGTTCATATGCTTTCTTTAGTAATGATGTAAAGGTTTTCTGGTCAACACGATCGGTAAAATATCCGCACACGTAACAGAACAGATCAGCCGAATTTCTACAACTTCTAGAAGCCATATTTTGCTCAGAATTATTTCAAAATACAGTAACTATTTGAAAAATCGCGTAACATATGTCATGCATCTTTTAGCAGTATAAAAAGTAGAATTATATTGCTTTTTATTAATTTTTAATAAGCTATATAGTAAAAATGAAACGGAGCAAATAACGGTTTCCCAAAAATATATTTATTCACAAATATCTTAAGAACCCGATGTGATAGAGATAAACGGATTTCAGATTTGAAATCAGCGCAAGAAACTGACCTAAGAACACTTACTCTTATATAAGAAAGAAAAATGTTGTTTGTCAGTGATATTAGAGGCATCCGCTCAAACTACACAACAACATACCACTTATGCCTTAGTTTAGCCATACAGAACTCAGGTTCAAGGACAGCAATACTGCAGACATCAGACGGGTGGGAAATACTTAGCAAAAACAGTGACAGGAGCGGGAGAATAAGCATAGTCCATGTAGGGAACAACACACATACACACACGATAGTCAACATACATGCTCCACCAATTTACAGGGACCAACCACAATTTTATGAAAACTTAGAAAATTTTTATATTCCATGCATTGGAAGCGAACCCGGTACATTTAGAATTAGAGGCGGACGCCATACCTTTTAGCCACTCCGCCCCCCCCCCCCCCCCCCCTTCCTTCAGGAAAACTATATCAAATGTTGCCGTAATCATAGAAGCGAGAAGTGGCGGCCCATTCCTAGGGGATAGAGGGGTCCATCCCCACCAGAACTTTATAAACCAAAACCTTTTCTTTCATGCATTAATAGTGACATATAATACGTCTCTGTCAAGGTACGAGTATAACCATCATGATTTTATGTTGAACCTTTCTCAATCTCTCTCTCTCTCTCTCTCTCTCTCTCTCTCTCTATATATATATATATATATATATATATATATATATATATATATCACTCTTTCTGTCCCACCCAGTATATCACTGCTAATCTCTCCCATGCCAACTTTCTTAATGCGCGCGCTTTATCTTCTAATCCTTTTTGAGTTTGGGGGATGGCTCAGGGCCATCCCCAAATATGCGAAATAATTCTTTGAATTAGTTAACATTTCACAAATATAAAAGTCATAACGCTGGGAAAACATGCTGGCAGGGAGGATGGTGTGATTCGTTTCTGTAACTAGGCGGGGGTGCCGTTCGAAAGGTCCTGGGTTCGATTCTCCGGTAAGCCACTCACTTCTTTTGTTTTTCTGTTGTGTAGTTTTCTACTTCTTTATTTCTCACGAGCGCCTAAAACATACCTTTATGTGTATAATATTTATGTATTTACTCTTTACAGGCCTTGGGTTTCCCCTTTTTATTTGGGAAAATATGCTTAAATGCTTATGTGCAGAATACCCCGAAGGTGACATTTTTGTCTGACCCCAAGATAACTAGAGTTGTCTATTCTTAGTACTAAGGGATGTTTCTATAGCTCTCAGCGAAACGAACAAACTTCTTGAAACAATTATCCATCGGAAACAGTGTTTCCCAACAATGAAGCATGTGAAAACTTACTAAATGATCAGAACAGCGAGGAATGACTGTGTCGAATCCATCGATAAGCAAAGAATTAATGCAGTCCACTCCAGACTTCAACACTAAAGTCACTGAACATTTGCAAGACAGAAGAACAGGAAGACAAATGTTTGTTCACAAGCCGCAGTCAGGCGTTGGAAAGAAAAAAAAGATACCTTTAAAGCAGGTAATTAACTTCGATTAATTATAACGTTCTTATGCAGTGCAATTTTTTTAGTTTATCAACATATAACAGTTAAATATGTAAGCCTTGTTAGTTTAAGCTTGGCAGTGTATAACCTTAACTGTTTTTGCTATGTATAATACTGTACACATGCAGATCACAAAATTAAATATAATCCCACCAGCTAATAAGCACTGGAGCCGGCAATGGAGGGGAGATATCCTCAATTGTTATTTTTAGCTAAAAGTATACAAGTTCGACTTGGCAATCATGATCTCGGGGATAGCAGTGGAGGGGGCGAACTCTGCTCTACGGCTTGCAAAGTGGGCGTGCTAATCTCAGAGCTACCGAGTAACATAAACTTTGGTAAACTAATGAATATTTCATGATCAGGTCAGAGCTCTCATTCTCTTCCCTCGATAACGGGATCGACTGTTATCCTTCACCATTCTGGGTTAAAGTATATTTGTTATGTCCCTATAATACGTAATCCTTTCGCTATCAAATTCTTCGGTTCAATCGAAGGATAGCCATTTCGTTGTTTGTGGAACGATCTTTTCAAATATCGTCATCTTTTCTGCATCCAATCGCTTTGAACAAAAGATGTTAGTTCCTTCAGTGTCAGAGGAGTGGTTTGTCCTGGTGTTCAGTTAAGCATTCTTAATTATTCGATATTTTATCTCTCTCCTTATTTTTCTCACAACTGATCACAGCTAAAACTGTAAGCTGTTATTTTTTAATTACCTCAACTACACGAAGCATAATCAATATAATAAATATTATCATGAATCAATGCAAGATGTAAAATATAAATCTCAAGTACCAGAACAAAGAATTAATACAGTAAACATACTTTGCAATAAAAGTAAGGTTACGGATACATTACAAACACCATAGACATTAAACAATGCCACAACAAACGTCAGATAAATTACAGCCTGGAACAGCAAACAGACAAAAAGAAAAACAAAGTAATATGATATTTAGAATGATAAAGACTATATACCCTAATTAAAACCCATGTGAGGTTGAACCAGGTATCCCGTGCACACGACAAACACCGGTTTTCAAGTACGTGATTGTCGTAAATTTATTTTGAGAGAAAGAGTCTTAGAAATAGTGGTCCTGTTTAGAGTGGAGAATGGTGGTGAAAGCTCAGTGATAGAAAAGGTTACAGAGTAAATAGTTGCTTCACAGAGTGCTGGGGAGAGTAAGTGTCGTGGTTGAGTTTGAGTGTAGAGTATTTGTCGAGTTGGACAACAGTAGTGAAATCGACAAGGGATAGTGGACTGACAGAGTTATAGATTACACTTTAGATAAGGTGTAAATAGGAGATGGACTTGAGACAACCTGGAAGAAGATTTATTCAAAGGATCTCTCTCTCCAGGCCTCAACTCACTTATGTCTGTCTAAGCACCTCCTGCTCTCAACTCTTTTCTCTTATCAAACATAGAGATTCTAGTAAAGAGCTAAAAATACAAATATGGATGGAAAGGTCGTGAACAGCGTATTAATAAAGGTGTAAACTTTATTAAAGAAGAAAAAAAGCATGGAATTAATGCATATCATCACAACAACATAAAATTACATCAATAATCAACTAATCATCAATAGTCATCAATAATCATATACACCAACAACCACACACACAGATCACCATTTATAAAACCTGTAGAACACAGAGAGATGAAATAACTGAGTGTCAGCCCGTCCGTTTTCGGGACCATATGAAATAGCTCCAGTAAGTGGTTTTTTCGTATATATCCTCCATCGGTGATGGAATTAACGTGAATAAAATCACTGTATAGGCGCTATCATTGGTGATTCCTCCCTACTGGCGCGAGGTGGGCTGGAAGACTCTATTTACCTTCTGTTTACCAAAATGAATAAACTGCGTGGCAGTCCGTCCGTTTCCGGGGACCAGATGAAATAGTCCAGACAGTGTGTTACTTGTAGATCCTTCGTGAGGGACTATGCCTACAAAACTGTCCTTGTTGGTACTATCATTGGTGACTCCCCCCTACTGGCGCGAGGTGGGCTGGGGGACGCTGTTTATCTCCTGCAGACCAACTGAATGAACTTAGCGACAGCCTGTCCGCTTTCGGGGACCAAGGGGAATAGCTCCAGTAAGTGGTTTTTTCGTATATATCCGCCATCGGTGATGGAATTAACCTGAATAAAATCACTGTATAGGCGCTATCGTTGGTGACCGCTACTCGCGAGAGGGGGCTGGAACTCTGTCCATAGATGGCTGCTCATACGTGCGAGGTTTTAAGTATCCAGAAAATACACCAGAAGAAGTCACTTGAGGACAAAGAGACCCAGGCGCGCTTATCCGGCGCAAGGCTCCGCTTGGCTGTAAATCCTGTTTAAACTGGTTTGGCTGTGGTTTGCTGAGTGCCCCGTTTAGGCACAAAAAAGGCGGGTGATATGGAATTCTGCTATAGGCATGCTGGGCGGGTTTGATATTCTGGAAGCCGCGATGCTCTGGCTGGTAATCCAATAGGCGAGTAGAGAGCTACTACTGCATTTGGCGATTCCAGATTTTGAGTTGGCTCCGTTGCACTGCGTGAGCTTAACTTGGCGTTGACAAAAAAAGGGGTTTTGATTCAGGAACGGGGTTGACGATTCGTGACGCTAGCGGTATTCAGAAACCCTCTAGATCGAAGAGAATATTTTGTTCTTCGCCTGACTGGAGTCTGCTCTAGCGATTCGGTCTCCCTGAAACTGAGACCCAAAAGAGACACCCTTTTACTTCAAGCAAATAATAAATCACACTAACTTTATACAGAAAGTTTCGCTCCACTATGGGATTAAATTTATTGTAGTTATTGCTATGATAGTTTAGGGCTGTCTTTAACCATGTCTCCTGTTCCTTAAAAATATCAATTATCAACACGCACCCGCATAGGCTTAATATCTTTTGTACACCCATGTAACTGTCATTAAATGTTCTGACAGCAAAATCTCCTCCTCTTCTCCCAATTTCAACATACAGGAAACCTAACCTGTAGTTACAGTTAAATTTTTTTTTTTTTTTTTGCTTTGTTTTTTTTTTTTTTTTTTTTTTTTTTTTTTTTTTTTTTTTTTTCCGTTCGCCCGCTAATACTCGAGGCGAAATCTCAGGTTACCATTTATGTCTAACCTGACATTGATTTTACGTGAGTATCCCTTTATTTCTTGTACAGAGACAAATGTCCCTCGCCATTCAGGCAAATACTCGCCGATTTCGGAGGTACCCATTGCAGCTGGGTCGGCTCAGGAGCCGCCAGTCCCTGGTCGACGACACTCCTTCAAATGTCCTCGCCAGGTCTCGAGTTAATCCAGTCCAAATCCCGGTCGACGAAAAATCCTCAAATGGCGTCGCCCGGGTTTGATCCTGTATCACCCGGTCGCCAGAGCGGTGTTGTAACCACTACGCTAGCGCGGCTCCCCATAGTTACAGTTAAAAGAATATGCTTATTCATCTTACAACATTAAATGAATTTACATAAACAGATTACAGCATTTGACATTACACAAATAAATCGTATGTCCCCTTTGGAAAATATATTAGCATTCCACAAAATGAGTACAAAGAAAATGCAATGTTCTTGCTATAATAATACAGTTGTGGCTAGATCATAAGATATAATTATATCTATGCCTGGTGACTGCTTTCCGTGAAAGTTATAGACTAGTGCCTAGCCACACAAGTAAGCATAAAATGATCCTCCCTTGCCACTAGAAATATCTATCAAAAGGAATAAGTGACTATCTCCTATAATCCTGCATCTCACTATTCAGTTTTAAAGTGAACAATCCACACCTGACATTATCTTACAGAAATGACAGTTAATTTTTGCTGACATTTAACCCAATGGTAAGCATTCGTGGACTGATTCTACGCCTAATATCTGTTATTGTAAGTTTAACATTTAACCCATGATAAACCGTAACAGTTTAAGCACCACTTAATAGGCCGTAGACAGCGCTACCTTATCACTGAATAAATTACTAGGAGAAGTCCTCAGAAATGAATTCACTTTCCTAACAGATATATAAAAGCTAACATGAATATAATAATTATAAGATATGTCAACTCACCCCGAAAATGACTAGAACATAGGCAAACAAAACACATTCTAGTACTGTGTTAAAGTTTGCCTTATCTCATGATGGTCATCTACGGGCCAGGAAAATTTACGAATGTCTTAGTCTATTAAAACCAGTCTACTCTTATAGATCACAAGGGACGCTCCCCCCGGACACCTGGCCTGCATATTTCTACAGAAGTTCGGCGAAAGACGTAATCTAGAGTAAGACAAAAGAAATCGTGCGAAAGTTCCCCAGGTAGAGAAATGCATAACATTATGCTCTATCTTGTCTAAGGGGCAAAACTCAAAAACTGACCGCGGGTTTGTCTCCCCCTGTTTCCAGGATGCATAATATTATGATCCGAAGCAGCGTTCTGGAAGCCAAACACAGGGACCCTTTCGCTCGTGATCAAAGGCTTTAAACGTAAGAGATATTCCCCTGGTCAGACCAGGTGCGGCTTAGATAATATTATCGTTCGCTGACCGCTACAGGCCGGAACGTAACCAAACCTCGGGTGGGGTTTGAGAAGGTGAAAAAGTTTGGCCACGAAGGTAGAAAATGAAAGAAAAAGAAAATACAAAATGACGAGGAAAACCAGGACATTTAAAAAGTAATCAAATTATGGACAAGATGGTAAAATAGATTATCGGTCACGTGACAAGTGCCCCCCCCTTTTAAAGTTCGAGGAATACGGACAAAAATGACAGTAATTTATCTTTTCCATCGATGTCCGTTACCATTCATAAGAACCTTCTATAATCATAACCAAAATCGTATCCAATTTCTGTCAGTACTGTATGACTAGCTCCGAGTTCATTTCTTTTCTTCCCTCTGTCTAATAGACGTTCAGCGAATGGGATTTTGCGAGGCCAGTCGACACTGACGCCTTCCGTTTCCGTGTGAACCTGACCTTGCTTCCGCAATTCGCTGTGCCTGTTTATGGTCCGGAAAATTATCCGCACCTGTTTTGGTTTTCGGCCCCGCCTGAACTCACTGGCCACTGCGTAGATAATCCGCCTGTTATGTGCAGTGTAATCGTTGTTGGGCTCAGGCTGCTTATGTATATTTTTACCTGTCACGGGCGTGGCCTTGAATAACCCTCTATAGCTGCAGTCTATCGGGACTTTTCGCGCGCGTGTAACCCTAGTTGGTAAATAAAGCCGTTCGTTGGCCGAAGAAATGCTAGCATTTTTCTTCTGCCTCTCCACACCTACTTACCTGTTTCGGTGGGAGCATTGATCAATCTTCAGACCTGTGCCGTCTAAAGGTGGATCTGGAGCTTTCCTTGCCTTGCCAGTCACAACTCTGGCTTGGTCAACGGAAATGATCAAGTTGCTCGGTAATGGCCTGGCGGAGGCGACTACTTTGCTGTCCATCAGTGGGGTTGAGACCACTGGAATAATGCGATTTGAATGAGAGAACTCAGCTGCCTGAAGCAGAGAGTAATCGATCGCATTCTGGGGTTCTACTAAATCATAACAGATCTCCGTAGCTTCTATCCGTGAAGACAGATAGGTAATATCTGCGAGTTGCAGAGTTTGTTGAGTCGCTTTCCCATTACTAGCATGACGTGAGCCAAGGCTCTCAACAATGGCTCCTTGTACAGTAGTAAGGCAGCTTTTCTCACTGTCTTCTGCCCTAAGAAGTGTGAGAGACTCAAATGGAATACCAGGGATCCCTTCGCCTGGAACCCTGTGTCCACCATAAACGTCAACTTTGCCCTCCCCTGAGGAAGTTACTGGCGTCAGTTGAACTTTGTCCTGCAATGCGAGATCCACTTCCTGGTTGACAGGCCCCGCAGACTGCATGCAAAAGACTGGACGGTTTGAGATCCCGTTTGATCGCGAAGTGCCCGAGAAAAAACTCTCGGTGTGTTTTTCCAAAGTTCCTTGGAACGGTTTGGAAAGTTTAACCCTTTTAGCAGGCGACTTATTCTTGCACCTTTTAAGCTCCGGGTGATAAGAGGAGCGGCGCCTCCATTCTACGATCGCTGAGTTGGAGGGATACGCCTCTGCATATGGTTTTTCGCTGTCCGGCCGGGAATCTTGCGAAATATAACGTGATGGGGTGTGGCTCCCTTTTCTCGACGTCACGTGTCGGTTAGGTGCTGCTCGGTCTGGAGCGTGAGAGGCTCGGGGTTCGCCGCTTGCCAGACGGGAACAATCCGTATTACAATGCTTGTTAGCACCTCTCTCACCTTTGTGCAGTTTCCATGCCTGGGAACGTTGCGTAATTTTCCCCGTGGCCTTAGGTCTGCTATCCCGACTTAAATTCTTTCCTTGTTTGGGCTTCGGATCCAAGTCCAAAGGAAGAAAGTCAATTTTCTGGAGTTGGGGTTCGGTTTTAGCAGGAAAGTTTTCTTTCATGGGCGCAAGGTTTGCAGGGGCGTTGACCGTTAAGGGCACAGTAGAAGGGGAAGTAGAGTGACTACATTTAGTATCTGTTTCCACCCTCCGAATTTGGCTATCCAGTTCATTCATTCTGATTTGGTGTAGCCTGTCCCTTTCTTGTCGCTCTATTTCCAATTGCTTGTCCCGTTCTTGTTGCTCCATTTCCAATTGCTTGTCCCGTTCTTGTCTTTGCTTTTCCCTTTGCTTCTCATCTTCTATCACTTCTTCTACATACTGTCGGGTGAATGCTTCACTCTCCCCAGTTTGTTTACAGGACCATGCTAAGATTAAACGGCTGTCAAACCAATTGTCTACCTCGTATTGATCCTGCAGGCTTACTGCAAATTCTAGAAAGGGCTGGATTTCGCTATCCTTGTACTCCATGTACTTAGCTACCTCGAGGGCAATCCTATGCACTTTATCTAGATCGGCCATTATATCAGGGTGAGCAAACACTATAGAAGAATAGAACCTAGAGATCTTAGTTACCTAGTCCACTAGGTGCTGATTAACTTAATAATCAATAAAATCTAGGCTAGCCTGGGAACTTTAAAAACAAGAAAGTTTGTAGCTACTCTGATCGACAAGCACAAACCCCAAAAAAACTCCAAAAAAATGTAAGTGATGTAAAACTTATTACTATCACTTCACCCCAGTTCTGTCAGTACTAAGCTATTGAGAGGATTGGTTACTATCATCCAAATGAACACCCTCCCTTGGTACAGATGCGAGCTAGTAACTGACTATTTGTAGCTTCTTATCTCAGATTAAAGAGCTACTCCTGAAAAAATATTAACTCTTAAAAAAAAAATTTCTGACTTTTACAACAATAGTCGTCAGCTTTGTCAACCAAAAACTCAGCAGTGATACCATCAACCTTTACCAGCTGTCTCATGTGTAGCATGAACAATAAATGTAACTTAATATTTATGATTGCTGTGGAGAAAAACGCTGTTCCGACTTCCTCCAAAAGAAATAGTTCGATATGTCTAGGGGAAAGAAATTCCTATAATCTGCCGAACACTAAACTCTAAGAATCAAGATAGAATCTTGTGAGAGATTCCTACCAGACTGCAACCTCATCTGTTGCGATTGCTGCAGATGTAGTTCAAATTCCGCGGCGAGACCCCATTTGTCGTACTAGATGGGTTCTAGAATCCCGGCTTGGCCCCCATTTGTCGTGGTTGAGTTTGAGTGTAGAGTATTTGTCGAGTTGGACAACAGTAGTGAAATCGACAAGGGATAGTGGACTGACAGAGTTATAGATTACACTTTAGATAAGGTGTAAATAGGAGATGGACTTGAGACAACCTGGAAGAAGATTTATTCAAAGGATCTCTCTCTCCAGGCCTCAACTCACTTATGTCTGTCTAAGCACCTCCTGCTCTCAACTCTTTTCTCTTATCAAACATAGAGATTCTAGTAAAGAGCTAAAAATACAAATATGGATGGAAAGGTCGTGAACAGCGTATTAATAAAGGTGTAAACTTTATTAAAGAAGAAAAAGCATGGAATTAATGCATATCATCACAACAACATAAAATTACATCAATAATCAACTAATCATCAATAGTCATCAATAATCATATACACCAACAACCACACACACAGATCACCATTTATAAAACCTGTAGAACACAGAGAGATGAAATAACTGAGTGTCAGCCCGTCCGTTTTCGGGACCATATGAAATAGCTCCAGTAAGTGGTTTTTTTCGTATATATCCGCCATCGGTGATGGAATTAACCTGAATAAAATCACTGTATAGGCGCTATCATTGGTGATTCCTCCCTACTGGCGCGAGGTGGGCTGGAAGACTCTATTTACCTTCTGTTTACCAAAATGAATAAACTGCGTGGCAGTCCGTCCGTTTTCGGGGACCAGATGAAATAGTCCAGACAGTGTGTTACTTGTAGATCCTTCGTGAGGGACTATGCCTACAAAACTGTCCTTGTTGGTACTATCATTGGTGACTCCCCCCTACTGGCGCGAGGTGGGCTGGGGGACGCTGTTTATCTCCTGCAGACCAACTGAATGAACTTAGCGACAGCCTGTCCGCTTTCGGGGACCAAGGGGAATAGCTCCAGTAAGTGGTTTTTTTCGTATATATCCGCCATCGGTGATGGAATTAACCTGAATAAAATCACTGTATAGGCGCTATCGTTGGTGACCGCTACTCGCGAGAGGGGGCTGGAACTCTGTCCATAGATGGCTGCTCATACGTGCGAGGTTTTAAGTATCCAGAAAATACACCAGAAGAAGTCACTTGAGGACAAAGAGACCCAGGCGCGCTTATCCGGCGCAAGGCTCCGCTTGGCTGTAAATCCTGTTTAAACTGGTTTGGCTGTGGTTTGCTGAGTGCCCCGTTTAGGCACAAAAAAGGCGGGTGATATGGAATTCTGCTATAGGCATGCTGGGCGGGTTTGATATTCTGGA
Organism: Oreohelix idahoensis; assembly: GCA_024509875.1. Taxonomy (NCBI): domain Eukaryota; kingdom Metazoa; phylum Mollusca; class Gastropoda; order Stylommatophora; family Oreohelicidae; genus Oreohelix; species Oreohelix idahoensis. The sequence continues at coordinate 470,188 of JAMPIV010018892.1, read as the reverse complement.
AGCCGCGATGCTCTGGCTGGTAATCCAATAGGCGAGTAGAGAGCTACTACTGCATTTGGCGATTCCAGATTTTGCGTTGTCTCCGTTGCACTGCCTGAGCTTAACTTGGCGTTGACAAAAAAAGGGGTTTTGATTCAGGAACGGGGTTGACGATTCGTGACGCTAGCGGTATTCAGAAACCCTCTAGATCGAAGAGAATATTTCGTTCTTCGCCTGACTGGAGTCTGCTCTAGCGATTCGGTCTCCCTGAAACTGAGACCCAAAAGAGACACCCTTTTACTTCAAGCAAATAATAAATCACACTAACTTTATACAGAAAGTTTCGCTCCACTATGGGATTAAATTTATTGTAGTTATTGCTATGATAGTTTAGGGCTGTCTTTAACCATGTCTCCTGTTCCTTAAAAATATCAATTATCAACACGCGCCCGCATAGGCTTAATATCTTTTGTACACCCATGTAACTGTCATTAAATGTTCTGACAGCAAAATCTCCTCCTCTTCTCCCAATTTCAACATACAGGAAACCTAACCTGTAGTTACAGTTAAAAGAATATGCTTATTCATCTTACAACATTAAATGAATTTACATAAACAGATTACAGCATTTGACATTACACAAATAAATCGTATGTCCCCTTTGGAAAATATATTAGCATTCCACAAAATGAGTACAAAGAAAATGCAATGTTCTTGCTATAATAATACAGTTGTGGCTAGATCATAAGATATAATTATATCTATGCCTGGTGACTGCTTTCAGTGAAAGTTATAGACTAGTGCCTAGCCACACAAGTAAGCATAAAATGATCCTCCCTTGCCACTAGAAATATCTATCAAAAGGAATAAGTGACTATCTCCTATAATCCAGAGAGCATCTCACTCATTTCAGTTTTAAAGTGAACAATCCACACCTGACATTATCTTACAGAAATGACAGTTAATTTTTGCTGACTCTTAACCCAATGGTAAGCATTCGTGGACTGATTCTACGCCTAATATCTGTTATTGTAAGTTTAACATTTAACCCATGATAAACCGTAACAGTTTAAGCACCACTTAATAGGCCGTAGACAGCGCTACCTTATCACTGAATAAATTACTAGGAGAAGTCCTCAGAAATGAATTCACTTTCCTAACAGATATATAAAAGCTAACATGAATATAATAATTATAAGATATGTCAACTCACCCCGAAAATGACTAGAACATAGGCAAACAAAACACATTCTAGTACTGTGTTAAAGTTTGCCTTATCTCATGATGGTCATCTACGGGCCAGGAAAATTTACGAATGTCTTAGTCTATTAAAACCAGTCTACTCTTATAGATCACAAGGGACGCTCCCCCCGGACACCTGGCCTGCATATTTCTACAGAAGTTCGGCGAAAGACGTAATCTAGAGTAAGACAAAAGAAATCGTGCGAAAGTTCCCCAGGTAGAGAAATGCATAACATTATGCTCTATCTTGTCTAAGGGGCAAAACTCAAAGACTGACCGCGGGTTTGTCTCCCCCTGTTTCCAGGATGCATAATATTATGATCCAAAGCAGCGTTCTGGAAGCCAAACACAGGGACCCTTTCGCTCGTGATTAAAGGCTTTAAACGTAAGAGATATTCCCCTGGTCAGACCAGGTGCGGCTTAGATAATATTATCGTTCGCTGACCGCTACAGGCCGGAACGTAACCAAACCTCGGGTGGGGTTTGAGAAGGTGAAAAAGTTTGGCCACGAAGGTAGAAAATGAAAGAAAAAGAAAATACAAAATGACGAGGAAAACCAGGACATTTAAAAAGTAATCAAATTATGGACAAGATGGTAAAATAGATTATCGGTCACGTGACAGTAAGGACAGACGTATTTACGACAATCGTTCCTCTCAATCTTCTCCTCAATCTCTCCTGGTCAAACAATTATTTGCCAGTCTCCAGACACACACCTGCGCTCACACCTATTTGGTGCTTCAAACACACAGACGCACGTGAATACAAACTATATTAAACAAATAGGGGAAATTTTGGGCTTTTGGGTATTCCAACACAGTACTAAATAAGTTTATGCTGTTTATTAACATTAAATCAATCACAAGTAATTATCATGTGTTTCAGGAAAGATATCATAAGTACAGAAAATACAAATAACAAGGTGAGGGAGGAGGGGGGGGGGGTGAAGAAGATTGGTATCGACTAAGCCCTTCCCGCTTGTATTAGACAAAGATAAACCCAGTCCAAAGATAGATAGTTATCAGGAACATAGGTAATGTAACCCAACAATGAATTTAATTACTCGGAAAGAGGTGTTACAATATTAGGTAGGGTGGTAGAAAAATCCTGTTATTCCCAATTGGTTCTTCCCTTTACTAAGCAAATGAAAAAAAGAGGGGGAACGGGTTAAACAGAGTTAACAAAGTATCCCACTTAAAGGAACAATGCAGGGTATACAGAAAATGTATTATCCGGTAGGCAAGTTAACAAATGGTTTGCAAAAAATTAAATCTCCTGTCATTCATGCACGCGCGTGAGGGCCCACACTCATATACTCACACACACTTACCGATTGCAGCATCAGACAATCCATAGAATTATATAAACAGCAATTACACTCTTGACATATGAAAATGTCTTGTACTTCGATGTCCCGCCCCAGATGTAGCGAGGTTTGCTGATAGCAAATATTCCCACTTATCGCCGGACTTGAAGCCTAAGAGTTCTTGTGTTTTATTATATAAAAAGGAGTCTATGGGATGGCACTGACACAGTTCGATACAGGGGTGAAAATGAAGTGGTCTCTTTAATTTTCCCGCTAGTGGTAAAATTCCTTCAAGGCGTGATGATAGCCACTGACCGGTAGGCTTTAAATCCAGTGAGGAAAAACTAGGCCCAGTCACAGTTCAGGTAAATATGCACTCTCTCACAGCAGGGCAGTAAATAAAATATCGCTACTGGCAACTGTTCATCTTCCAGTTTATCTTACAGAATGTAATTTAATTTGATGGTTTCTTTTTTAAATATTCTTGGGTAGGCTTTCTTTCATGTAATTATGATAGCTAGGCCGCATCGGACCGCCACAAGATTAAATTTAAAATGTTTCATCAATATATCTGGAAGTTTTAAGAACCGAGTCTGGAAGACTCTGTATGATTTCTTTATTGCTGGGATCGCAGGTTACGATCACTCTCTATGAAAGAAAAAAACATGTAATATACCGAAAAATCAAATAACATTCTAAAGCGCGATGAATTTCCCGTTAAGACTATAATATACACTCGCGTATTTAATTATATATATAAGAAGACACTTCGCGAGTTTAAATGGTTAAAACACACATCTATATATATGACCTAACTCAATAAGTTATAAATTCCTTCGCGACTTTTAAAAGTTAATTTAAGCATCTATTATCTTTTGAAATAATATAATAGATATATCATTACATTTACAACTGGTACTATTGAGATGGTTTAATTTAATAGATTTAAATTAACACAAAATCCAGTGAAATAGAATGAATGAACTAGACCACTGATCACTTTACACAATTATGTTTTACCGTTTTGCACAGAATAGAATTCACTGCAAATATATATGAAAATCCAGGGGAAAATCTAACACGATTTCAAATATAGCTAGTGCTTCTGTAAAGGTCTGGCCAACGAGTGATAAAATGTATTTCTTCATGGTCTGTATATATCTAACTGGAATGCAAGATTGGGGGGACATGTTAGAATTTTGACACCTTTTTAGATCTCAGGAGACTTTTGGGGTTCTGACCGCCAGATTAAGGAGAGATGCCGCCCCTGGGTTTCCGTATCTCCGCTCGTGGCGTCCGCTTCAGCTTTCCCGTTCGCGTCCACCGCGATCGGTTCTGTGGTTAACACAGGGATGCGAAATGCCGGCAAGAAACTTGCGTCGTTCGTTTTTTTGATAGCGTGCCGCTAGTCTTTCCTGAGATCCCCCCCCCCCGTGTCTTTGATCGTGGTCGCTACTATCGTTTGATGCTGGCAACGCCCCCTCCCCACCCACTTGCCAAGTTAATGAAAATAACTGCATATGATTGCTCAAGAGATATCCGTGGGCGTGATTTAATCTCTCATTAAATCAATGCGATGACCAGAATGAACGGTAGATAAACTATCCACATATTAATCAGCAAACGTGTTGACCATCTGCGTGGAAAGGTTGCATAGCTAATGAGTCCAGGTGAAAAAAATCCCGTTTGACGAAGAGTTACCACAATTTTCGGGGGCACTGATGCTATGCGAAGGGGTCGTTACGAAGGGTCGTACCATATCATCCAACACTTCAGGGGTACCGATGTTATGAGAGGGTTCTTACCATCATCTAACAAATTCAGGGACGGCTGAGTTGTCTGTCACAATCATCCCCTCTTTTGAGACATGAAATCATGCTTTCATGTTTGATTTATGACAATGAAGCTGCCCTGATCGGTAGCTTTAGGATGATTGGTATCTTCAACTTCCTCCTCTTCCTCCGTAGTCCAGTTTCTACTCAGGAAATCCGCCCCGACATTCTGTCTTCCCGGAATATATTCCACTTTGAAAGAAACGCTTAAAAGAAAGGCCCAACGCATGATCCTTGCGTTAAATTCTTTATTGGCACCAAGAAAGGCTAACGGAGCGTGGTCTGTTTGCACCGTGAAAGATGTCCCATAGAGAAACTCATGATGGCATCTGATACCGTCAATCAGAGCGAGACATTTTCTTTCAACTACGCTGTAGTTCCGTTCAGCTTTATTTAATTTCCGACTGCCATAGGCAACTGGAAATAGCATGTTCAGGTCACTATCCTCGGCTTGAAGCAGTGTTGACCCGATGCCCTGACCTGACGCGTCGACCCGTAGTACAAAAGGTTTCTTGAGCTCAGGCAACCTCAAAATGGGGTATGCAGACAACTGTCCTTTCAAATTGCTGTACGCGTGTTCGCACTTTTGATCCCATATGACCTTATCAGGCCAACATTTCTTTGTGAGGTCTGTCAGAGGTGCCGTCAGTCCGTTGAAGTTCTGGATGTATTTATGATAATATGCACATAGTGATAGGAAGGAACGTACGTCTTTCTTCGTTCGGGGTCTTTTTGCTGCCACTATTTTCTCCACGTTCTTCTTAATAGGACAACTGCATCCGTGAAAAATAGTATGCCCCAGGAAGTCTAACTGTTCAAACCCGATGAGACATTTGCTAGGTCTGGCTGTGAGACCAGTTTCCTGTAGTCTCCTGAGGAGCATAAACCGTAGCAATACGTTCTTCTTAGGTTTCCGATGCAATTAATATGTCATCCATGAAATTATGGATATGGGGACTTTGCAAAGGTTCTAGAAGCTTCCTCATCATCCTGGTGAACACTCCTGGTGCGTTATGCAATCCGAACGGCATCACATTAAATGTGTAATGTCCTTCACTAGTGCTGAAACTAACAAAGGTTTAATTTCCTCCTTGACCGGTATTTGATAATAACCTTTACTGAGGTCAATCTTGGAGAAAATCTTTGCTTTGCTGAGCTTGGTGAACAACTCAGAAACAGTTTGAAGAGGTTCGGGCTGGAATTCCGTTACAGCGTTTAGCAGCCGGTAATCTATACACAGCCGAACTTCCTTATTGGGCTTCTGCAACAGCACTACACTGGAACTGTAAGGAGATGTAGACTCACTGATAATTCCTGCCTGACGCAGCTTGTCTATTTCTCTGCGAAGTGCATCAGCTTTAGCGTACGGGATGGGGTAAACTCTGGTTCGAACAGGGGTCTCGTTTGTTAATTTCATATCAAATTCAATGAGATTTGTTCGACCAGGTACATCCGTTAAGACTGCACTGTACTGTTTTAGTAGAGCCCTGATTTCTGTATGTTGTTCTGGTGAGAGATTGTCGCCGAACTTGACATATTTAAAGGATTCTGTGGGTTGCGATGGGTACTCCATGCAACCATCATCATCTTCCTCGTCTTCCGTTGCTATGGCGACAGCTAGGAAATGCTCGGAGGATGGCAGTGGTCTCTCCAAATATTTCTTAAGGAGATTTACGTGGAAGACCTTCTCCTTTCCTTTTATCGAGATCTTGTAATTAGTACGTGAGATCTTTTTAAGGACGGTAACCGGCCCTTGCCATCCAATGCGAAGTTTATTGCTTCCGGTTGGAAGTAGCAACAAAACTTTCTCCCCTGGTTGTAGTTCTCTCTCTTTTGCAGCTTTGTTGTATCTTTTAGCATGTTTAGCGCGGGCTTTCTTAAGGTTGGTAGTAGCTAGATCCAATCCTAGCTTTAACCTTTCCTTGAGCTCAGATACATACTTGCTTGCAGAGACGACTGTCTCGTCAGCCTTTTTGTCTGTCAGGGACCAAAGTAAGGCTTCTAGTGGCCCCTTTATAGGTCTGCCAAATATAAGTGTAGCAGACGGGAATCCCGTAGACGCTCGGGGAACCTCTCAGTAGGCGAATAACGCAGCCGATATATATAGATCCCAGTCTTCCGGTTTCTCCTGACCCAGCTTATGTAACATGGTGGTGAGGCTGCCATTAAAACGTTCCACGAGCCCATTTCCGGCCGGATGGTAGGGACTTGTGTGGATATGTTTGGCCCTCAAGATCTTAAAGATCTCCTCGATTAACAGGCTACGGAATTGGGATCCATTGTCCGTCAAAACTTGTTGAGGGAATCCCAACCGTGTAAAAATTTACTCGAGGGCTTCTGCGACATGCTTGGAATCTGTGCATGTTAGCGGTACAGCTTCGGCCCACCTTGTGCAAGTGTCGACTAAGGTCAGGATGAACCTGTTTCTTCTTTTGGTCATTTCCAGGGGTCCAATGATGTCGACAGCAACCCGTTCAAATGGAGTCCCCACAATTGGCATTTTCCCCATGGGTACTGGGGATGTCAAGTGCTTGGGTGCTACCCGTTGGCACTGGGCGCAGGATTTCACATACCTGATAATGTCAGAGTTCATTCCTGGCCACCAATAGTGGGTTTTTATTCGCTGAATAGTGGCGTTTTGTCCCATATGTCCGCTAAAGGGAAGAGAGTGCCCCATTTCTAAGATCTGGCTTCTGTACTGCGTCGGTACTAGGAGCTGGTTATTCTCCATGTCTGGGTTGCCCGTTCTACGATACAATACGCCATCCTTAGAAAAGATGTCTCCGTTGTGTCTTGGGTCCTTAGCCATGGGCAGTTTTCTAAATCAGGGCTCCAGATTAAGGTCTTTTTGTTGCGCCTCCTTCAGTTCATTCGGCAACAAATTTGGCGCCGGTTCCCTCTCCTTCTTGGCTTGCCCTCTTGTGGTTACCGCTGCCACAATCGGCTAATTTGGTCTCCAAATAAACACATATCTACATCCCAGGATAACTGGGTAGATCGGATCATCCATTATGGCCGCTTTAATAACACATCTGACAAAATCAGAGTGTATCTCTACCAGTGCGATAGGAAGCGTCCTGGGTGCATCACTCCTGAAAACTCCACTAAGTTTGACGGTTTCCTCTGTCTCCAGACCTGGTTTGACTAGGTGTCTGGCGACAATACAACGAAAACTTAATCCAGTGTCAAAGAGACAAGTAGTTGAGGTACCATTCAAAATTACAGTTCCTCGCGTTGAGGGTTGGTCCCCCTCAGGTTGAGAATCACTGACATTGACTCTACCTTTCGAGGCTGTATGCAAGCATCCGATGCGGTTAAGCCCAGTTTGCTTGCCCTGATCAGACGTTCCTGGTGTAGGGGTCTTCCCTCTTCCTTGTCCTTGGTGGCCGCGCTGCCACGTAGGCTTGGTGGGTTGATCAGAATTATTATTTGGGGAAAATCGAGTTTTGTAGAATTTCGATTTTTTCTGGGGAGGTCTCTGGGTATTATTTTCTCGTTGGTTATAATTCTGAGAGGAATTTGAGGAATAGGATGACTGTTCTAGATTTTGTTTGCGAGATGGCTCATCTGTGGGTTTACGTTTAGTGCTGGGAAGTTCGGCCATTGCATTGGTATAGCGTTCTGCCTTATTGAGGATGTCCTCAAGCCTGACTGCGCTCTGTTCAGCCAAAAATCTACGGGTTTCGTTTGACAAAGTTGACTTTATCTGTTCCACAAGAACAAGTTCAAGTAGTCCCTCATATGTAAGAGGTAGGTCAGATAATTCAATGCACTTTGTCAAATAGCCCGTGAGACGTGAAGAGAACTGCGGAAAAGTTTCCGTGCTCTCTTTCCGGCTGTTTCCGAACATTTGCAGAAATTTTCGGGCGGTCATCTCAAACCGTTCTAGCCAGGCCTTCTTCAGCATGTCGTAATCATGTTGGTTGGTTCCCAGCTTTGTGTACACATCATACGCATTACCTTTTAATGACGTTGAGAGTTTAAGTGTCCAACGGGACTCTCTAACCCATACAGATTTGCGAGCCTCTCTAGAAAAAGACTCTAAAGCAAAAGACATCGCAGTTAATTGGGCAGATTGAGTGCTGGAGAGATCCATTGACTGAGACTGGGGCGAAGACGGCTCTCCATTATTTGAAGTAGAAGCGCCCCGACTTTCTAAAGCCTTAAACGACAGTTCACGCTGTCTCTCCCTCTCTCTGTCTCTTTCCCTCCGCGCTTCCATCTCTGCCTCGATTTTCTTCTGCTCCAATTGACGTTCTTCCTCTTCTTTCCTCTCAGCGTCATACCTTTCCAGTTCCGTGTTTACAAACAAATTCGCTGCTTCGCCCTCTAATCCTGATTCCTTCGCCTCCAGCCTCAACATGGACCTCACCTGAATTCTTTGTGCCATGTCAAAGAACTGGATGCTTCTACTACTAGAGAATAGTAAGAAAGAACAAGAAGGGGAAAAAAACTCAAAGCCGCTACGAGAAAAAACACAAAGTATAAATTTTCTTGTGTTACCTCCTACTTTGTAATGTGCAAACTTATCGCTGCTATTATTGTCACTTAAGACTCTTAACGCAAGCGACTATGCCACGTTAAAATGGTAAGTTACACTAGAAAAGAATCTACTTTTACTAACAGTAGAGAAAGATTTATATTAAAACAATTTAAAAGGAAAAAAAAAATTTTCCCTAAAATTTTAATTCTCCGTCACAAAACTCCGCCCCTGAAGTCAGTTTAAGAGAAGAGACGTGTTAACAAGTCAGAACAAGGCGCCTTTAGCTAAGCTCTACTCTTTTTAACTTCAAAAACCTTTAGTGACTGTAAAACAAATCACGCAATCCCAGCAAAACTTATAAAGAAAAAATTTAATTTTCTCTGCCAGAGGATAATTTAGCTAACCGAATTTATGATTATCCGTACTTTCTACTGCTGTGGAAAGAAAACAACCTGTAAATATGCTGTTTGGACGACCCAAATACTAAAAGGCGTTGTCTAGGGGTGTAATTAATTTTTTATTTATTTCCCTAATTCACAAAGACAGAACATTCACACTCTATCTAGTTAGACCCAGACTTAAATCAGACTCAAAAATATCTTTATCCCGGCGAGCCAGCCAAATATGCGATTGCATCAAATGTAGCTCAAGATTCCGGACGAGCAACCAAATATTGTCGTAAATTTATTTTGAGAGAAAGAGTCTTAGAAATAGTGGTCCTGTTTAGAGTGGAAAATGGTGGTGAAAGCTCAGTGATAGAAAAGGTTATAGAGTAAACAGTTGCTTCACAGAGTGCTGGGGAGAGTAAGGACATACGTATTTACGACAATCGTTCCTCTCAATCTTCTCCTCAATCTCTCCTGGTCAAACAATTATTTGCCAGTCTCCAGACACAGACCTGCGCTCACACCGATTTGGTGCTTCAAACACACAGACGCACGTGAATACAAACTATATTAAACAAATAGGGGAAATTTTGGGCTTTTGGGTATTCCAACACAGTACTAAATAAGTTTATGCTGTTTATTAACATAAAATCAATCACAAGTAATTATCATGTGTTTCAGGAAAGATATCATAAGTACAGAAAATACAAATAACAAGGTGAGGGGGGGAGGGGGTGAAGAAGATTGGTATCGACTAAGCCCTTCCCGCTTGTATTAGACAAAGATAAACCCAGTCCAAAGATAGATAGTTATCAGGAACATAGGTAATGTAACCCAACAATGAATTTAATTACTCGGAAAGAGGTGTTACAATATTAGGTAGGGTGGTAGAAAAACCCTGTTATTCCCAATTGGTTCTTCCCTTTACTAAGCAAATGAAAAAGGGGGGGGGGGTGTTAAACAGAGTTAACAAAATATCCCACTTAAAGGAACAATGCAGGATATACAGAAAATGTATTACCCGGTAGGCAAGTTAACAAATGGTTTGCAAAAATTAAATCTCCTGTCATTCATGCACGCGCGTGACGGCCCACACTCATATACTCACACACACTTACCGATTGCAGCATCAGACAATCCATAGAATTATATAAACAGCAATTACACTCTTGACATATGAAAATGTCTGGTACTTCGATGTCCCGCCCCAGATGTAGCGAGGTTTGCTGATAGCAAATATTCCCACTTATCGCCGGATTTGAAGCCTAAGAGTTCTTGTGTTGTATTATATAAAAAGGAGTCTATGGGATGGCACTGACACAGATCGATACATGGGGTGAAAATGAAGTGGTCTCTTTAATTTTCCCGCTAGTGGTAAAATTCCTTCAAGGCGTGATGATAGCCACTGACCGGTAGGTTTTTAATCCAGTGAGGAAAAACTAGGCCCAGTCACAGTTCATGTAAATATGTACTCTCTCACAGTAGGGCAGTAAATAAAATATCGCTACTGGCAACTGTTCATCTTCCAGTTTATCTTACAGATTGTAATTTAATTTGATGGTTTCTTTTTTAAATATTCTTGGGTAGGCTTTCTTTCATGTAATTATGATAGCTAGGCCGCATCGGACCGCCACAAGATTAAATTTAAAATGTTTCATCAATATATCTGGAAGTTTTAAGAACCGAGTCTGGAAGACTCTGTATGATTTCTTTATTGCTGGGATCGCAGGTTACGATCACTCTGTATGAAAGAAAAAAACATGTAATATACCGAAAAATCAAATAACATTCTAAAGCGCGATGAATTTCCCGTTAAGACTATAATATACACTCGCGTATTTAATTATATATTTAAGAAGACACTTCGCGAGTTTAAATGGTTAAAACACACATCTATATATATATGACTTAACTCAATTAGTTATAAATTCCTTCGCGACTTTTAAAAGTTAATTTAAGCATTTAAGCATCTATTATGTTTTGAAATGATATAATAGATATATCATTACATTTACAACTGGAACTACTGAGATGGTTTAATTTAATAGATTTAAATTAACACAAAATCCAGTGAAATAGAATGAATAAACTAGACCACTGATCACTTTACACAATCATATTTTACCGTTTTGCACAGAATAGAATTCACTGCAAATATATATGAAAATCCAGGGGAAAATCTAACACGATTTCAGATATAGCTAGTGCTTCTGTAAAGGTCTGGCCGACGAGTGATAAAATGTATTTCTTCATGGTCTGTATATATCTAACTGGAATGCAAGATTGGGGGGACATGTTAGAATTTTGACACCTTTTTAGATCTCAGGAGACTTTTGGGGTTCTGACCGCCAGATTAAGGAGAGATTCCGCCCCTGGGTTTCCGTATCTCCGCTCGTGGCGTCCGCTTCGGCTTTCCCGTTCGCGTCCACCGCGATCGGTTCTGTGGTTAACACAGGGATGCGAAATGCCGGCAAGAAACTTGCGTCGTTCGTTTCAGGGACCACTACTGCCTTTTTGATAGCGTGCCGCTAGTCTTTCCTGAGGTCCCCCCCCCCCCCCCCGTGTCTTTGATCGTGGTCGCTACTATCGTTTGATGCTGGCAACGCCCCCTCCCCCCCCCCCCACTTGCCAAGTTAATGAAAATAACTGCATATGATTGCTCAAGAGATATCCGTGGGCGTGATTTAACCTCTCCTTAAATCAATGCGATGACCAGAATGAACGGTAGATAAACTATCCACATATTAATCAGCAAACGTGTTGACCATCTGCGTGGAAAGGTTGCATAGCTAATGAGTCCAGGTGAAAAAAATCCCGTTTGACGAATTGTTACCACAATATTCGGGGGCACTGATGCTATGCGAAGGGGTCGTTACGAAGGGGCGTACCATATCATCCAACACTTCAGGGGTACCGATGTTATAAGAGGGTTCTTACCATCATCTAACAAATTCAGGGACGGCTGAGTTATCTGTCATAGTGATCCAAAAACCAGACCAAACCAAGAGAAGCTTTCATCGCATTAGGAAGTAAATGGAAATAAAAAAGAAATTAAGTTCAACGCAAAGATAAGAATCTTTAATTAAAATGTATTGTGTAGCTCTGAAACATGTAGATTAAAAAAAAACATTACCAAGAAGTTACATTCATTCATTCATAACCCTCCGCTCCCCAAGGAGCATAGGCCTTCAACAAACACACCCCAAGAAGTTACAGACAATCATAAATGGGTGCTTATGTAGAAGAGACGGACAACGGAATTAGGTCACCAACGTAAAACTGATGACAAGAACCAGACAAGTGCCAATGGAGATGAGAAGACGCAAGCCATAGATGGGACGCAGATTGAGAAAAAGCTGTTGATAGCATTACCGTGCAGTCCTTGTTCTGGAATATCCAGGGCAAAAGAAGTCAGGGCAAACCGAAGAACACACGGAGAAGAGAACTGGAGATAGAAATAAAATAAGAGGAGGAAGACATGAAAACACCTGGAGCAGATGGCACGTTACAGGAAGACATGAAAACACCTGGAGCAGATGGCACGTTACAGGAAGACATGAAAACACCTGGAGCAAATGGCACGTTACAGGAAGACACGAAAACACCTGGAGCAGATGGCACGTTACAGGAAGACATGAAAACACCTGGAGCAGATGGCACGTTACAGGAAGACATGAAAACACATGGAGCAGATGGCACGTTACAGGAAGACATGAAAACACCTGGAGCAGATGGCACGTTACAGGAAGACATGAAAACACCTGGAGCAGATGGCACGTTACAGGAAGACATGAAAACACATGGAGCAGATGGCACGTTACAGGAAGACACGAAAACACCTGGAGCAGATGGCACGTTACAGGAAGACATGAAAACTCCTGGAGCAGATGGCACGTTACAGGAAGACATGAAAACACCTGGAGCAGATGGCACGTTACAGGAAGACATGAAAACTCCTGGAGCAGATGGCACGTTACAGGAAGACATGAAAACTCCTGGAGCAGATGGCACGTTACAGGAAGACATGAAAACACCTGGAGCAGATGGCACGTTACAGGAAGACAGGAAAACACTTGGAGCAGATGGCACGTTACAGGAAGACATGAAAACTCCTGGAGCAGATGGCACGTTACAGGAAGACTTGGCGTACGTTTGATAAGCGTAAAGATAAAGAATTGACAACGATTGTACATTCAGTGCGATATCAATTTTCGCTAATTCAGAATAACTCTAACTCGGAAAAATGCACCAAAATCACTTCTACTGTGATAACTCGTTTATACTTTTATAATATAGAAATGGGTAGACTGGAACGTGACGCCACCGGGTTTTGAACCCGGGACCTTACCTGCGAGAAGCCAGGGCCCTTAACCACTCTGACTATCGGACGCTCACCATGTTGTGTGTACCTATGTTAAAACTAAAAACTGCTGGAACATAAGGGGTTATTACTATGCTGTGTACACTGATAGATACTATCATCATCTCAACCCGTAACCCGTCATGGGTCGTAGGGGTGCCATGGTGGAAGCATCAGCAGACAGGGTCCTCCACTGCTCTCTATCCTCAGCAGTGCGTACAAGGGTAGAAAAACCGTGCCCTGCCCATTCTTTGATGTTATCAGCCCAGGATTTTTTTTGCCTTCCTCTTCTCCGTTTACCTTCGACTGTTCCCTGGAGGATCGTTTTCGAAAGGGAGTCATGACGAGTTACATGCCCAAACCAGGCAAGCTTTCGACGGTTCACTATTGACAAAAGTGGTTCTTGGTGGCCTGTATACGTGTTTATTTTCTCTCTAACATAGACATTTGTTTTGTGCTCTTTATAGCAAATGTGCAAAATTCTTCTATAACATTTATAGTCGAAAGCCTGAATCCTTCGCTCCGTATCTGCAGTGAGTGTCCAGCCCTCATACTCATACAAGAGAATAGATAATACAAGTGATTTGTATAATTTGATCTTCACATGGATACTATACACCTTTGTTATACCCCTTCTAGGTTGAATGGGCTATCATCATCATTAACGAAACAAAAGATCTTACTTGCGTCATCTTTCCGTGTAGATGTCTCTCTCGTGATTCTTCAAACGAAACACAACCAGCATGGTGATGTGAACGTCAATTTTCTCCCAGCAGCATACAAAAGAACGTGATTTGCTATAGCAACCGCCGGCATTCTCTCGACTTTAAATATCCCGCAATAACAATTAGCATTTACCTTCATCTGTTTTCCGTGCCGAAATTTCGATCTTACTTTTCTAATTTCAACTGTCTGTATTTACCCGTTGCAGTTTTTGTAACTTCATCACGTCTGTTCTGTTGCTAATGACAATATGGAGTTCGATACCCGCCCACCCTACGCCTTTATAAACCCACCATGGGGGAAAAGGGGAGGTGGAGGCGAGGCATTTCCTTATTTATACATTCTTACGATCTAATCCTCGGATTCAATTTTAAAAAAATCAATCAATCAATGATTTTGAAGCGTGATAGATTTGGCTATTCTTTTGTAGTCTTGAAATCGCTCTAGTGAGTGCAGCAGTAGGCAACTCAGTAACTGAGAGGATCTACTTTAGAAACAGTGACCTCTCTAAAGATCTTCTTTGATAAAATCATGTCTATTTTCAACCGAATAACTTCACTTCAAAGAAAACATCGCTTTCTATCCTATATATTTCAGGAATAAAGTGAATTTTAGTCAGCTAACTTGTGGGTTGTCTATGGGAATAGAGTAAAAATCCACTTTTAAACCTGGTGACAATTCACCTTGGTTAAAATATCTTTCTTTCCCTTTTATCACCTAGAGATCTACCAAATGATGCCGTGGGATCTACCGGTAGATTACGTTCGACGGGTTGCTGATCCCTGCTCAAGTTCTTTCCGTCTGTCGGTATCAGTTTAATGTCAGCCTATGTGAGAAATGAAATAAAACATTTTATAGCTATGTGCAAAAACGTGTGCCTTTCTCTTTCATTAGGATGTTGCAATCTCTCTTGGTAGTGTTGAAGCTCCTCATTGAGAATGTAGCGATTAATGCAGGTGCCTTCCTTGCAGGAAACTTACACACAACCTCATTTTAGTCACCTTCTACAACATGACCTGAGGTTCAGTAGTCCTATTCTTTCTGTGCCTCTCCAGAGACCCCCCGGGAGTTATACGGGGCTGACATATATCATACTGCATTTGTTTTGTCACTCTCTCTATATAGCTTTCTGCTCGCCGCATGCGCCCGCCTCTCGTACCAAGCCCTGTCTGTTCCGCATCACCGTTGAAGTTCTTACCCTGTCGACTTTACTTATCTTATGTCTGACTCAAATTTCTTATCTCCATGAATGTCTGTGTCTTATCTATTTCTATTACCGTGGAGATTCCAGAAATAAGAACTTCCTTGTAGTGCTATTATCTGATTACCACTGGTTCTGTCCTGACCAGCCCCCATGCCTCTTATCCCACTGGTATGTGGTTCTTTCCATCAGTTCCATTGTTTGTATATTACTGTCCATTTATACAAACTTGTCTATGGTGCCTGCCAAGATATGATTGCTTGCGTTTCGTGAAGGGTAACCTGATATTACTTGTCATATTTGGTTTCGGAATTTTATTTTACATTTTCTCTCGGGATTTTCCGACCCAGTTGTTGCAATATTTCATCCAGTAATCATGTTTTTTTTTTTTCCAACTAGTTTCTCACATATCTCAGTTACATGTCAGTCTCTCTCTTCTTCTCCGCCTGGTTCCTCGTAGAAATTCTTGTTCTTCTATGTACACAATTGTAATTTTCTTTACGATGTATTAGTATATGATATTGTGTATGTGTAAGAATGTAAAAACACGTTTTTCTGCTTTAGAGTAAATTATGTGGTAATTTCTTTAACAGGTGAAGATGCGTACGAGAATGAGCACAATTACTTAAAAATAAAACTTTTCTTTAAGATCAAAATCGAGTTTGAAATTTTGTCGCTTTTCACATCCTTCACGCTCAAAATCTCTCTGTTTCACTTATTTCAACCGTTTTAAAACACAGTTCGTTCTTACGTCGTCAGTTAGACGCCTTCTGAGTCTCATTTACCTCTGTGCCCCCCCCCCCCCCCTCATAGTCGCTCTTTGCTGGAGAAAAGGTACTTAACCATCTTACTGTGGCCCCCTAGAAATATGGCATGGCCTCCTCGGGGGGGGGGGGGGGGGGGGGGGGGAAGGGGAAGGGGGGGGGGCGAGTTGAGAACCACTGAGTTAGAGGGATAAGGGCTATTGGCATAGTCCAGACCAACCAGCTGGTTTGTCACAGTACTGAATTCCGTTCTGAAAAACTCGTTCATGATTTGGTTGACGTTATTATTACGTATATCTAAGTTCCTACGACAGCGTTCGTTTGACAGAGTTGTTAGACCGCTGGCCTCTCGCGGCAAAGGTGTCGGGTCCGATTCACGGTATCGTCACGCTCCAGTCTGCCCAGCTATAAATGGGTACTTGACTCTGCTCTTGAGTTTGGGAAGGCAAATAAACTGGTCACCCTACCTCTCGAAACTGGACTTAGTATGGTGAAACCTCTAACACTTTACTCCCAGACGGCATTATCAGCTATGTGACTACCTTTTTTTAAAGTTTCTATGGAACGATTTAACCAGCACCATACCCAGCCTTCCTTTATCGCCAATTACGACATGCATGATAATTCACAATATTACTCTTTTATGTTCTTCCTTCTAGCCCTGGTAAAGAAATGGGGCATATCTTGCTTGTCGACAAATCTAGATTCATCGTCTTATAAACCTAACGGTTCTGTTTACGTATACAGGATATAAACAGATAGGAATAAAGGAAGCTACAATAATTCATCGTAAACAGCGAATTTCATTAGCTTATCAAGATGTGTGCATTTCATGGAAGGAGACGTACAAAAGTGAGCTATTTCAATATTTGTGATTATACCTAAAATATATTTACAGAAAATGAAGAATAAATTCAAACTGATGGCAGGTCTGTGAACGATATTGGAAAATGCTTATATCTAAAGCAATGCTAGCAAACAAGGATATGGTCAGGGAGAAAAAAATAAGGAGACTGGAGTACGGGAGTGTGGTGAAGTGGGATGTTATAAATATTTATAGGGGACTTAGTGTACTGACTGAGATCAGCTGTGAAGGTATATATATCTAATAAGAGTAGTGTATTATATATAACCTTACTTGCTGCCACATATGTATACCTCAGTCAGAATTATTCTGGAATAGTGTGATGACTACGTTATATGTCTAGGGTATGTGTATGATGAAGTGTAAGTCAAAACAACAACAGACAGATAAACAATTTAATTTATTCCACTACACTTGACAACACTGTGACACTCACATACATAAAACACTCTACGAGGATATCTTAAAGGAGTCACTGATAACTTTTCAAATAACAATATGTATTCATTGCTGTCATGAATGTATATGTGTCCTGATTCAAATACAAAGGAACCAGGAATCACAATCAATTTTAATTACAAGTTATATGTACAGAATTTATTAATATGAATCTTGTAGTGACATCTATTTTTAATAGTATCCTATGTGTGTTAGTTGTGTAGTAGTAATATGAGGTAATACTGGTTTTGTTTTGTTCAAGCTCTGTTGGTATTTGTCATCATGACTTCAATAGTTTGTCTTTATTGGAACTAAAATTGGAGATGTTCTCAGTTCCTGATATTAAAACAATTCAATTCCCCTCTTAATTGTATTTTACACTGTCATTTTAAGATGGGGGTACATAATGTTGAGCTCAGCTGGCCACATCAGCTTATCTTGCGTGATGGCGGCAGGAAAAGACTCCTCTGCTCGATTTCTCCCCTGGGCTCTGGAGACACCTCACTGATAGCTAAATGGACCAAGGAGTATGCTGTCCGACTCTGGATTCAGCAAAGCTCTGACCAGGTGCTGCTCAATAACGTCAAGACCACAGTCCCTGAAAACAAGAAGGATGTACCTTCTACTTCATAACTAATTGATACTCTAGTTCTACACTGAGCACAATACATCACAAACATTGAGTTCAGAGCGTTAGGCCAACTGTCAGCTTCATCTGAAATACTTTATACCAGTATTTCCCTCCCTAATGGTTACTACGCCTCTGCAATTCCAGCATTATTTCTGTCTAATCAATAATCTAGGTGTCAGTGTACTGTTTGGCCATTCCATGCAGTTTTACTTTCCTCCGACATCTTCTGTTCAGGCTGGAGCATTATAGGCTTTACATCATGTTTGCTACTGAACTACACATATATACAGGCATAAATTAACAATTTACATTCAATTTTCATTAAAAGATATTGAATATTTCAAGCTTACCACAATTCATAGAATAATAAACAGTTTCGTTGACTGGCAATGGATATAGCACAACTCCGATCTGCCGATGTTCCAGGCTTTATTTTATATAAAATATACACTGGTGCTCAACGTACTGCTTCTTAGTAGGTTTATTACAAGATGTGGCAATGAACAGACGCTCTGAATCAAGTATATTCGCAGCTCTACCCAATGAAACCACGTCTCCACATCTTTTCAAAAAAGTACCCCTTCTATTCGTTTCCCATAACAACGCAAGATAGTATTTATAGCCCGACCAATCGTGTTTAGTCTTATATTTGTTGCGCTCCAATCAATTAGGAGTTAACATGGTAGGCTATTTCCGTAACGTAAGGTTTTTTTCAAACACGTTATAAAAAAATTTTATGAGCAGAAATGATTTCATGCTGTCAGGCATCCCCACTATTTTATTTTGGTTATAATTTGGTAATTCCTAGACTATTTGCGTAACGTTTTACATATTCTTTGTCAGCAAGCCCTAAGGAACCCAAATATACAAATTTAAAAGAGCTAAGTGGCTGCGTTCAAAATATGCAATTTCTTCTACCTCCTGTTTCGAAGATGTGCTGTCTGGGTACTGTAATGTTTTCAAACGTAAACCCATCTAATGTTATCTTTTCTAATAAGCGTTTTTTTCAGGATTTTAAAACCTAACTCTGGGAAGGTTAGTGTTTTTATCACTGTCCGTCTGAAAAAAAGTTAGTGCATGTGGCCTTACACGCGTGATAGTAGTAATTGTGTATCGCGCGACGCGTGTTGGGTATGTCCTTGCTTTCATTCGCCCCTCTCTCTTTCTATTTGAGTCCATCTGTTCGTTCGTTTTGGTAACGTAGTATAATTAATGTTAGGATTAATTTAGGTCATTACGCAGTGTGCCTCTCAATGTTTTTCTTAGAAATGCAATACCCGTTTTAATGTGTTGTGGAAACGCTTGTATTTATGCAGTGGCTTATATTTAACGTGGAAACGTTACAATTTGCAGACGAAGCATAAAACAAAGGGGGATTTCGAGTACATTCTTGTGACAGCACTGTTATTTTACCATTGCTCTTTTCTTTATTAGAATTTATTTGTTAGGCTTTATATTTACCTGATAATTTATATATGTGGATTAGAATATTTCACGACACCTCCCCTCTTAAAACAGACATTATATGTCAGTCCTTTATTCTATATACACATAGATAAATGTAAGTCAACTTGACTTTACTCTGCTGTGGTGCTATCATGGTTTTATGTAGTTGGGTCCATTCAGAGTAGGCACTACTCTTGAAATCTGCCTCAGACTTCTACAACCAATAATATATTTCGGTTATGTTACTGAACAGCCGCAAGTGTGAGTGCTTGTCTTAATGCTGCTTCGCAACCCGTATTCACCATTTCTCTTCTCTGAGTCTGCGCAATGACATGTCCAGAGAACATTATATTTCCCTCAAAATGTACGTTATGAGGAGATAACATATACCTGGTGATAGCAGAGTTTTCGTAGTGGGTCCCATAATCTTCTTATTATCCTGTATGAAACATTCGGAATATCCTCAATCAAAGAGGCAACTCAGGGATTCATTACGTTCCTCCGAAATGTTTACATCCAACAATTTTCTCATCATTCTAGAGAAGACACTAGGCGCATTCTTCAATCCAAATGGCAATCTATTAAACTCATAGTGTCCTTCTGAGGTACTAAAAGCTAGGTATGGTCTAACCTCAGGCTTTACTGGAATCTGATAGTATCCTTTACTCAGATCCACTTTTGAGAAATATTTAGCTTTATTTAGTCTGGCAAACAGCTGATTTGTATCCGGCAATGGATCCACCTGTCCTTCTGTAATAGCATTCAGTCTCCTGTAATCTATACAGAGTCTAGGTTCTCCAGAGGGCTTCCTTAAGAGTACAACACCGGAACTATACGAAGATTCACTGTGCGAAATAATTCCTTCCTTCAACAGATAGTCTATCTCTTCCTTCAAAGCTTTCTCCTTAGCAAACGGAATCGAATATGGTTTCATACAGACAGGTGTGGGGTCTATCAGTTTCATATCATATTCCAATAGGTTTGTATGCCCTGGTCGGTCTGTTAACACCTCTGCATGATTATTTAGAACCTGTTGCACTCTCTCTTTCTGAGTTTTCGTTAAATGTGTACTGATTTTCACCTGTGCTGCTGTCTCACAGGGGTGTAATGGATATTCAAATGATGAAAGTGGTTCCTTTTTCATCTCCATGGCGATGGACAAGGTCAACAAGTGTGTCTCTTCCTGATGTTCTCTTTCCAAATATTTCTTCAGGAGATTCACATGATAGATTTTTTCTTTCCCCTTCTTATCTATCTTATAATTTGTTCTAGACACCTTCTCTAGAACTGTATATGGACCCTGCCATCCAATTTGTAACTTATTCTGACTCCCGGGCAAAAGAAGCAGTACTTTCTCTCCCACAGCCAAATTTCTGTCTTTCGCCTTCCTGTTATAATAGGCAGCATGTTTCTTCCTGGCTTGTTTCAAATTTTCATTGGCAAGTTTCCAGCCAGTTTTTTAAACGAGTGGTCAGCTCATTCACATATTGGTATGAAGATGTAATGTTTTCCTCTGCCTTTTCATCAGTCCACGTTCTTAACAAAGCTACATGTGGACCTTTAATTGTGTGGACCTATTTGTCCATGCACCGGTATGGTCTCTTCCACTCGAAGCTTTATAGTGATGATTTTTCCTCCCAGAATTATCATTCACAAAACGACCGCTACCAATTTTTCTTTTGGGGCTTTCTCCCCACTTAAAATTCTTGATGAGAGATTTCCTCTCTACATCCTCTTCCTCCAGTTTGTTTAAGTCCGATTGAGGGATTTTCGGCTTATCCTGGGGTAAGACATCTGTTTGCACTCTCCGCATAGTGGCCATTGTAAAACAGTTAAGTGAAGCTTGTCCGTGAAAAGGGGCTTCCCATTCCATTTGGTCCACTTTATCAAATCTATTTTTCTTTTTATTATCAGGCCTAATTTTGCCCCGTGGCGTGTCCAGGTCCTGATCCATGTTCCCACTTGTGGGTGTTCCCTCATGTGCTATGCTACACCTTTCTACAAAATTCTCAATGTCCCATCTTGCTTTGGGCCAATAATAATTGTGAGCCACCTTTTGAATGATGGTACCTATCTTCTCATGGTCCCCATCTGGTTTCACATGTAGGCTCCTTATTAAGTCTGCCCTATATCTTTTAGGAAGTACCAGCTGTCCCTGACCTTTGGATCTAGCTCCAGTCTTCCTATACATCAACTTGTTTTTCATGTAAAAATCTCCCTTGCCTGGAGTTGTATGACAAGTTGACAATTTTCTGAAACAAGGCTTGAGTGTTTTATCCCCAGCCTGTGCCTTCCTCATCTCTTCTGGAGTGGTATCCAACATAATATCCTCCTCCTGTCTTGAGGTCGACCTGACCTGAAGGGTTGCCATATACACAGGTTTCCTTCTGCAACGGTCAGTGTCATGATTGTCCATCTGACAATTTTTACACCACCTTTTTCCTTGGTTGAAAGATTTTCTTTCATCATATTTCCTTTCATCGAATTGTGGGAATTTATTTTTATTTTTCATACCGTGGCCTATCAAACTGGTGCTTACCTTTGTTTTGATCCCTAGGATCAAATTTATTAAAGTTCTGTGGTGCCCTAAAGTTATCCACTTGTTTCTTTTTATTACCTGTTACCTCTGCTTGAGCTGCTTGATACCTTTCAGCAACATTTAGCAACTCACCCAGCCTCTCTGCACCTTGTTCCATGAGAAACTTTCTCAGGTCTGGAGCCATGGACTCTCTTAATTGCTCTATAAGGACCATTTCCTTAAGATCTTGGGTTTTCCCCAGAGAAGTCCATTTCTCCAAGTATGTCTCTATTCGTGCAGAGAACTGGTGATAGGTTTCACCTGACAGTAGTTTAGCATTCCTAAATTTTTTCCTATAAAATTCTGCATTCTTTTCATATCTTAACAAAAGAGCCTGCTTTAGCATGTCATAATTTTCCTGATCACCTCTGCTCATTTTTGCAAAAACTTCATAAGCTGCCCCACGAAGTCCCTGAGATAACTTTAAGCTCCACCTTTCTCTCTCTAACCCATACGTGGTAGCTAATAGTTCATACCTATTTAGGTAGCTCTCTATATCATCGTCTTTCTCAACAAAATGATCTAAATGAAAATTCATAGCTGAGGTTGAGGCTCCTTGGCTAGCAGTGGCATCAGAGGCAAAGGGACTGGCACCATTTTCAGGAGCATGGCCTTGAAACTCAAACTCCCTTAGTCGTAACTCATGTTCCCTTTGTAATCTCTTCTCTTTTCTGCTTTTCTGCAGTCAATCTTCTTCCTTCTGCTTCTCTGCAGCTAATTTCTTCTTTCTTTTCCCTTTCTGCAGCTAATTTCTTCTCTTCCCTTTCTGCAGTCAATTTCTTTCTTCTCTTCTTTTTCCTCTTCCCTTTCTGCAGTCAATCTTCTTTCTTCTGCTTCCAATTTCTTAGCCTCAGCCAATCTGCAACCTCTTAGCAAGCCTCAGCCTCTTAACTTCTTTTTCAGCCTCTAACTTTCTTTCGGCTTCAAACCTTCTTTCTTCGCGTTCAATAAATTTGTCACATTCCGTAGTGACATAGGCAACCATAACTTGCCCATCTAATCCTAACTCTTTTGCAGTCTGAACAGCAGCAGATCGAAATTTGGCCAGGTCCGCCATTGTCTATCAGGTAAATTTATACAATGTCTAACCAACAATTCAATCTCTAAATATATATCTAATGGACAACACAGGCACCGTGAGCTCAACCTTATTTAATTCCACCCAAGGATACCTTTTAATTCTTATATTCCCTGAAGTGAATTACCCCCACTATTTTTAATAGGTAAAGATTCAAAATCCCAAGAGCGAGACCCCAATATATGTGGTGAAGTGGGATGTTATAAATATTTATAGGGGACTTAGTGTACTGACTGAGATCAGCTGTGAAGGTATATATATCTAATAAGAGTAGTGTATTATATATAACCTTACTTGCTGCCACATATGTATACCTCAGTCAGAATTATTCTGGAATAGTGTGATGACTACGTTATATGTCTAGGGTATGTGTATGATGAAGTGTAAGTCAAAACAACAACAGACAGATAAACAATTTAATTTATTCCACTACACTTGACAACACTGTGACACTCACATACATAAAACACTCTACAAGGATATCTTAAAGGAGTCACTGATAACTTTTCAAATAACAATATGTATTCATTGCTGTCATGAATGTATATGTGTCCTGATTCAAATACAAAGGGAACCAGGAATCACAATCAATTTTAATTACAAGTTATATGTACAGAATTTATCAATATGAATATTGTAGTGACATATATTATTAAAAGTATCCTATGTGTGTCAGTTGTGTAGTAGTAATATGAGGTAATACTGGTTTTGTTTTGTTCAAGCTCTGTTGGTATTTGTCATCATGACTTCAATAGTTTGTCTTTATTGGAACTAGTATTGGAGATGTTCTCAGTTCCTGATATTAAAACAATTAAATTCCCCTCTTAATTGTATTTTACACTGTCATTTTAAGATGGGGGTACATAATGTTGAGCTCAGCTGGCCACATCAGCTTATCTTGCGTGATGGCGGCAGGAAAAGACTCCTCTGCTCGATTTCTCCCCTGGGCTCTGGAGACACCTCACTGATAGCTAAATGGACCAAGGAGTATGCTGTCCGACTCTGGATTCAGCAAAGCTCTGACCAGGTGCTGCTCAATAACGTCAAGACCACAGTCCCTGAAAACAAGAAGGATGTACCTTCTACTTCATAACTAATTGATACTCTAGTTCTACACTGAGCACAATACATCACAAACATTGAGTTCAGAGCGTTAGGCCAACTGTCAGCTTCATCTGAAATACTTTATACCAGTATTTCCCTCCCTAATGGTTACTACGCCTCTGCAATTCCAGCATTATTTCTTCTAATCAATAATCTAGGTGTCAGTGTACTGTTTGGCCATTCCATGCAGTTTTACTTTCCTCCGACACCTTCTGTTCAGGCTGGAGCATTATAGGCTTTACATCATGTTTGCTACTGAACTACACATATATACAGGCATAAATTAACAATTCACATTCAATTTTCATTAAAAGATATTGAATGTTTCAAGCTTACCACAATTCATGGAAATAAACACAGATACGTTGACTAGCAATGAATTCTGGCACAAATACTGGCACAAATTCCCATCTGCTTATGTTCCAGGCTTTATTTTATATAAAATATGAGCTGGCTTCAACGCACTGTTTCTTAGTAGGTTTATTACAAGATGTGACAATGAACAGACGCTCTGAATCAAGTATATTCGCAGCTCTACCCAATGAAACCACGTCTCCACATCTTTTCAAAAAGTTACCCCTTCTATTCGTTTCCCCTAACAACGCAAGATAGTATTTATAGCCCGACCAATCGTGTTTAGTCTTATATTTGTTGCGCTCCAATCAATTAGGAGTTAACATGGTAGGCTATTTCCGTAACGTAAGGTTTTTTCAAACACGTTATAAAAAAAATTTTATGAGCAGAAATGATTTCATGCTGTCAGGCACCCCAC
>JAMPIV010018892.1:192500-440000 GCA_024509875.1 Oreohelix idahoensis | reverse complement strand
TAGTACAGGGAAGGATTGTGTATAACTGCATATAAGAAGGAACGGTAGGAAGTTCTCATTTACGGAGATATATGCGTATTTCGGCTGCCCACAGTTACGCTAAAAGCACGTAATTCCACTTCTGTTCTAAATATTAAAATCAACACATAACAGTTTGGGAAATTACATGGATAGGAAGGTAGATAATAATCAACTGTATAAAACTAGATAAGATGGAACAATATGGATATTATATATGCCGAGAATGAGAAAGGCAAAATTTCAGTCGACGCACAGATCGGCTGAAATCGATGTTCGGGAAGGATTTTTTTTGGGCCTAGTTCTAGCTGTGACGTCAGTACCCTCCGATACGCTCGCGCTATGCGTATATAAGCGTTTCGGTAAAACTCTGAGAACACACAACGAAAGAGGTTTGAGACAAGACTGAGGGCAGATAACGCCACGACTCTAAATCGATCTGAAGTGTGAGCGGATCGCCAGAAATTTTCAGTCAAGTGTCTGAGTTGGAGGGTAAGCGAATTTACGATAGCTATCCTGTATAATAATTTTTTTTATTTTGTATTACAGGTTCATATATAGAGTTCACAAAATATGCCTGTCTAATATTCATTGATATAATGTATTGTTATTTTGAATATGATTTAAACATGTGCTTTGTGGATGATTGTTGTTTGTACTAAAAGGTATTCAAACTAGCCCCACAGTCATATAGAAAATATTTATTGTATTAAATGTTGTATCTCGGCGATATTAAATGCTTTATCGCTTACGAAGATAAAGGCAGTCCCATGACCAGAGATTGCCATAGGGAAATGAATTGTATACCGCGTTTATGAGGTTAAGGTAACTAGTCCCCTTCCTTGCTGCCTTTTCCTTCCCTAGTTTGAGCGCACAACTGAGTACCCATTTACAGCTGGTAAACTGGAGTGTTCTACAGCCAGTTTCAGTAGAAAGCAACCTGATCACGTGGTCACTCACTTTATTTATTTATGTATTACTTTTGGGTAGATGCTAAGAATAGCATCAGTATTTGAATTTGTACTTGATATGATTTAGAAGGATCAAGTTATAGCATCAGTAAAGGATGTATAGGAGCAGAGTAAACCAGATGATGTTTATTACTGATATGTTAATATTAATTCTGTATCATTGAAATGATGTTACTTGCTATGACTGTATAACTTTGACACCTGATGACTGACTAGTCTGACTTATGTGCTAGTCAGTTACACTTAATTGAAATGTTAATATTAATGCTATATCACTGAAATGATGTCCTTACTTACTATGATTGTATAACGGTGACATCTGATGACTGACTGGTCTGACATCTGTGCTAGTCAGCTACAAGTCTAGCCAGATACTAGCCAAAGCTGTTATGTTGCAGGTTCCATGAAATAACTCAAACCAGACTGTCCAGTATCAGAAGCCTGTGTTGTTCATCAGAGGCCATCCCACAAAAGTGCAGGACCCCAAAGAGTGAACTTCAACTGGTCATTGGCATCCCTACTGTTGGGTCTACCAAGTCTGATATCAGCAAAGGACAGTTCAGTGTCAGCAGTATCAAGTTGAACAGATAAGTGTCAGTTAAGACACTGACCACCAATATATAAGAAACAGCTAATAGTGAAAATCCATAGTTCAGTCAACTGATGACAATTAATTGGAAAGTCAAGAGACTAAAAACAGTGATTGCAGATTGCAGTAACTTTAATATTCAAGATCTTGAAGTCTAAACAGACCATAATAGTAACTGTGTGAATACTTTTATATATATGTATATGCTCTTTTCCAACTAGTAGAAATAGAATATTAGTGTAATTATTAAACTATTTTAACTGTACCTGAGGATTTATTCACTTCTTCCATTTGTGGTTTCAGTGAATGTTCATTTTACTTATCCCCTAGAATATAAGTAATCATAAGATAGTCATAGGGAGGAGACACCTTAAATCCTGGTACTACTTCTTACCAACTGGGCCAGGGTTTTCACAGTCTGACTATTTTTATGATAACAATACACCAGTGCTTATTTCTAAGACTGGGGTATTACTTGTAAGACCAGAACTCTTTACTGGCATACTCTGACATAGATAATTAATTTTAAATACCTCCCGCTACAGTGGCGGCTCGTCTGCGGGATATCTTTGATATTCCAGAGCCAACTTTTTATTTCTGCTGTGTAGAATATTTTGTTTTGTAAAATTTTTTGGAAAGAGTAACATAGTAGGAAATAATTATATTTTTAGGAGTACCATTGAGTACAGATAAAGAAAGCTGTTTCATATATGGTGAAGTCAGTTTAATTAACTTTAATTTTAACTAAGTTAATTATATTGTAGTAAATTAGTTTGAGTAAGATCGCTTGCCCTACTAGACGACAGATACATCATGGCTGACTTGGTCAAATTTAGGTCTGCTACACTGCAAGTAGGAAAAGAGCTTGGCATGGATGGTGACGCTCTGATCCGGTATGTCACGACGGAATGTGAAAAGTACACCGAGAGAGAAGCAAAGCAATTAGAAGCAGAGAGAGAAACAAAGAAATTAGAAGCAGAGAGAGAAGCCAAGAAATTAGAAGCAGAGAGAGAAGCCAAGAAATTAGAATTAGAAGCAGAGAGAGAAGCCAAGAAATTAGAATTAGAAGCAGAGAGAGAAGCCAAGAAATTAGAAGCTGAGAGAGAAGAAAGGAGGTTACAAGCAGAGAGAGACCATGAGCTGAAAATGAGACAGCTTGATCTTGAACTTCAGGCTGGGACTATCACCCATGGTAATAGCTCACCTCATTCTGCGAATAGCTCTTTTCAGAACACAGCAAATGGGGCCATGAACTTCCACCTAGATCCATTTGTTGAAAAAGAGGACGCAATTGAGTCGTACCTGGATAGGTATGAAAGGCTAGCCTCTACATATGGACTGGAAAAGGAAAAATGGAGTCTAAAGTTATCCCAGGGATTGAGAGGTATTGCATATGATGTGTTTCTGAAACTCCCCAAAGAAGTTCAGGAAAATTATGAAATACTAAAGCAAGCCTTACTGATCCGGTATGAAAAAAACTCTGAGGCATATAGGAAGAAATTTAGAACTTCTAAACCTCTACCTGGAGAAACATATAACCAGTTCTCAGCTAGGCTAGAAACGTATTTGTTGAAATGGAGTAGTTTAGGTAAGTATCAGAAAACCTACGAGGATCTGAAAGAAATGGTTATGTTAGAGCAAGTGAAAGATTCCATGTCTCAAGAAATGAGGAAATTCCTTATGGAACAAGGAGCAGAGAGGCTGGAAGACATTTTGAAATGTGCAGAGAGATACCAAGCAGCTCAAGCTGAATTGGTAGGAACAAAAAGGAAGCAGGTAGAAGGATATAAGCCACCACCGCAGAATACCCAGTTTGACCAGAAGGATCATCCATACAGAAATAAGCCAAGATTTGATAATAAGGACAAGAACCCTCAGACTCAGGAAAAGAAACCCTACAAACAGGGAGATAAGTGGTGCAAAATTTGTAAGATGAGATACCACAACACTGTAGATTGTAGAAGGAAAACCCCTCATCACGCTGCATGTTTAGCAACAGGGAATAGGACAGATATGATGGAACTGACAGGGAGTCAGAATAGCCTCCGTCATCCCCCTGTGAGTGAGCTCGTAACCGTGAACGGCAATCGAGTCATGTGCTTATATGATACCGGCCTGGATTTTGACTCAGTTGTGAGTTCAACCCTAGTGCACTCTGATCAAATTACCACAGAAACCGTGGAAATACAAGGGGCAACTAAGGGAACAGCAACCATGACACTTCCTATAGCTAGGATCAATGTGAAATCTCGCTACGTGGAAGGAGTGATAACAGCCGCAGTGATAGATGACCCTATATACCCGCTGATATTGGGGTGTAGGTATGTATTTTTGGGTGACCCAGTAAAACCTGTTGTCCTGGCAGCAGTCTAGACCAGGTCGAGCACCAAAAACGAGGAGGAAAATCCTAACAATACTCAGCCAGAGCAGATGAAAAAGGCTCAATCAGAAGATGACACATTGAAGCCTTGTTTTGGCAAATTACCAAAGGCCCATAACCCTCCAGAAAAAGGAGACTTGTATATGAAAAATGGACTACTGTATAGAAAAGCTTATACAGGACCTCAAGGACATGGACAGCTGGTAGTACCAAAGTCATACAGGGAGAAAGTTATGGAGCTCGCACATGCTATTCCATTTAGTGGACACATGGGAATTGGTGCCACAAGTCAACGGATAGCTTTTCACTATTACTGGCCAGGGATCACGGAAGATATCAAACGATATGTGAAATCTTGTCCAGAGTGTCAACGTGTAGCCCCCAAGCATGGGACTGCACCAGCAACTCTAGGAGAAATGCCAATCATGGGTACTCCATTCGAGAGAGTTGCAGTGGATATTGTTGGACCCCTCACTAGGACTAAGAGAAGGAATAGTTATATCTTAACTCTAGTTGATACATGCTCTATGTGGGGAGAGGCCGTAGCCATGGCATCTATAGATTCTAAGCATGTGGCAGAGGCATTGTTGACCATATTCACCTGGTTAGGCTTCCCACATCAAATATTGACGGACAATGGTTCCCAGTTCAAGGGAAAGCTAACCCAAGAAGTGTTCAGGATTTTTCAAGCCAGACATTATCATTGCTCTCCTTATCACCCACAAGGAAATGGTCAAGTCGAGCGGTTCAATGGTACGCTCATTTCTATTCTCAGGAAGCTGGCAAGTGAAAAAAACCTGAAACATGGGATGTATACTTACCCGCTGCATTATTCGCATACCGGGAAGTCCCACACAATTCCACAGGAATGGCACCGGCCACATTGTTGTTTGGTCGGCCTATAAAAGGTCCACTGGAAGCATTACTGCGGACTTGGACAGATGAGAAGGCAGAGGAAAGTGTCACCTCATCAATTCAGTATGTAAATGAGTTGACCACTCGACTGAAAATGGGCTGGAAATTGGCTAATGACAATCTTCGCAGAGCCAGAAAGAAACATACTGAATACTATAACAAGAAAGCAAAGGATAGGGAACTTGCCTTTGGAGAAAAAGTGCTTCTTCTATTGCCCAGCAGTAACAACAAACTGCAGATTGGTTGGCAGGGTCCATATAACGTGCTAGAGAAAATATCGAGGACTAATTACAAAATTGACAAGAAGGGCAAAGAAAGGGTGTACCATGTTAATCTGTTAAAGAAATATTATGACAGGACATCCACGGAGGTAGCTCATATGATGACTCTGGCCATCGCAACCGAAATGAAGCATGAACCACTAACCTCAATAGAGTATCCATTAAGACCGACTGAGACATATGAACAAGTCAAAATTAGTACTCAGTTAACTCAGGAACAGAGGGAGCAAGTTAAAGAGGTTTTTAAAACACATGCAGATGTGTTAACTGATAAACCAGGATGCACCAACTTATTGACATATGATATGAAGGTCATCGATCCAACACCAATCTGCATGAAGACCTAACCTATACCATATGCCAAGGCACAGGCATTGAAGGAGGAAATTGATTATTTGTTGCAAGAACAAATCATCTCCAAGTCAGAATCACCTTACAGTTCAAGTGTTGTACTGTTGAGAAAACCAAGTGGAGAACACCGACTCTGTATCGATTACCGGAAATTAAATGCGATCACTGAAACCCAAGCTGATCCATTACCAGATACCAATCAGCTGTTCTCGAAGCTAAGTACTGCGAAATATTTCTCTAAGGTCGATTTAAGTAAGGGATATTACCAGATTCCTGTCAAACCCGAGATCCGACACATGCTGGCTTTTAGCACTTCGGATGGACACTATGAATTTAATGTACTACCATTCGGGTTGAAAAACGCACCAAGCGTATTTTCAAGGATGATGAGGACATTGCTGGAACCCTTGAACAACTCTAACATCACCAACTTTAAGGATGACATTCTCATAGCCACGGAAACATTTGAGGATCATCTACATTCTCTATCAATGTTACTGGGTAGACTCAGAGAGGCAGGTTTGACTGCTCGTCCAACAAAGTGTGTAATCGGATGTCAGGAATTAGAATTTTTGGGACATACAATTTGTCATGGAAACATGGCTCCTGATCCCAAAAATATAGAAAAGTTAAGGAATGCACCTAGACCACAGACAAAAAAGGATGTGAGGTCGTTCGTATCCTTAGGAGGATTCTATCAAAAGTACATCAAAGACTTCAACACCTTATGTGCACCTTTGACAGATCTGACAAAGAAAGGGAAGCCGGACACAATAAAGTGGACTGCAGAGTGTGAGCATGCATATTCAGAGTTGAAACATAAACTCACTAGTAGGCCTATTTTGAAGTTACCCGATCTGACGCAAGAGTTTATAGTACGGACTGATGCAAGCAATGTAGGAATTGGGGCCGCGCTTTTGCAAAAATCTCAGACCCAGAATGAGGAACTGTTTCCTGTTGCTTATGCCAGCCGCAAGTTGAACGCGGCAGAACAGAATTACTCTACTATAGAGAGGGAATGTTTAGCATTGGTGTGGGCCATCAATAAGTTTCAACCCTATTTGTATGGCAAGCCATTTGTGGTCCAGTGCGATCATCAACCCCTGTCATTTTTGGCCTCATCACGTCATGCAAATACTCGCTTACTAAGATGGTCATTACTGATTCAGCCATACTCCTTCACTATTGAATATATTCCTGGAAAACAGAATGTGGGCGCAGATTTTCTCAGTCGCCATCCCACAGAGTTGGAGCAAGATAGAAGGAAGGAAAACTGACTTTGGAATGGTCGATTTGCAATTGTCTTGTACCCAATAGTTAAGCTAGATATCATCCAGCTTAAAATATGGGGGAGCTATGTCGCAAAATTGGGTTCAAGTCATTGCAAACGTGTTCAGGTAGATTTATAAACCCGTCAACGATCGATTGACCGCTTTCAAAATGGCGGCGTATCAGCGAAATGTGTATCAGACAGAGGAAATCGCCAAGGATAAATAAAAGCAGAAGGGAATCAGTATGATAAGGATTTTACATTTTAGTACAGGGAAGGATTGTGTATAACTGCATATAAGAAGGAACGGTAGGAAGTTCTCATTTACGGAGATATATGCGTATTTCGGCTGCCCACAGTTACGCTAAAAGCACGTAATTCCACTTCTGTTCTAAATATTAAAATCAACAAATAACAGTTTGGGAAATTACATGGATAGGAAGGTAGAGAATAATCAACTGTATAAAACTAGATAAGATGGAACAATATGGATATTATATATGCCGAGAATGAGAAAGGCAAAATTTCAGTCGACGCACAGATCGGCTGAAATCGATGTTCGGGAAGGAATTTTTTGGCCTAGTTCTAGCTGTGACGTCAGTACCCTCCGATACGCTCGCGCTATGCGTATATAAGCGTTTCGGTAAAACTCTGAGAACACACAACGAAAGAGGTTTGAGACAAGACTGAGGGCAGATAACGCCACGACTCTAAATCCATCTGAAGTGTGAGCGGATCACCAGAAATTTTCAGTCAAGTGTCTGAGTTGGAGAGTAAGCGAATTTACGATAGCTATCCTGTATAATAATTTTTTTTATTTTGTATTACAGGTTCATATATAGAGTTCACAAAAGCATGCCTGTCCCAAATATTCATTGATATAATGTATTGTTATTTTGAATATGATTTAAACATGTGCTTTGTGGATGATTGTTGTTTGTACTAAAAGGTATTCAAACTAGCCCCACAGTCATATAGAAAATATTTATTGTATTAAATGTTGTATCTCGGCGATATTAAATGCTTTATCGCTTACGAAGATAAAGGCAGTCCCATGACCAGAGATTGCCATAGGGAAATGAATTGTATACCGCGTTTATGAGGTTAAGGTAACTAGTCCCCTACCTGGCTGCCTTTTCCTTCCCTAGTTTGAGTGTACAACTGAGTACCCATTTACAGCTGGTAAACTGGAGTGTTCTACAGCCAGTTTCAGTAGAAAGCAACCTGATCATGTGGTCACTCACTTTATTTATTTATGTATTACTTTTGGGTAGATGCTAAGAATAGCATCAGTATTTGAATTTGTACTTGATATGATTTAGAAGGATCAAGTTATAGCATCAGTAAAGGATGTATAGGAGCAGAGTAAACCAGATGATGTTTATTACTGATATGTTAATATTAATTCTGTATCATTGAAATGATGTTACTTGCTATGACTGTATAACTGTGACACCTGATGACTGACTAGTTTGACTTATGTGCTAGTCAGTTACACTTAATTGAAATGTTAATATTAATGCTATATCACTGAAATGATGTCCTTACTTACTATGATTGTATAACGGTGACATCTGATGACTGACTGGTCTGGACATCTGTGTAGTCGCTACAAGTCTAGCCAGATACTAGCCAAAGGGAGTTATGTTGCAGGTTCCATGAAATAACTCAAACCAGACTGTCAGTCAGTATCAGAAGCCTGTGTTGTTCATCAGAGGCCATCCCACAAAAGTCCAGTTGCCCCACCAAATAAAACGTGGTGGCTGGAAAAGTACAAGACAACAAAGAAGTTGGTCTGTCATCAGAGGGGTGGATACAAGATGTTCCGAAGGCACGTCCACAGACTCTTTCAAGCTGAAAACATCTCAATGTTATCTTAAAATCACGCAGGTCGAAAGGCTAAAAACCTGGGCTTCAAGAAAGATACCAATCTGATGTTAGTCCTTTTTATGTGGCCAAAGGATTTTAAGACCGAGAGACTGACGCTCGAAAGTTCCACAACCAAAAAAGACAGATTTTCTATATCCCTCCGGTGATTTTCATTCTGCTTTCCATGCCAGCATACTCGCACACAAAATCCAGACGTGCAAGGAGCCTCAGTTTGCTTTATTGTGCGGATTAGTCACCAATATGTTTCTGCCCATACAGGGCAAAGGAGGACCGCAATACATATAAACTTTACGAAAACCGTTTTAATTTGTGCAAACTGCCACGGAAACCACGGGGCAAGGTACAGTATATGTTTCATGTTGTTGAATGTAGCTTTGGCCATTCCTATTCTCTTCTTGATTTCTGTTTCACATCTGCCATCTTCTGTTATTATATGACCAAGATATACGTAGCTCTTGACTTGTTCCAGGATTTTCCACATTTACGCTTATCTTTAATGTGGGTTTATCGTCTGTTTTGAAAGCAATTATCATAGTTTTAGTTTTTCTCAATATTAATGGACAGCGAAGTCCATATTCATGACTTATACTGTTCACTTGCTTCACTAGTTCTTGTAACTCCTGTTCGCTTTCAGCTAACAACACGGTATCATCTGCATATCTAAGGTTGTTTATTGATCTTCCACTGATGTTCAGTCCTGGTATTTCCTGTATCTGTTTGAAAATTTTTTCGGTGTATAAATTAAATAGGCAGGGGGACAGCACACAACCTTGTCTGACACCTCTTTTTATGTCTATGTATGGTGAATAATTCCTTCCCGATCTTACTGTGGCAGTTTGCTCCCAATAAAGGTTACTGAGTATTCTTATATCTTTTCCATCAATACCTATGTCTTTGAGGCATTCAATTATTTTCTCATGATGGATTCTGTCAAAAGCCTTCTTATAGTCAATGAAGCACCTATACATACTTTTTTGGACCTCTGTATATTTTTCTGCTAATCTTCTTAGGCAAAATATTGCCTCTCTTGTTCCACTGTTCCGTCTAAAACCAAACTGTTCTTCTTGGATTTCGCTGTCTACTTTACTTTTTATTCTTTCCTGTATGATTTTGAGCAGTATCTTAATTGCATGACTCATCAGGCTGATTGTTCTGAAGTCTGAACATTCTGTTGCATTTGGTTTTTTGGGCAATGTTATAAAAAAAACTGATGTCTTCATGTCGTGTGGTAAATATCCTGTATTGTATATATCATTGCATATTTCTGTGATTGTATCTATACCAAAGCTCTCCAGAGCTTCTATCATTTCAATGTTTATGTTATCCATGCCTGCTGATCTTCCTTTTTGTATCATATGAATGGCATTCTCTACTTCTGATCTGAGAATGTGTGGGCCTTCATTAGAATCTGGTGATGGTTTTTTACCTCTGTTGTCCTCGAATAGTTCTTTTAACGTATTCTGCCCATCTGTTTGATATGTCTTTCTCATCAAGTAATATTACACCATTTTTGTTCTTGATACAGCTTCCTCCTTGTGCAAACCGCGACCGATTTGATAATTTCTTTATTTCTTCATGCATATCTCTTGTCATGTGCTTCGCTTCCAAGTCTTCTATTTCCTTACATTTTGTTTCTATCCACCGTTCTTGCTTCTCTACACATAGTACGTATGTCATTGTCTATTGTTTTATATTCTGGAGTATTTTTTGCTTTCTTTCTTTCTGCCATTTTATTCAAGATGTCATCTGTCATCCAAATTTGATTTTTCTTAGACTCCTTTTTAGGTAAATTTGCATTTGCTGATTGTATGCTTGTTTTTAAGCATTCCCATTTTGCGGTTGCTTTTTCTTCTGGGCTGTCGCTTCTATACTGCACCATGCTTTCTGTCAATAACAGTTGATATTTATTTTTGCCATCGATCAAATATATCTGTTTTATATCTGGCTGTTTCAGCGCTGATATTTCTATCTGGGGTTCCTGTCTTCTGTTTCCTGCTCTTTTCAGCTTTATATTTACTTTGATGACAAACTGGATTGTGATCTGAATTTTTGTCGGTGCAGGATGTGATTTGCACTTGTGGTCACTCACTTTAAATCTATGTTTTATCATGATATAGTCGATTTTTCGTGTTACATCTCCTGGGCATTTATGTTGTATTTTTACTTGGGTGATTTAAAAAAGGTCAAGTTACATAGCATCAGACCAGCTGGTTTTCTTCACAGAACTGGATAAGTCTGTCTCCTCTATCATTTCTTGTCCCTAATCCATACTGTCCTACTATTTTCTTGTATTTTCCTTTTACTACTTTTGCATTCATATCACCCATTACTATCAACACATCTGTAGATTTGACTGGTTTAAGTGTGTGTTGTAGCTCTTCATAGTATTCTTCTATTTCTTCCTCGCTGTAATCTTTAGTTGGTGCATAAGTTTGTAAGATTGATATGTCGAATGGCTTTGCTCTCATCTTTAGTAACATCATTCTGTCATTGTGTGTCCAGTATCCACATACGTATTTTTCTAACTCCTTCTTTATCAACATTCCTACCCCTCTTTCGTGTTTTCTCCTCCTGAGTGTATAAGCGTGTACTGGTCTCTTGTTATGTAGCCTGTATCCAAAAGTCTTGCCTCTGCAACTCCCAGTCCCCCAGTGCAGGACCCCAAAGAGTGAACTTCAACTGGTCATTGGCATCCCTACTGTTGGGTCTACCAAGTCTGATATCAGCAAAGGACAGTTCAGTGTCAGCAGTATCAAGTTGAACAGATAAGTGTCAGTTAAGACACTGACCACCAATATATAAGAAACAGCTAATAGTGAAAATCCATAGTTCAGTCAACTGATGACCATTAATTGGAAAGTCAAGAGACTAAAAACAGTGATTGCAGATTGCAGTAACTTTAATATTCAAGATCTTGAAGTCTAAACAGACCATAATAGTAATTGTGTGAATACTTTTATATATGTGTATATGCTCTTTTCCAACTAGTAGAAATAGAATATTAGTGTAATTATTAAACTATTTTAACTGTACCTGAGGATTTATTCACTTCTTCCATTTGTGGTTTCAGTGAATGTTCATTTTACTTATCCCCTAGAATATAAGTAATCATAAGATAGTCATAGGGAGGAGACACCTTAAATCCTGGTACTACTTCTTACCAACTGGGCCAGGGTTTTCACAGTCTGACTATTTTTATGATAACAATACACCAGTGCTTATTTCTAAGACTGGGGTATTACTTGTAAGACCAGAACTCTTTACTGGCATACTCTTACATAGATAATTAATTTTAAATACCTCCCGCTACAGGAAGAAAGAACTGAGGCTCTTGAAATGTGGATATATAGAAGAATGGGGCGTATCTCATGGAAAGAGATGAAAACAAATAAGGAGGTCCTAGAAAATCTAGGTATGAAAAGAGAACTAATGAGGGAGATCAAAGTTCGGCAGCTAAAATACTTTGGCCACATGAAAAGGCATAACACCTTGCAGAAGACCATAACAGAAGGGAGAGTTGAAGGCAAACGTGCAAGGGGAAGACAGCGCTGTAAGTGGGAAGATAACATCAAGAGATGGTCAGAAAAGAGTCTATCAGAGTGCACCAACAAGACAAGAGACAGAAGACGTTGGAGATCCATTACAGCCAACCTTCGGTGTGGAGATGGCAACTGATGATGATGATGATGATATACATATATATATATATATATATATATATATATATATATATATATATATATATATATATATATATATATATATATATATATATATATATATAGATATATATACTGAAGCACATTAAAAACGCACCACTATTATATATACTGATGCCGAGAAGCTTGAAAAAAAGTGTGGGAATGGATTTTCCCCGTGTTTGTCATGAGGTAGAGGTGGAATGGCTGCTGGAATGGAAAGTGCATGATTCAACCCACGGGTTTGTGTACAGGCTACATGAAAACAATGAAAGTTACACGTGCAACACGATTTCCAACAGCTATGACCCTGAAAATGTGTACGCGTTGTGGCAGTATACTCGGTATAAAAAGGCCTTTGAGACAAAACACCCAGTACATGTGCTTGAAATGCCACGACTATCCGAAAACGACCTCCAACGAGCCATTGGTATGTTGGAGACCGGAATGAGCTCGCGGGCCATTGTCAGAAGGATGAATTGTCACCACAGCACTATTGTACGTTTCAATGAACGTTACGGAACCACTGGCAGTGCCCGGGATAGACTTCGGAGTGGGCAGCCACGAGTTACTACCCCTGCGCAAGATCGTCATATTGTGCTGAGTCACCTAAGGAATCGTTCTCTCCCGGCAAGTCAAACAGCAAGAGCAATAGTGGGTGGACGTGGACAAGTCTCTCGAATGACAGTCATACGACGACTCAGAGATACAGGCCTTACTGCGAGACGACCTTATGTTGGGCCAAACTTGACTCACAGACATCGTCAGCAGCGCCTGCAA
Source organism: Oreohelix idahoensis (assembly GCA_024509875.1). Lineage (NCBI taxonomy): Eukaryota > Metazoa > Mollusca > Gastropoda > Stylommatophora > Oreohelicidae > Oreohelix > Oreohelix idahoensis. The sequence goes on along the minus strand of JAMPIV010018892.1, from coordinate 426,857 downwards.
TGGGCAGAGCATCATGTCAGATGGACTAGACTGCAGTGGAATGCTGTCCTATTTCACAGACGACAGCAGATTCAACATATCCTTTGCTGATGGACGTATGTGGATTTGGCGATGGTGTGGAGAGCGCTTTGCAGATTGCTGTGTTCGTCAGCACAACCGATTTGGAGGTGGCAGTATTCACATTTGGGGAGGATTCAGTTTTCACCATCGCTTGCCTTTTCACGTCTTCCGTGGAAATGTTAATGCTGTGACATATCGAGATGAGGTTCTGGATGCATTGGTTGCTCCTGCGTTCACAAATTATCCAGACTTGCAGCTTCTCCAGCAGGATAACGCACGTGCGCACACCGCATGCATTACGCAGCAATATCTACAGCAGCAGAACATTGTGACGATTGATTGGCCTGCCCTATCACCAGACATGTCCCCTACAGAACATATGTGGGACGAGCTTTGACGCAGAGTCTACAGGCAAGGTTCTCCAGTTAATCTGCAACAGCTCGAAGCTGCTTTTACACGTGAAAGGGACTTGATTCCCTAGAATTTTCTTCATAGACTTGTGCGTTCCATGCGGAGCCGCTGCCAAGCTTGTTTGCAAGCACACGGTGGACATACCAGATACTGAAGATAGTGTGAATGCATTTTTTTATTGGTTGCATTTTTGGTTTTCTCCCTTGCCTGTACAGAATGCAATGAATTTTATAACAATCAAATGTACAAATTAATGACCAGCATGGATTCATAGGAAAGTGAATAATGATTCCAAATACGTAAACTTGTAAACACTTATATTTACATTTCACACTCTGTTCCTGGATTATACAGGTGGTGCGTTTTAATGTGCTTCAGTATATATATAAGTATATTGTGCGTGTGTGTATTACGTTATATTACTAACGTTTTCTATCAAACCTTTCTCATCAAATATGCCAGCAAAACAATGCATCTAAGTATTCATTGCCTGACCTAAAGTGCATACAGTACAACAGGTACCATTCTTCCTCGCCTGCTTTACACTGTACGAATCGGACTTTACGACAAGTTTAATTAAACTGCATGAATATAAATGCACTAAAACTTTCAACTGAATGATCTGATATAATGCATTCTTTGTTCTCACGAATCTAAATAAAGTAATTGTTTTCTCGGTTCCTGTCTGCTTTTCGAATGTATGCTTACCCACAGCTAGTACTTTGAACTTTAACTCTCTGGTAATTTAATTCTTTCTCTCACTCACACACACATACATACACACATTCTCTCTCTCTCTCCCTACCTAACTCGCCCTGTTTCTCAAAAAAGTCTGTGACTTTTTTATTTTTTAATCAGTAAAATATATGACATTACGCAGTGTTGTCGACTGAAATCAATCGACTTCAAGTCACAACAACGATTCGATTCTCGACTCGATTCACAAGTTTTTTTATTTGCAAGTCAACTCGACTCGAGACTTGGGATTTTTGGCGAACAATTAGGAATACTAAGACAGTGTTTCCGTAATGTAACACTGGAAAGTAAACACTGTTACGGTGTAATTTTGTGTAAAAATAACACAAAAGAAACATTATTTGATCAAAAACGCCATTCAGTGAATAATATCCTCCAAATACAGATTATTATGTTTCATTATTATTTATTGTATTTATGTGATTTTAAAAAAAATAAATGCCACTGTTACTGTAAACAGTTTTAGATTTTTATTTTGATTTTTCAAAACCGAGACTCGACTTGGAAGATACTATTAGGGAGTTGAGACTTGTACTTAGAGACTTGAGACTCGACTTGAGTTGAGACGTACTTAGAGACATGCGACTCGACTTGAGACTTGTACTTAGAGACTTGAACGTTGAATTTGTTCGTACGTTTACACTTCAACATTCTTCTCACCAACTAGCATTTGTTCGCTTTTCGAGGTATTGTGATGCTCGTAAGGCTGTAAAATTCGAAAATGGTTCTCGGTTTGCACATCATTATTTAGACGTGCAAATCGCACGCAATTCTACACCACGCACTTTGTAGTTGCGTTTGACTATCTATTTTCTTCTGTCTTTGGACGTTTTGTTCTTCTATACATCCATAGTTTAGTGTGCTATTTCTTATATCTCTGTGCACATGATATTTTATTTCAGTAATATCGACATTTCTTTCACTTAGGATATTTGCTTTGATTATATCTGTCATCATTGATACGTGCATTATTTTGTACTGACTTCACTGGTCTCTAACACTTTATTTTATTGATTTGTGTAACGATAATTCGTTACTTATTTGCGAATGATGCGCCGCCTTCTTGGCGATCGAGAAGATGTCATCACATATGTCATATTAGGCTTAATTAACTTTAACCACAAATTTATTCCGCATTTCGCACAAATTTCTGCTCCATTGTCCGGACTGCTAGCCAAGGGTAGTCCGAATAAAATTAAATGGACATCGGATTGCGATGGCGCTTTAATAAAAATCAAGGAATTATTTGAAAATCCCCCCATTTTGTTGTTGCCAAACCTATATATTCCATTTGTAATTCAAACAGATGCGTCAAATTACGGCATCGGGGGCTGTTTGCTACAATGGTACAAGGGGATGCCACATCCGTGTTTTTTCGTATCCCGCAAGTTGACCCCAGCCGAACAGAAATATGCAACAGGGAACGGGAGCTCCTGGCTGTGGTATGGTGCCTTGAGAAGCTATCAAAGTACTTGATTGGCACCCACTTCTACATCCATACCGACCACAGCCCACTTTAATCACATCCAGAACTATGCGGAACGCGAGAATTCACCGTTGGTACCTGTTACCCCAAGAGTTCTCGTTTACAATATTGCCAATCTCTGGAACGGACAACAACCTCGCTGATCTTTTATGACGGAATTATTCCGGACGGTACGGGAATTGACTTTTACTACTACTTTATTCTATGACAAACGTTGATATTAATGATGTTCATATAATTATAATTCTTATATGTTAATATAATATTCATGGATTGCGTACGGGTACGTCGTCTCCACCATTCTCTCACGTGCCACAAGTGTCACGTTTGAGATCGAGGGGGATAACATTGAGGATTATTGCATGGTTTGCAAGCATCTGGGTTTAAGCTCAATTCGGATGGTTGCACCATGAAACACCTCGGCTGAATAAATAAATGAAATAGATCGCATATATCGATGCATGACGCGTTAGACATAGTAACGACATTCGTTGTGTATCCTTCGAGCCAAATGGCAGTGTTTCGAATGTGTGGCATGGTCACTTATCCAAAGTGTTTCGAATGTGTGGCATGGCCACTTATCCAAAGTGTATAACCGTCTATGTTCGGGCTTTTAAACCGATATAATAATATAGGACCCTTGAGTCTTAAAATATAAGACGGCAATATTAGCCGCAATAATTTATGATTTAACGTAAGTCGTAAAATATGAAACGCAGTTAGAATATGTAGTGCTGATTAAGCCTGGCTTTGAATGCCAAAGTAAATTTATATTAGACAGTGTATCTAATAGAACTAGCAGAATATTTGATTCTGTATAAATACAAGAATTATGCCAAACAGTTTTGGTGGAAATACATATAATCGAACGTTAATTATAACGATAATGTATCGGACAAGCAATGTCGGTGAAATATAGACTCTACGCTATAATGTATCCAGTGCTCTTGATGTAAACTATATTAAGTAGTGTCTTTGAATCGTGATGGAAGAATGAATCCTTATTAAATTATTATGTCGTCAAAAACTGGTCTTATTCAATAAAGTATTCAAGGTTCCAGTTATGACTGTTTTTATGAAGAATGACCATTGACTTTTCAAATGAATACACACTGTCACACTGATAATACGAAATTAAACAATATAACACGGTCATTCAAATATATATGAACTTTTATTGAAAGCACGTTTAAAATGCAATTACTTGAAAGAAGTATTAAAAGAATCCATGGTTGTAACCAATATCAATATCGGGTGGAACACAGAACAGAAGATCAAATAATTGTACGAAACATAATACTAGACTAACCCATTTAAATCAGTGAAAAGCCCATGAGACTTGTACTTAGAGACTTGAGACTCGACTTGAGACTTGTACTTAGAGACTTGAGACTCGACTTGAGACTTGTACTTAGAGACTTGAGACTGGACTTGAGACTTGTACTTAGAGACTTGAGACTCGACTTGAGACTTGTACTTAGAGACTTGAGACTCGACTTGAGACTTGTACTTAGAGACTTGAGATTCGACTTGAGACTTGTGCTTAGAGACTTGAGACTCCACTTGAGACTTGGACTTAAAGACTTGAGACTCTACCTGAGACTTGTACTTAGAGCCTTGAGACTCGACTTGAGACTTGTACTTAGCGACTTGAGATTCTACCTGAGACTTGTACTTAGAGACGTGAGACTCTACTTGAGACTTGTACTAAGAGACTTAAGACTCGACTTGTGCTTAGAGACTTGAGACTCCGCTTGAGACTTGGACTTAGAGACTTGAGACTCTACCTAAGTCTTGTACTTAGAGACTTGAGACTACTTGAGACTTGTACTTCGATACTTGAGTCTCCACTTGAGACTTGTACTTAGAGACTTGAGACTCCACTTGAGACTTGTACTTAGAGACTTGAGACTCCTCTTGAGACTTGTTAGGAAGACTTAAAGACAACTCTGACATTGCGTTTACGAATCTTTGGTATACTGAATCATTCATTCGTCCACCACCACTCAGATCTGCAGTGAATCACACCCAAAATCACATCTACAAAGGTAACAGTGATTAGATGTTTTAACTCCTTAACGTGGCACTGTCTGTTTCAGGAAATTGTAATAATAAGCACGTACATTATCTTCACAGCACAATTTTTTTTTTTAGTTTGATGTCTGGAGTTTCATCAATACATTTTATTTTGGCTTCCGTTACACATTTTTCTGGAGTAACTTTAATGAATTTTGCCGGAGTGTCATAATGTGGCAGGGGCTAGGGTGGTTGAGGAGAACGTGTGTCGAAGTGGCTAACTCACACCCAAAACCTATGCACTAGGAAAATTTAATTCAGGATCGTTTGACAGGGGTTGTAATTATTGGTTGCGTCCAACTCTTTCAGCAGCAGACTTAGTAAATCAGGCAACACAAAGCTTTATATGGAACTAAATTTAATTCCACCGAATACCCAGACAGTGTTAGTGTACGTTATGTCCAAGGCATAGTCTTGAACTGCAACTGAAGATTTCAACAACGATTCAGCAACTTGTTCTCTCTACGCGTCTGACGATGGAAATGACATAACCTCTTTCATACGAAGCGTCGAAAGCGGTTAACATCCGGGTGGTGCTTGCGTCTCTCTTTGCGGATTGGCTAGTATTCTATTTATAGATTTGACCAATACTCTATTTTTAGATCGGCTAAAATGACATGGCGTTGTTGTGCGAGAATGGCATATTCGCCGAAGGGAATGGTGCTGTCACAATTAGAACACTTTTTGTTGTTGTTTCTATCACGGGCAGTGTACATGCATGGATAACTTTATATTAGAGATTGTATTGTTAAAGAGTTTTTGTCTTTAAGCTTTGCTTGAATTGGTTTTTATTGTTCAGATGTTTTCGTTTGTTTATGTGTGCCAAGGAAGGTGTTGCACTGAAATGCAAGTCCATCCTGGTCAGTTCTTTATATGTAAAAGTGATTTATATCAGTTTGTATTATGTTTTTTTTTCCAACAATCAAGAAGTTACAGGCTTTTAATAAAGGTTGCTGGCGTAGAATAGAAGGGTTGAGATGGTACGATAAGTTCACTACTGTGGAACTGATCACAAGAGCAGACAGGTTCCAGTGAAGCAAAGGATGAGAAGAAGACGCTGGCGATGGATTGAACACACGCTGAGGAAGCGTTACCAGGCAGTCCTTATTTATGGAATCCCCAGAGTAGAGGTAGTAGAGGTAGGCCGAAGAACATATGGAGAAGAGAACTGGAGACATAAATGAATATGATGAGGTAGCATGGAAATACCTGGAGCTGATGGCATGCGATAGGAAGACTTGGTATACGTTTGTTGAAGGCCCAAATCCTTGGAGGCCCAAACTCCTTGGAAAGCTAAGGATAAAGAAGAAGAATTAACAATGATTGTATATATACAGTGCGATAGCGGTCTACCAGATCTCAATTTTCGCGATTTCAGAATAGCACGAGCCGGGAAACCTTATTATTATCATTATTATTATTATTATTATTATCGGAATCTCTTTGTCGAGCATTACAATAGGAGGTAACCTGATCATCAAAATTTGTCTGCCTATCAGACAAGTGTTTTGTCTTTCTTTTATGTTTCTTTGGAAGGGTTGAGGGCGTGCTCACGTGGGTCATGACTCCTAAATGCCATCCTCTGGTTTTTGTTGTTGTTATTTTTGCCTGCATTGTCTGTAGTGAGAATTGAACCCGCTCAACATTGTTTGCAATTCCTAAACTGGGTGTTCACTCCTGGTGTTATCCGTTCTACCAACTTTAGATGAGTGTGAAAGTAACAATTCTGCTGCATTTACTCTTATGAATTCCATTACCCATTACGGTTCTATCAGCAAGATGCCCTTTCGGCAATTTCATCGTCTTTTAAGTGTCCTTGCCCTTGACAACTGTTTCGTTAGATCAAGGTTTCTTAACCTTTTTTTTTTTGTCTTGTGCCATTGACCGCTTTGATTGTCTTTGGAAGTATATGGAAAAAAAAATGCACAATTAACAATTTTGCACGCAAGTAATACATTTTTTACAAAGAAAAATCGTTAAGCGTACATATAGTCTTACTAAAATATAAAATTAATGTATCATCATCTCATCTCAACCCATAACCCGTCATGGGTCGTAGGGGTGCCATGGTGGAAGCATCAGCAGACAGGGTCCTCCACTGCTCTCTATTCTCAGCAATGCGTACAAGTGTGGAGAAACCGTGTCCTGCCCATTCTTTGATGTTATCAGCCCAGGATTTTCTTTGCCTTCCTCTTCTCCGTTTACCTTCGACTGTTCCCTGGAGGATCGTTTTCGAAAGGAAGTCATGACGAGTTACATGCCCAAACCAGGCAAGCTTTCGACGTTTCACTATTGACAAAAGTGGTTCTTGATGGCCTGCATAGGTGTTTATCTTCTCTCTAACATAGACATTTGTTTTGTGCTCTTTATAGCAAATGCGCAAAATTCTTCTGTAACATTTATGCTCGAAAGCCTGAATCCTTCGCTCCGTATCTGCAGTGAGTGTCCAGCCCTCACACCCATACAAGAGAATAGATAATACAAGTGATTTGTATAATTTGATCTTCACAGGAAAACTGATGTTACTTTTCCAGATCACATTCAACCTTGTCATGGCAGCTGAGGCCATCTCAAGTCTTGTCTTGATTTCTTTATTTGATCTTCCATCACTACATATAGTGGACCCGAGATATTTAAAGGTGTTAACTTCTTCTAACGTTTGCCCATTTAACGTAATGTTGGTCGGAACATGTTTCTTATGGCTATTCACCAATATCTTGCTTTTTTCTATATTAATTTCCATCCCATATGTTCTTGTTACTTTCTCCAGTCTAGAGGTAAGGTCTTGAAGTTCTGATTCTGTTCCAGCTATCAGATCAATATCATCAGCAAAACGTAGATTACACAGAGGTCGGCCTCCAATCGATATGGTTGATTTATAATCGTAGAGAGCCTCCTGCATAATATGTTCTAGATAAATGTTAAAGAGCACTGGTGACAGGATACATCCCTGGCGAACTCCTACAGTTGTTTTGAAAAATTCTCCAATGTCATTGCTTGCAAAAACAGCACTGCTTGCGTCCTTGTATAGTGCTTCAATGATATCTATGATGTTGGTATCAAAATTGAATTTTCTCATTATTTGCCATAAACCTTCATGCCAGACTCGATCGAAGGCTTTTGTGAAATCGATGAAGTTATGGTATAAATCATGTTGATGCTGGAGATGTTTTTCGATCAGTAATCTAATATTGAAGATTTGTTCTGAGGTACTTCTTTTTGGTCTAATGCCAGCCTGTTCCTCTGACAAGATTTCTTCTGATTTCTGTTTTATTCTGTTCAAAAGTATCCTTAACATCACCTTACTTGGATGACTAATAAGGCTTGTCGCATGTTACGCATTGCCTAGTTAAATGTTTGAAGACCGAAAAGTGGGACACCAGTGTGCTGACCTGAACAAAGGAATGCAGGGGTATTTTCCTGTGTGTATCTAGGGCAGCCAATCAGAGAAGGGGTTTCCCACGGTCAGATAGAATGACTTCGGCGAGTGTATAAGGAAGAATAAATCGTCCGAAATCATGGTTAGAATTAGACATCGGGAAGGAGAACGGAATGACAGACAAGGATGAGAATGGTCTCCTTTTGACGGGAATATCTTCATTTATGTATAGGTACAAGGAAATCAGAAGGGAGTAAGTAGTTGTGAAGAATTTCGCAAGAATAGTGTCCGTGCATTGAGAAATCCTGTGTTTTTTCCTATTTATAATTCAATATAAAATCGTTAACACGACAGATATAGGAAAACAACATATGGATATAAAGGTCAACTCATGGAGAACGGAAATATATAACTCCAAAGGCTTGAACTGGGAAAGGTGAAATGCACGAGACCAAGGTTTGAAACACCTCTAGCACAAACCCCCCGAAGTTACAACTTTTTTTTGGGAAGTTTGCTGGAGTTGCGAGCCTTGTTTCCTGTACGTCCGGTAGCTGCATATATAAGGGCGGACGAAAATGATTTCAAATTCACTTGTACAGCGAGGCAAGACAGAAGGACAACGGCTGGAGAGAGAGAAACGTGTCACGGCCAATATCTTGTTATTTGCAGCCAGGCAGTTCTGTTACTCCACTAAAGCCAGTCTTTACTGATCTTAATTAGATCCTGCGAGGGTATGTAAAGTTACTATGTAAAATAATACAGTAATTACAACTTTATTTCAGGATTTGTTTAATCTATATGTTATGAAAGTATCATGTATATTAATTTATTACTTGATATGATTGTTGAAGATTGGAACCCGAAATATAACCACCATGACTGAGTCCGTATCAGGGCTAGCACAATCATTATCAGGGCTTATTCATTCTGTCATCAAGTTACTGCACTTTACAGAGCTAACGTGTCAGGCAGGGGGATACTATAACCTCATACCATATATGTGTGTACATATTATTTTGTATTATTTGATTTTATAAAATGTTCCACAGTAGACACCTGTCTTGTCACTGATCCATAATCATGCATTTTCACGCATACATCTGAAAACAAATTCATCTCACCTACAATAGGAATGTGGTAATTGTTATCCACAAATAGCCACATATCCTACAATTATCTGCAGGTTCATACTTGTCAACCAAAAGTCAGAGGTCAATGATCAAGAATTGCTCGATGATCAATGCTAATCGCCCCGGCAGTGCCTGGATTGGTAGAAGCAAGACCTACTGAAGCTGTACATCTCATATGAACACTGATTAACCTAACAGATGAGTGATATTTGTGACAATCGTGCACCCAAGAAGTGATAACTGTCAAGCAGAGTTTTGTGATGACAATTTGCGTGATAAACTAGTGAAAGTTATAAAGTGAATAAGACAGTGAAGAAGTCTATTACCCAACTAATTGGAAGAGTCTAAAGAAATGACATTTTAGTTTAACTTGTATAAACTGTAATTGATTTCGCCAATTTGGTTTTGTATAAATATAACTGTTGTATCACCAGTCACACCCAATCACCACAATTAGATAGATGTAAATAAAGAGGATATAAATTGTATTCACCAGCTTTATTCATTCAATATAGTTGATACTGAGTTTGGTTGAATTTTTATTATATCACAGGTGGTCACATAGCGGAGGTGGCGCAGTAAGGTCTGACTGTTCTCTGAATATTTTCAGTCCAGATACTTTCACAGCCGTGACTATCGAGTGATACCAGTGTACTTCTCTGTCACTGGGACCTCACACATTCTGGAGAGAATACTATTTCTACTCTAGCACTATCATCTCACACATATAAAACCTTCCGCTACAAGGCTAATGGTTCTGTAGTTCTTGCACATTTTTAGATTTCCTTTCTTTGGAAGCGGTATTACTAATGACTGCGTCCATTCTTTTGGCCATTTTTTTGTACTCCATATCTTCTGGCAAATTGTTGTCATGATTTTTACTATATCTGGTCCTCCATATTTCAAGAGCTCTGCTGGTATATTATCCACACCCGGTGACTTCCCTCCTTTCATCGAACATATAGCCTCTTCCACTTCTTCCCGTAATATTGCTGCATTTCCGAGTTCTCTGTTTTCGCACTTAATGTTGTTTAATATGCCTAAGTCAGTGTCAAGTTTACAGTTATATAATTCTTTACAATATTCTGTCCACCTTCTCATTACAGCTGTTTTTTTCATTGAGCAGAGCCCCATTGCTATCTTCTATGACAGTTACCCTGGGCTGTTGGGGTTTTGATAGTCTTCTTAATGTGTCAAAAACTGCCTTGCTGTTACCTTTTATTAGCCCCGTATTAATGGACTCACATTGATCAGCTACCCATTTTTCTTTGGCCTGTTTCATTTTCTTTCTAATATTTTTATTCACCATACTGTATTGCCATGCTGCTTCAGGAACCTCTTTCTTAACCTTTTTCATTTCCCGTCGTGTATCACATAACTTCACAATGTCATCTGTAACCCATGGTTTGTTTATTTTCTTTCTTTTACCAAGTATTTCTGTTGCTGATTCAATGAGCACGTCTTTCATGTTCTCTGTGATTGAGTTGATATCATCCTCCAAAAAGTTGAGAGCTGCGAATTTTCCTCCAACAGTTGCCTCAAAGATTCCCGCGATTTCTGGATCTTTCAATTTGTCTAAATTGAATCTTAACTGAGAACATCTGTTTTGATTATAGTTCTTTTTGAGTTTAAGCTTGAGCGTCATCAATACCATGTCGTGATCACTACCAATGTCGGCGCCAGGAAAAGTCCTAGTCTTGGCTTTATTAATGCTGGACTTGAATCTTTTGGATACAAGAATAAAATCAATTTGGTTATGTATCTCAGTTTTTGGGGCATGCCACGTTGTTCTTCTTGATAACTTATGAGGAAATAGTGTATTTGCAAGGGTTAGTTTATAGTTGCTGGCAAATTCTAGTAGCCTTAGTCCTCGATCGTTGGTTTCTCCAGTCCCAAATTTCCCCACTGTGCCAGCCCAGTGACCGTATGCATCTGGCCCTATTTTAGCATTCCAATCACCTAGAACAATGAGAAGATCTTTCTTTGGAATTTTCTTAATTGCTTCATCCAAATTGTCATAAAATGTATCAATTGCCTCATCCTCATAGTCAGTAGTGGGGGCATATACCTGTATGATGGAGATGTTCTTTGGATGTGCTGCAATACGAATGGTGATAAGCCTGCTATTTATTGGGGTGCAGCTGATGACAGAGTTCAATCTATCTTTATGTACGATAAAACCTACTCCATGCTGATGTTTAGACTCATCTCCACTAAACCAAATTTTGTGACCATCATAATTAATGTATACAGATATTAAAATTCTACAAATGCATAATCTATGATAATTCCCCGAATAAAATCAAATATTTAAAAAATCATATAATTAAGTATTAATTCCGCTAAAAAGGAAATTCAAGCAAGAAAGCTGTTTGTTGTTTGTGATTTTGGAGACCTTTTGTGAAGCATCATGCAAATAAATAAATAAATAATTTCACTACAAATGTCCAGACCTCTAGGACGACCCAGAGTCCGGAGAAAAACATTAGACAATCTTTGAAGGACTAAGGACTAGAAAGGAACCAGACCAGGAGGAAGACAACCGATAGGATAGTATGGCGCTCTATCTTCCAAACCTCTACACCTCATGGTAGAAGAGGAACGACTAAGTAAGTAAGTAATGTTAGTGAAAGAAAAAATCAGAATTGTAATGTTCTGTACAACGGTTCCCTATAATTATTCACTGACCTTTGTGCATCTGTGGGCTACATGTTATGAAGCCCTGCATTAGATCATATCCTGAGGCGACCTGAAACACTCTTGCGCTTACTTCTACAATGATGAATTACTTTGTCATCAATTTCGCAGCTATTTAATGTATTCTGAACGAGATGACGTTTAATTTGGGAATAACATGCATTCTCGATGCTTTCATCTTTTTTTTATTTTGTTGTACATATTTTGATTTTGTTCCGATTCTAATGTTGAATTCTTCGTTCTAGTAAAGTTTTTGTACTAATAATTCTGCTTCTTTGTTCTTCTTTTCTCTTACTTTTGTTAAAATGTAATTCTTATTAACAATTCTGCTTGCTTATTCAACTTCTTTATTATTCATATTAGCAAGTCGTTAAAAATAAGAACGATGATGAAAAAGGTAAAAGGCGAAACCGATTGGAGCACTTTATCACAACCTCTCATCAGCAGTAGCAATAACCTTTTTTATGACAATACGAAATTATACAGGGCATTGTGACAGGAAGTAATCTGACAATTAGGAGTTCTCTCGTCAGGCAAGCATTGCAGTCATTTGACATCCTTGGTGCAATGTAGAGAGATGGTGCGCATCTTATGGGGAAAAAAAGAAAACAAATACAGAGGTCACAATGATAATAATAATACTAATAGCTCCTTCAGTCATAACTGACTATGGAATGCGCCCCTGAGATGACAGCCTTCAGCTGCTTATGTTCCTGGTGTTCCTTTCAAGGTTTTTTTCCCCAATTTTATTTGGTATTATTGCCATTATTTTCACTTTCTTGACCTTATGCTGTTTTTGTTGTTGTTGTTGCAATCTTGTGGTTTTCACAGCTCTAAAAATGATCTTAATAAAAATGAAGTCTATGCCACTTCACTCCCCTATAGCATTGTCTGTTATTGGACTATCTTGTTAAAATAAAGCTTATCTATATTTAATTTTACCCATGCAAGGGCCGGGGGGGGGGGGAGAGGAGGGAGAGACAACGAGGAGACAAAGATAGAATAGGACTACGGCTCTTTCGTACATGTCGTAAAAGACGACTAAAGAGGTTGTCCATGAGGTTGTCTATGAGGCTAGCAACATCATTATATACAACACATTGATACAGAAATCACCACTGCCTTGACGACAGATATGGGGAGGACAAACAAACAGTAGAAACACATACTCCAAAACTATCAGCACCGTGAGACGAGCAGGTTGGCAGCATGACATTCTCCAACCCAGATAAGGGAGAAGCTGTATGGTGACGAGAGAAGCCTGAGACGGACTGCTAGCTTTATAAGGGAGATAGATGTGGTTATTTCATGGCCATCATGAAAAAGTTAGCAGGTACCACATGGGGTGCTGATGAGAATATCCTCAAAAAGCTGTACACAGGCAGAGTCAGACCTGCTATGGAATATGGCATCACAGCTTGGTCGACGGCAGCAAAGTCAAATTTTGACAGAGTAAACAGACTCCAAAACCAAGCAGCACGTATTATAACAGGGGCCCTAAAGTCTACACAAATCAACCATATGGAAAACATCACAGGGCTACAGTCAATGGAGGATAGACGTGACAGCAGAGTCTTAAAACAAGCTGAAAAATTTAAGAGGCTCGAAGGACACCCCATGTACCAAAGAATGAATAGGCTAGGAAGAGGCAGGCTCAAGCGAACTAACTTTGTCGCCCAAGCAAAAGAAAAAATTAACAATAATACCATACTAGCTAGCTCAGTTGCAAAGAAAATCCCAACAAGCTCAACTATCCCACTGTGGAAAATAAGATGCTTTCCTGAGTTAAAATCTGATATTCCAGGCATTGAAGGTAAGGGAACACAGACAGAAACACAAAGAAAGTGTATAGCAACCAAGTATATTGACCAAACATTTCCAGCGAAGCTTTGGACACATGCATATACTGATGGTTCGGCAACAAATGCAGTTGAAAATGGGGGTGCCGGCATCCTCATAAAATTAAAGAATAGAATTCACTCTATGGCAATTGCCACTGGAAAATACTGCAACAACTTCTGTGCTGAAGCAGAAGCCCTGAAACAGGCAGCTGAAACTCTTATTGAATGCAAAGCACAGGCAGAAAAACAGATAGTAATCTTTTCAGATGCCCTCTCAATAATATCAGCGCTGAAGAGCCACCAAACTAAAGGATTGAAAGATCTGATAATCTCCCTTGAAAGACTGGCCGAATGCTTCAAGAAGTGCACTATCCAGTGGATACCAGCCCATTGCAACATACCAGGAAATGAAGAGGCAGATAGACTTGCTAAAGAAGGAGGTGCCTTACAGCAAAATGATATAGAGACAACTTACGCAACGGCAAAGACCACTATAAAGGCTACATTCAAGTCCAAATGGGAAAGAGAGCACCCGGGACATTTGAAAAATGACGCATATCATCAACTATCCAGAAAAGAACAGGTCATCATTTTTCGACTACGCACTGGGCACAACAGATTGAGATACCATCTGTACCACAAATACAAAATTGGTGCAACAGATCTACGCACCTGCGGTACCAGCCCGATGACAGTCGAACACCTGCTGCAGTACTGCCCAACCTACAATAATGAACGGGGTAGCATATGGCAACAACCCACTTCTGTCAACGAAAAACTGTTTGGAGATGTCGGGAACCTTGAGTTGACTGCTGCCTTTATTAGAGTCATAAATGTGGAAGTCTGAAGGCGAACGAGGAAGAAGAAGAAGAAGAAGAAAGTCAACGACGAAGAAGACCCCACATCATAAAAGCGGAGACGTAGGATAGTGAAGTATTTAACATTTAACTCCCTTACAGGAGTATCAGTTATTGGACCTTTACATTTATATTATATCTTACAACCATTTCTACTTCGCGCTGTTTAGTTCTCTTTTCTTCCTTGCTGTTAATCTAATTTTCTTCTTCAGTAGCACTGTTGTGCATTCTATTTAGTTGCTCTATATATGCTTCATACGCTACAGACGGGCGCCCATGTATGTGATTATTTTCTTTGGTCGAATCAGACTCATGGAATAAATAATGTGTTTTCTGGTTCTTTTCCAATGTGAAATCCCTTGGGAACTTTCCTCCTTTTTTTCGAATCTTCCGGCATCAAAGAGGAAATGAATATACTGTTTTGATGTTTCGTTAACCAAATTGTTATCGAGTACATGAAAATCGCCTTCCCTACAGACACAACAGTTTTGCTTCCAGTTTCTGCTCACGGCAGGGATGATTGGAAATTTTCATTAATATGAGACGTGGCTTGTGGGCTTGTCTTTACCATTATGTTAAAGATAGCGTGCTGACGGACTTGTCTCTGGAAGAGCGGGTAAGGACGATAGATAGCGGCTTCCGGAGATGTGGGAAATGCATGGCAGGTTTGATCCTGATGATTGGTGTAGTTATGATGTCTCGGACGCTATGGTTTTAGAGTTATCGTTTAGCCTTTTTGGGTTCTTCTTCCTCGTTTACTTTCAAACATCCACATTAATGACTCTAATAAAGGCAGTAGCCAGCTCAAGGTTCCTAACATCTCAAAACAGTTGTTCGTCGAGAGAAATAGTGTGTTGCCATAAGCTACTCCGTCCACGTTCTTCTTGGATTTAAACAATGCTAGCTCTTTGTCCAAGTCAAAAGTAGGCAATGATTGATCTCCGCAATGTCCAACCTCTTGCCGTCATAGTACAAGGTACAGGACAACTTTTCGTCCGTCTCTTTCTGTTTCTTTTCTCGCGTACACCACTCTTGATCTCAAGCTTGTTTAGCGTTAGTTTTTCCGTCCACTGTGACCTGTCAACATACTCTTATAAATGGTTATTTGCACAGAAACGAAGGGTTGTATTGGTTTGATGAGATCACCAATGGACAACTGATAGAAAGAACCACACAAACACCAGTGTCAATAGAAAAAGCTGATGCTAGATAGGCCAGGGATAAAGACCCCCAGTACGACCCAGAGTCCGCTGGGAGAACAACATTAGACAATCTCTGAAGGACCGAGGACTAGATTGAAACCAGGCAGGAGGACATCAGCCGATAGGATAGTATGGCACTCTGTGACAGAACGGGGCTGCCCTTATCGATCTTTGTTTCACTCCGGCAGTATTGGCACATTTGTGGTACTGATTTTATTGTGTGCTTTCATTTGTCGCACTTCCGTTCCTTCTGTTTCTGCTATGTGTAGCAAATATTATGTATTTTCCTTCTTACACCTATCTCAGGGATAAGTAGACATGTCTGGTTGTTATCCATTTCTCCCTACGTTGCAAGGAGTGGCAGTGACCTAACCATGTTGGCTATCGTTGGCGCAGCGATATCAGTATACAGATTAACACGTAAATCGTCTCAGCGGCGCAATGCTTAATCACTGATATCACTGATAAGACGCGGGTACGCGTATCACCAAAGCTTGGAATACGGGGAGACAACTGATGGACAGACACAGATAAGAGATTACTTTCTGATAAAAGTAATGATTGTTACATTGGGCACACGTTGTTATATGAGTTTACCGATATGTTCGTAAGTTTGTACCCAAGGGTAAGCGGGTATGTACAGCCCATTTTCAGAAAAGTAATGTTTGATATTTTGCATTAGCTGAGTCATGCAACATATTCAGATCAGATTGGCTGATCCTTTGAAGCGCGCAAAACAAATGCGAGGGAAGGCAGTGAATATAGTCTGACCATTTTCTCAAGCTATTTCACTTGAGAAATCTTGGCGTAAGTTGGGATTAACATTTCATATTTTATTACTAATATGTGAACTAACATTTATGTATGTCTAGCGCATTTTAATACGTACTCGCCAATGATGTCAAAATTTGAGGCGTAAGAATGATGGTTCATGAACAGGCTCCATACGTTTCGTACAGAGAACTAAAAGGAAAGTAGGGAAAGAACATGAAAGAAAAAAATGTACATTCTAAGTATAATACTTACATTTCCAAAGCAATGTAAATGTCCATATAAACCAGGTGTTCCCAACCAGGGGGTGCGAGATGGCATTTCAGGGGGTGCGACAAAGAAGCCTAAGGTCAAGAGTCTCAATTTGACTTATTCATCTACAAATGTGATATTACTTTTGTAGGGGTGCGAACATCAATCAAACATTTCAAAGGGGTGCGGAGCATAGAAAAGTTTGGGAACCCCTGATTTAAACATATTCACTTTTCAATTAATGTAAGTTCTCAAGCTTTAAAACAGTGTAAATGTCTATGTAAAAATGTTCATTTTAAAGTTACTGGAAGTTTCAAACTTTTCAATCAGTGTAAACATAAATAAAAACATATTCAATTTATATTGTGAACACTTGTCAATCAGTGGACATGTACATGTAAACAGACTCTATCTGTATTATTAACCTTTTCATTTAAATATGAAGTAACTATGAAAGCTATTCTATTTAAATATAAAGTTTTTTCCCTCGGGATTAAATTTAATTCTCATCGAGGGTAAATTCTGAGTTAATTAAGATGGTGGTATGGGAAGATAGGAACCCATAACTATGGGGTGGAAAACGCCATAATCAGAAAAGCGTTTCGTTCTATTCTTTTACGATAGTTATTGGTGGTACCAGCAGAAAGTACTATCTGTGGAACAAAAAGGGAACAGTGGCCTAAGCTTTTAGAGGAAGGACCCACGAGGTAGACTCTCCTTGACATTTCTGGGAAACGAGCTACACCCGACAACCTTGATCAAGGACGAGCGTGAGCAGTGTGAAAAGAACCAACCCATAAGAAGGAGCAGAACCGTAATTGGCAGCTAAGTTCAAATCTATGCTGCCACTTGAACTTCGTATAACATTTCCCAATCCATAACGACCTTGATGATAGCTTTTCTTGATCCATAACTATTCAAATTATTTTTCAATTGTTTAATCTTAAGTGATTATTAAATTTTGTTATTTGTAATTATACAAATTTAACTTCGATTCAATCATTTTTAAAATTACTGCATGTTTGTCTCAGTCAACTTACTACACACACTCTAAACAGAGCTAAACTAGAATAATAGAATTCCACTGAGTAAATCAGGAGTGGGGGCTTGAACGAGCTGAAATTAATAATTGCTTAAATCCTTCACAAGCGTGTCGGCAGAATTACAGAGTTAACATACTCAGCCAAAGCAGTATTGTTCTCGCTTATTCTGAATATCTTGTGAAGACTCCCATGTGAAGACTCCCATCTACATCTCTGCCAAGAGTAATCTTGTGTAAAGATAGACTCCATTGAAGCCCATATTAGATACTCTTGAGTTTTGGCCACTGTTGGACCACTACTGCATAGCAGGGGAGGCAATACCGTCACATACACACACTCTCTCTCTCTGGCAAACCTCTTCACCCTAGGATAAAAGAAGAACGACTAAGTAAGTTGGATAAGCGACACATGAAGAAAACAAACCGATAGTTTACAAAGTAGTCCCTACTCTGGATGCTGCAGCTTAAGAGAAATAAGGGAAGGCCCCACACACAAAAAAAAAAAAACAAAAAGCGCTCACACACTCAAGGGTAATCTCAAATTGGTTGGATATTCTCTTTAAGTAATATACAATAGTCACATCTCTTCGGAAAATCCCCCCATCAAACCAATGACGAACACTGGCCAACCACCAGTACAGGCCCTGCACTCTAGATCATTAAAAGTTGGCCATGATGGAGTCCAAGATGGATCGAGGGAATAACTGAAGCCTTTGGTAGGATAATATACATATTCATAAAGGTCCCATGACGTGACTGCAGTGAAGAAGGTTGGTGGTGCGTGTGGCTTGTGATGGGCTATTGGGTACTGTATGCGTATAGACATGCGGCTTCTCAGTTACACAAGTGTGGTTAACGAGATTCTGACGTCCACACTCTCACATAAAGACACTTTGGATTCTTTGGACAGGAGCCACAGTTTTAAAAAAAAAATAGATTTGCAGCGTTAACAAACAGGTTAATTCTTAACAAGCGTGTTTAAACGTTGTGTATTTGTTGTTGTTGTTGCTTGACAAGAGCTTCTCGCTCTTTTTTTTTAGCTAATACGAAATTGAAGACTACTTCATATTATCTACACTGTAGATCTAGGCTTTTTCTCTCGCTTTTCTGCCATTCCGAAACGTGTTGAAGTCATGAACTCCAGTTTCTCCTGCTTGACTTGCATTTAAAGCATCATCACATCTGGTCCCAAGCTAGAAAGCCAGTGACATAGTATGCATTCCCTGACATCCAAGGGGCCTCTTAAAATATGCAGAGCTAAAATAATGTGCTCTGGACAGCACATACGACAAATTGGTTTAAATATGATTCCAAAGGAGTTCAAGGATGCAGCGCAGGAGTTGGTAACCGGTTGAGTAAATTCTACGAAATGATCTGCTGGTAACAAGTGGGTTTCGTGCAATAAAGCTTGCTTAAATTAATGTACGTCGTGCAATACACAATTAGAATATATGAATTCACATCATGCACTAACACATTGAGTAGCTGAACTTGGTTCAGAGTATAAGCTTAGCGTGAGTTTATCTTGGTACATAGATTCATCGACTTGTGAGTATATGCGATCTTGATTCAAGAAATACGCTTGTGAGTGAGTTGAACTTAATATATAGACTCATCACCTTGTGAAGACATGTGATTCAGGAAATACGCTTTATGAGTGAGTTGAACTTGATATATAGGAAAATCAACATGTGTATGCGTTAACGTAACTCGGGCGATACACTTTTGAGTGAGCTGAACTTGATATATATGTACACGAACCAACTTTTGAGCACTTGATAAACAGATGACTAAAATGCTGTGGCACCGGCGTATACAAACGCGGGTGCAGAGATCTTCTTGTAACTTAGGAAGTGTATGATGTCCTATCTTGTTAATTCTGCTCTCCGAGCGTACGCTTTGCTAGCTTCTTTCTGAGTAGGCGCCTAACACATAATGTGTAGACTCAGACTTCTGCAGGACTGAAGACACAAAACGGATTCTTAAATTTCACATCTAATATCAATAGTTGACTTTCTTTTTATCTTATTTCTTGCTATTGCTTCGTTATAACTGAAAACTCAGGTTTTAATTCTCTTATTATGAGATATGACATGTTGCGCACATGATGGTGTTAAATATAGTGAGCATGAAAGCGTGTGTTCAAAACCGTCTGCAATGATGATCTAATAATCCAGATGAAGGGGAAGTATATAACTATGAATTACGTCTTTATATTATAAGTCCTAAAAAGTCTTTCAAGTAACCATTAACGAATAGAAGTAGTGAAAAAAAAACAACGACAGTCTTTCGCACACTTAGCTATGGGGCTAAGTGCAAAAAGAAATCAACTAACAATGGAAAAGAAAAATTATTAATAACTTTTCTAAATTCACCACCCTTTTTCCCTTCGCAAATTCTTTAAGAACACATTTGACATTAAAGTCCACTGGAATGAAATAAAAATCCAATGATGGAACAGGCTGCGAACAGGCTAAGCTCTGGTAAATTACTCCACTATTCTCCGCGGCTGTCGGGAAATAGTTCTGATTTCTGGCGAACGTGTCATTATATTTCAGGATTGCCAAGGTGTGACAATTCTGGTCTGTGTCTTATGACTCCGCCTTTTACTCTACTCATTCGTCGTCCATCTTGCCCTGCTGTGACAAAACGGCTTTGTGCATGTACTTTTGTGCCCCTCTCCACCTCATCCAACGTGGTATTCAAAACTCCAGAAAGCAAGATGCTGGAAGCCGCCTAGGGACACTGATAATTAGATAATCGTTTCATCTGAGCCCTCTCTGTATCAATATTGCCGATAAGCTGTCTAAGGAAGGCAATATTGGAAGGTAGCATCTGGACATCAAATAAGTTCACAGATTTGTTTAAAGAAAAGAATCGGACAAAGGATTCCTATATTATAAGTGACATATCGGAAGTATTTGGGCAACTTGAAACTGACAAGTAAACCCGCATATTTAAATTCAAAGACTAGAAACTTAAAAGGACCAGGACAAAAGTATCTGGGCAACTTTGAAACAAAAAAAGTAAACCCGCATTTTAAATACGAAGTCTGGATACCTAAGGAATCAGATTCACCCGTCATAAGAGGATTACGTAAGTTTCCCAGGCCAAGTGATTCGCATAACATCTGCTATAAGAGGATTACTATAATTTACCAGACCAAGTGATTCGAAGCATCTTATAAAGTGCTGTGTCCATTCTAAACTGTGCAGGAGATTGTGTTCACAAAAGTTACTTTGGGGTAAGTGTAAACATATATTTTACAAATGTGAATTTGACATGTTTTTCTTGCTAAGTTGTTATATATGAGGCTGGCAACCTCATCATATGAAAATAGTATATTCATAAACCACTACAGCAAGCGCTGGTGATTTCTTCTTGCTAAACGTACAGACAGCCGACAGCAGGGGTGACCCCAGACTCCGACTGGAGCAGTGATGAGTGATGATTACATCACCTGTGCCTCAAGTGTATCATATCATTTTGTGAGATATATATACCTTGTTAATTTTAATTCAGGCAAATCATTGTTCGCGCTGTTCAAGCACATATTTTCCCATTTTAATACCCAGAATAATATTGGTGATTTCTAATCATCTTCCCTGAGTTACACTGTGTATACACAGCGAGACAATGCACCTGTTAATTTGCAGCCCACAAATGTACTTTGTTTTATTTTGTCTAAAAGATCGTGGTTCTAAGCTATCAGACGGTTCGTAGAACAAAGCTATCAGACTGTGAAGTGTCATCATCACAGAAGAATTGACGAAACCCAGGCTGTAGGACTCACTCATACCAGCTAAGTGCTTGTAAAAGGCACCAGGAAACGGCCATTAACATTAAAAGTTTAATTTTAAATTTAAATCCTCACCTAAGTCTCCGTGAAGACATAAATTGATTTTTTGATCTAAAATTCACCATCATTCTATTTATTTTAATTTGTTAAAACTAACTGATTATTAAATTTGTTACATGTTATTTTAAAACATAACAATTATAGTTGACTCAGTTATTATAATTGTGAAAGCATACGTATGAGCAAGACTATTTAATATATTTATACTTCTATAGTGCTACTTCTTGTAAAAGGGAATTTCGCTGGATTTACACCAGCTGGGAGCTTGAACGGGCTTAAACCATTGCTTAATTCTTCATAAAAGGCGGTAGACTGATAATAAGTTAACAGTTGCTAGGCTATTGCAGCATTGTTCTTGATTTCGGAAATATCTTATGAAGCTCCCTTGAGATAGATACGTCTTTACCCTTCTATCTACAACTCAGCCAAGAGTAATTCTGTGCGAAGATAGACACCTTTGACAACCCAATTTAGATACTCTTGAGTTTTGGCCACAGGTGGACCACTACTGCAAAGCAGGGGAGGCAATCCGTGACACCTGCGTGTAATTTCAGTGCCTCTCAATCGCTAAAAGTGGGTGGCCTCTCGCAACCAACTCTTCAACTCCGTGGTGGATGTCCTGATGACGAGGCGAACCGTGGTTTGGGATGGACCGCCCGATACAGAAATTATTCGCCCCTTGTCATCAATTCTTCTGTCGCGGCATATCGTTGCCGTCTAGTGTTACGTTACTACCTGACGCGCGGGGACTTCCTTTATTGTCTCTTTTATTGTTCCGCCACGCTGTAGTGAAATCTGTGAGATAATCGCTTATTTCAGTAAGATTTTAGTCCTATGATAAATAATACACCCGCCCTCAGGTGTCTGACTATTTTCATCTTCAACGCCAGTAGAGCGCTGCCTTTTGTGCAGTGGAAATGCTTAAAAAATGACCCGCCGTAAAAATCTAACACGCTTTTAGTTTCGGTTTAGAAACGTACAATAAACATTTTAACATCTCGCCGATCTGCTGCACGAAACGGTGGGAAAAGTTTGAATTAACGCAATATGTTAACTTTAACACTAAAATTTGTAATAATTCGGACATTTCCCAGTAGTAAGAACGAGACGATTGTAATAATTAACGCCAACTCTACCGAAGTTTTGAAAAACTCCTCTTCGCTCTGCAAGCGGTCTCTTTAATATATACACGCTGTGGGCAAAGCCAGCAGATACAAACACACAGACAGTTTTCCATTTCCTCCTAGCGGTAAAATTATGACGTCACTCAAACTAGTTGGTTATTTGAACAATGAAAGAAATGTTAGAGACAGGGGGGGGGGGAAGATGGCCGACTTGTGTAAAAGTTATATTTGACGATTGACTGTGACAAAACAGAAAATCTGAACCATAATGAAACTGACCATAAAAATCATATAGTAGAATAGCTTAGTGTCCCCCGAGCAAAAATATGTTTTAAATTATAAGGTAGTCCAAGTATTAACCATACTAAATTCACTATCTGGACGAGGCAGAGCAAAACTGCGGCCATATTCTTTGCCAGTCAACGTTATTTGTGACATATTTCTTTGAATTAGTGGTAAGAATGCTTTATGTATTTACATGCTTGATTAAAACTGCAAAAGATAGATACTGCTGTGGAAAAGTGAAGGACATGCCGGGAGCAAACAGTATTGAGTCCTCACAATGAACTGTATTTGACTGTTGCATATCATTATGATTTTATATTAATAATTTTGTATTGGAAGATGTTAGGAAGCCTCAGTGTTCCATGAACACTCTTTAACATGCCTAGAGCGTTTATAATTTAGAAAAGAAAAGAAAAATCATATAAAAAGGAGATGTGGTTACTCCACGTTATTGTATTGAAGCAAACTAGGGAAAAGTACAGAGGCGTATCTGCCATAGGGACCTGAGGTGTGGTCACAGAAAGGTGTGAGTCATATAATTAGGGGCTGATGCACATGAATGCACACGAGGCTGACCCCATACCATCATGTATACATAGTGATACGAAATGGTGATCAGATATAAAAAGGCCAGGGTGTCTTTTTATTGCAGAGTTTTTATTTCCTGTTACCATCCGGTGACAGGAAACCTGATGAGTGAGAGTAAAAAGAAAAGTCTCCATTTAAAAGTTGCTGCCAGCTTATAGCCTGAAGGAGCTTGTGTGTGGGTGCTGATCTATTATATCTGCAACGACATCCTGACTTATTATCGTCATACCAAGAATCCCAGGTAACACGTTAACAGCTGGGACATCTGAAACTTCCTCCTAATAAACTGGTTATTATCAAAATAAAACAGAATTATATGGGGAATGATGCAAACAACAGCTCCTCATAACCAATGACTATCACTAGCAGTTATTAAAGTTTTAGTCTGTGAATACACCAACAGGAACTCTATATAATAACATTACATTCATAGGACCAAGAGTCCATATTTTTTAGTTAAAGCATTATATGTAAATATATTTCCACATTTTCAAAGACCTGTCCAAAAGAGATGGCGGGACAGGCAGATTAAATTGTACAAAGAAAAAAACATTCCAATTTTAAAGAAAACTTTAACCACAGTCTTATTTATTTTCTTATAGTGAGTTAAAGTGTATTGTGTTGATGTACCATCCTTTTCATTTCACCCCTAGACACTAGAGACATCATACACCAGCCACTAGAATCAAAATACGGACTGTGTGAGATCTAGGGAGGTAGCGTTAGGTTCCCTGATATATATATATATATATATATATATATATATATATATATATATATATATATATATATATATATATATATATATATATATATCATTATCATCATCATCATCATCTTTTTTAGAGTCAGGGACCTACATGTGCTTGACCTCACACAGTTGACACAGACATAACTATCTTTCTTGTTAGGAATAACATCTTAACCTCCCCAGCAAAAATTACCTTTGCTACACACGCAAACAACATCTAAGTTTCAATACCGCTCTCAAACAGTCTACATGATTTTGTGGGTTGTAGTCATTGCCCATGACTCGCATCCATACGTCAAGACTGGGACATAGGTGGAGCGGTATACAGCCATCTTCGTCTTCTTACCAACTTCTCTTTTGCTGAGGAATCCTCGATTTATGGCTTGAAAAAGTCTCCCAGCTGTTGCTCTTAAGGTAGCCAACTCTTCTTTGATTCCTCCCTTCCGGTCTATGACAGCTCCAAGGTATTTAAAGTGGTCGACCTGCTCCGGGACCTGTTCTTCCAGCTTAATCTGATGTTTTCTTTCCTCTCGTGATATCATCATGGTTTTTGTTTTCGAGAACTTAACATCATCCCTATCTTCTCCAGCTCTTCCTTCTTGCAGGTTGGGATGAAGATGTGTCTCTGATTTAGCAATCAGGGCAACATCATCAGCAAATGTCAGCTCTGAAATACAGACCTGTCTCATCTTCACTGAATACTTTCTTGTCCTCTCCTTACATGCCTTGATGACATCGTTCATGAGGAGTAAGAAAAGATAAGGCGACAGGATCTTACCTTGTCTTACACCAGTGGTGGTCCTGAATTCTTCTGACTTATGGTTTGCTGTCCTCACATAATTTCTGCAAGACTTGTAGAAGCTCTGTATAGCATGATTCAGGGGTGTTAGAATGTTCTTCCTTGCCAAACAGTCCCAGAGTTTGTTTCAGGGGACCTTGTCAAATGCCTTTTCCAGATCTGAGAAGCAAAGATGGACCTCACTCTTATACTCAAGAGCTTTTTCACTCAACTGTCTGAGTGGGAAGATTAGGTCCTGAGTACTTCGATTTGCTCTTAAGCCCCACTGGACCTCATCCATTTGTGGCTCAGCTAGGTGTCTGAGTCTCTGCTCCAGTATTCTAGAGTATATTTTACAAGGGACACTGAGAAGGGATATTCCTCTATGGTTTCCACATTGTCGGTTTTCACCCTTTTTGAAAATCGGTGTTATTATAGCAATCTCCCAATCCTTTGGTATTGTCTTGGTGCATCAAGCTGCCTGTAGGACCCTTAGGAGTAATAGGTTGCCTGCTGCTCTCATGAACTTAACATTTCTGGTGTTATGCCATCATGTCCTGCTGCTTTGCCCATCTTGATTTTCTCCAGTGCTGCCTTCAGTTCTTCCACCTTCATCACTATTGGTTTCCTCATCTGTGTCAGTGGTTATCATTTCTGATGCTTGACTTTGCTCACCATCCAGGAGCTCTGAAAAATATTCTTTCCATCTTTCCGTTACTTCTTTTGGGGCAGTAAGCAATTTGCCTGGCTTGTTCTTTATAAATTTAAGATTGCACTGTTTTTCCTTCCTCATATTCTTTAGGGTCTTATAGAACAATTTCTGGTTTTCTTGCGCATCGCTTTCTAGCTTGTCTCCAAATTCTTCCCAGGACTTCTGTTTTGCTCCTAGCACCTTGTTCTTTGTTTCTGTTCTGAGTATCATATAATCTCTGTATTTCTCTGTTTTTCCTGCTGTGTTTTTAGCTCTCAAGTATTGTTTCCTTGCCTTTTTCTTCTTTCTTATTTTCTCTTTAACCTCATCTGTCCACCAAGGTGTCCTCTTTCTCTTGTTCCCAAGTCGAACTTCGCCACATGCTTCTGCTGCTGCTGTCTTTATGATGTCCTTGAATTTCAGCCAGAGTTTCAGCCAGTGATGTTAGGCAGTTCCTAGGCCGAGTAACTCTTTCAGTCGTCCATTTAATTGTTAACAAGTAGTAGTCACTTCCAATCTTTGAGTGTGTCCAGGCATCATCAGGTTGTTGTTCTAGTGTATACGTGTATGCGCTTATGGGGGATTTTTAATTTGGCTTCCCTCATCTCTTCCACCAGCTCTTTTTCCTTCCAATTTATATTTCTTGTGTTCCATGTTCCGTAAGTCATAGTCGTTAGTCCGTTCCAGTTGGGCGCCTTTAGAATCAGTCCGGTTTTCTCTATTATGTTTCGCGTAATTTGGTTTTTAAGACAAACAGGTGATTGGCCTGTTGTGCCTTTGCCAGGATGGAGAGGCTGCCTCCTTACGGTCTCCATGCAGGCCGCCCTCCTTTTTCAGCCGGGCTTGGGACCGGCCTAGGCGGAGTTGGATTAAAGTTACAACTAAAAGCCGTGATTATGAAAGATTACTTTAAAGAATGATGAAAGCAAAAACGGGAGAGAACTAAAATAAGAATGATGATGAAAAAGATAAAAGACGAAAACGATAGGAACATTTCATCACAACCTCTCATCAGCAGTGGCAAAACTCTTTTTATGACGATAGGAAACTATACAGGGCATCGGGACAGGACGTAATCTGATCATTATGAGTTCCCTCGTCAGGCAAGCATTGCAGTCCATTTGACATCCTTTAGTACAATGTAAAGAGCCGGTGCGCATCTTATGAAAAAAAAAAGGAAACAAATAAAGCGGTCATAAGAATAATAATAAAAATGATGATGATGATAATAGCCCATCAGAAATAACTGACTATGGGAATACGCCCCTGAGGTGACAGCCCTCAGCTGCTTATTTTCCTGGTGTTCCTTTCAATGTTTTCTCCTCTCTTCTACGTGTTGTGAGAGCTTCTTTTTGCCCAATCCGAGGTGGCGCCGCAGATAGCATCGCCAATAGGTACGATCGGCAGTTTCATCCTCCCATGTCTCTCTTGCACACATCTTTGGATTTGAGCTGCAGTAGCCCAACTGTTCTTTTGCCATCTGCCAGTTGTCCGTAGAAGACATCTGTCGGGATGCGACCATCTTCCATGCGGCGAACATGGCCAAGCCAACGTAGTCTGCGCTGTCTAAGCAGTATATACGTACTCTGAAGGCCAGCACGTGACAACACCTCGACATTTGTCAATTTGTCTTTCCACGAAATACCGAGGATAAAGAGGTCATAGGAAGCATAGCAATGAAAAGATGGTTTGTTTGGTTTTAAGGGCTATCTTCATTGCACACGGACAACAACTCATTCAGTGCTCCGATCTCCTCCCTTAGATCACACAAGGAGGATCTCAGCACAGTGCACGAACACCGTAGCACCAGCGTGAACCCCAATGTGTGTATAAATGAATCACAGTCTATAAATACGATATTTGTGGTGGTTAGGTTTCTAATTTTTAAATGTTTTGACATAGCAGAGCCCTTATGGCCTACTCTTTACGATTTCCAACTGTCGTGGGATTTTTAACGTACGCAAATTCCACAGGGGACCTCCTATTTTTTCGCTGTTATCCGAGAAGGCTAGGCATCCGATTTTACTACCCATGAGACCAGGGGGGAGTATGACATCATTAGGACCACTGGTTCTGAAAGAAAATTTCATAAATCATATTCCCTCTGCTGGGAATTGAACCTGGAACTTCTAGAATTCGAGGCTGACGCCATACCTCTTAACCACTCCGACCCCTATTGTCGGATGACATTGGAAAGATGATTAATGAGCAATTTCAGAATTAAACAGCTAAAATATTTTGGCTGTATAAATAAGACATAATACCTTTCTGACGACCATAGTGGAAGGAAAAATAGAAGACAAACGTGCAAAAGGAAAGCAGTGCCATAAGTGGGAAGAAAACATCACCAGATGAACAGGAAAGTATTTATCAAGAGTGCGCCCTCAAGACAAGAGACAGATGACGTTGGAGATCCATTGCTGCCGATCTTCGTTGCGGAGATGGCAGCTGATCATGATGATTGCTTTGACTTTTAAATTCTCTGATCATCTGATCACGACGTTACAAAATCAACTACAACATCTTTATACCCGTCTTCAAACAATGCTTACAATCCGACTCACACTGACAGACATGCGATGTTGCTCCATGCCACCACTTATGTCATAATGTTTCCTCGCCAAACGTCTTGACATAATCTAAAGACCAAAGCAGCAAATGATAACGAGAGATGCGGGCCCACTAGTGTAACTGGTAATGTGGGCAAGAGTAATTCGGATACAGTTATATTTTTATGAGATCGAATTAGATTTGTAGTCCAAGGGCAATAATCCATGATACATCTAGAAGGGGACAAGCGTAGGGTTGACATCCCTTGATCAGTGTTTAGTGAGGCTGACCTTGGCAGAGAATTATAAAGTTAAGTTATGAGTTTTATTTGTCAGAATAAGTTCAGCTGTGGGAGCGAAGAGACTTTTTTGGGAAAATTTATATTTCGGGTGAGCTGTTTGTGAGACAAAGGTTCTAGAAGGTTCGGAAATAGTTGTCGTGGTAAATCGTTGTTCAAAATTAAATCAGTTAGATCTCAGACGCGATAGCGTTTAGAAGCAAGTCTGCTTTGAAGTTGTGTTAAAGATAGTATTTTAGAAAGTGGCTGCGAATAAGAAGTTTTCATCGGACGATATGCCAATGATTTTGGTTGATTTCTGTGGTGACAGAATATATGAACTTTCGTCTTGACGTCTATTCGCAATTCATGCCACAATTAGGTATGACAGTTTTGTTACTTATTCTGAGGACACGTTGCAGTGTTACCTGTGAAAGAAATTGTGTATTTTCGAAAACCCAGGTACGTTTTATCATTTTTTAAGTCTCATTGCAAATAGAGAAGTGTTGTAGACAAGTTGTCATACTAGCAAGCAGAAGAATAACTTGGTAAAACATCATCCCTGGCGGTCAGGCCAGTCTCACTAAGACACGCCAAGTCAGAAATCAGAAATTGGAAGAAATAAATCAGAACAAATAGAATAAACAGCGATTACTTAGAAAGGATATTATGACAAGACAAATAGTGAGAACAGTGGTTCTCAAGCCATGACCACCATAACCACTAGAGACAGTATGAATGTAGAAGCAGCGACAGAATGAGAGAGAGAAATAGAGAAAATGACATTTTATTATTACCCACTGAAGTTCTTGCTGTATAAAGTCTGCCAGCCTCACGAAGAAGGTTGGGCATATCATTTCTTCAATATTTTTGATCATGTAAATAAAGTTTAACATTTGACTGTTACTGCTGTCAGCGTGAAGTCATTCATCAACTTGTGAAATCATCCATCAACTGTCAGTACATGAACTGTTGTCATTGTTTTGAAAGTAAGAAGTCTCCCTTACCACAAATAAGCTGCCTGCTGTTTAGGGTAGAGATACGAAACCTATACGATCACAAAATAGAGAAATAGGAAATACGAGACAAGCTATCATACACGGCCACACTAGGATGACCATTATCATCAACATCGTTATGTTTAGAAGCAATAGTATATGTCAATAAATGAGGAGGCTGCTGTAAAACTGGAAGGAAATAAATATACAAATTAAAAATATAAAATGATATTGAATCAGTTTTACAAATTAACAGTACACAAAAAACACGGGACGGTTCCGGTTTGACCCTTCACAGCTACAAACAGGTGACAAGGACATGAATTATAGACAGCTCAAAGAAAGATACTACAAACACATACACGGATGAGAAACACAGACACAAAGAGCGATACAAGCAGATGAAGAAGTAAACAACACATTTGATAGGCGAAAAAAGAACTATAATAACGCAAGAAAAATGCAAAACCAGAAAGAAAGAAATACCAAAACAAGAAATTAAACAACAAGCGAAACGCAAAAGGAATGAATAAAATAACGAAACTGGTGATCAAATTAACAAGATCCGTGGAATAAACCATAGGTAAAGGTAGTCCCATTGCAGATACTGTCGTAGGGGAGTGGAAGCATTAGAGACTTCATCAACTAGTGTGGTGGCCAGTTACCTTCCTCGCGGACTTTTCCTTCCCATTTACACCTGGGTTGACCGTGATTTGAACCTGGCACCATAGCCGCGAGAGACCAGCCCTCTAACCACTCTGTCAATCGGAAAGTGGAATAAATCAGTGCTGAATCGCAGTATCGTCCAAAAACCAATGTCTTAATTTATATATTTATTTCTTTAGTAGCACAGTAGTCATGCAAACAGTTCATGTAAGTAGTTCATGTAAGTAGTTCATGTAAGTAGTTTTTGTAAGT
The DNA here is from genome assembly GCA_024509875.1 of Oreohelix idahoensis. NCBI lineage: Eukaryota > Metazoa > Mollusca > Gastropoda > Stylommatophora > Oreohelicidae > Oreohelix > Oreohelix idahoensis. The sequence continues at coordinate 396,078 of JAMPIV010018892.1, read as the reverse complement.
AGTTCATGTAAGTAGTTCATGTAAGTAGTTCATGTAAGTAAAGTAGTTCATGTAAGTAAAGTAGTTCATGTAAGTAAAGTAGTTCATGTAAGTAGTTCATAAAAGCGAAATGTGAAGTTCCCGGTAGTCTCTGAAAAGACACAGGAAGAATAAGCCTATTGTAAAGGTCAAGGATCCCGTTACACGCCCATTGAGACATATTGGGAATATGTAGTTAGGCACTATTTTGTCGGCTAGTTTGTGGTCAAACAAACGTCTTTTGTGGACCAAATATTAGCTCTGTGCGTCGTGAAGTTAAAGCCAACCAATATACAACCTGTGTTTGTGGACCAAATATTAACTCTGTGCGTCGTGAAGTTAAAGCCACCAATATACAACCTGTGTTTGCTGAACACTGGAGGAGGTACGGGCGAGCGTGGCGTAGCTGGCAGCCCTTTTCAGGACAAGTCCTTTTCAGGGTTTTACCATGCTAGCAGATAGATAAGTCATTTTCAGGTTTTTACCATGCTAGCAGATAGATAAGTCCTTTTCGGGGTTTTACCATGTTAGCAGATAGATAAGTCCTTTTCAGGGTTTTACCATGCTAGCAGATAGATAAGTCCTTTTCATGGTTTTACCATGCTAGCAGATAGATAAGTCCTTTTCAGGGTTTTACCATGCTAGCAGATAGATAAGTCCTTTTCAGGACTTACTATCTATCAACACTGATCGGGCTAGCAGTCATTTTCTGGACTAGTCCTTTTAATGGCTACTTCATGCTAGCTAATAGATGTTAATAATCATTTTCAGGGCTTAGATTTTATCAACACAGCGCTTCAGTTAACAGAGTTCAGTTATTTTTGAATGGCACGTTGCGTTCCGATATAACCAACGGACTTAAGTCTAGGTTGAAAGATCCGTGCCTCGCCATAAGAAGGCAAAAGCCCTCAAAAAAATTGAAGCCACCCCTACATTGTATGCAGCGAGAAGGGTTTAAATTGGAACGCACCAAAATAATAAAATACGAAATTGCGAAACTATTCAACAACGTGGACAGAAAGTGTAAATCCCACGCCAGCCTCACGACGACACGAATTAGTTTACACCCGCTCTCTTCTCCCGACACCCAAGACACCGTTAGTTTCGTCTGCTAGGCAGTCAGGCGGGAATGGTGGACAAGCTTGCGGGAGAAACTTTGTGGCAGTACTGTGCAGTTGTTTCTTTCGCTCGACGTTGCACAGGAATTGTAAATGTTCATTAACAACTGTCTCCACCTGCCGTGGACGTCCTTTCACGTTACTTGACGGCAATGGCTTAGATTCAGAAAAGCCTGGAAATTCGATCGAAAGACGAGAAAGGAGAAAAAACACTTTTTTTTTCATGAGGATTTTCACACACGTGTAAAGTCGGCAAAATATAAGGTATTGTTTTCAGTTGTTGTTACAGTATGCATGTCGCTTCTTCTTGTAATTTTTTGAGAATTTTTGGGAAACCATCTGTTCAACAAGTTAAAGATAGGAACTACCGATGAGTGTAACTGTGGCATTGATAAAATAACTGGTGAACATTTGCTTCACAGACGCCCAACATATGAGCAAAAGAGAAAACACATATGGCCGTCACCAATACCATTGTTGGAAAAATTCAATGGAGATGCAAATAGCCTCAAACTGACCACTGCTTTCTTGGAAAATATTCAAGGAGACGTTTGAGAGTGTACGAAGAAGAAGAATTAGAAGAAGATTTTTCTACACTCCGTTCATCTGAATAGAATGAAATAATCAATGTATTTGTTTCCCACAAGGCGTGAACTGTGTGTGCGGATGTTGGTATAATATACTACTGGACAAAAGTTAAGGGCCGCCATTCAGTTTAGACAAGGTTTATATAATTGATTGGCAAACTGTAAAGACAAGTGAAAATGTCATTAAAACTGAGCTCAGAGAAATGTGTATACATTTCTGTGTGCACTAGGTTAATTTTTTTTTTAAATGTCCAAAAACTGGGTCACTTTAACCCGCACGTGAAAATTGCCATTGTTGCTGCAAAAACTCGTGGTTTTTGCAACACGCCCTACTAGTTCAAAAGGTGAAAAAGTGAGTTGAATTTGAATGCACGTGGAAAATGATCATCGGTAAAGAGTGTTCACCGTTGGTATGCAATAAATCAGTATGACAAGTGGTCGAAATGATCACTGCATTAGCCATGCCACCAAGGAGAAGTCTCAGCACTGTAGACCGTGGTCGAGCCATAACATGGATTCAGGATGGTCAATCTGTTCGTCATGTTGCAAGACGTTTAGCAGTGTCCCACTCTACCATTCAGAGACTTCTTAAGAGATTTCAAGCTACCGGACATTTGGAAAATCGACCCTGCTCAGGAAGAATTATATAAACCTTGTCTAAACTGAATGGCGGCCTTTAACTTTTGTCCAGTAGTATATATCATTATTATACGTTGCGCTCCTGATGGAGCATGTAGCCAACAGTGTAGCTGGTCCTATTGTAGGAAGCCAGTACCAAGCGTTGACGTGCTCCTCCAGCAGGTGGTTTCTGTTGCAATTTGTTTTACAGAATGGGGTTGCCAACCCAATGCACAACCTCATATATATAACGTGCCTGATGGGCGCAGCAGTTCTATTATTTCTTTAACTTTTCAGAGACCCCCCCGGGGAGCTGCATGGGGCAATATTATTATATATGTAACATTTATTTACGTATGTAACCTTCCACTGGTAATGTATACAACTTTTGTCGCGTTAATTGTGTACCGTTACTTCTTCTTCTTCTTCTTTTTTGTTGTTATTGTTCTTGTTTTTCTTGTTCTTCTTGTTCTTGTTCATCTTCTTGTTGTTCTTTTTCTTGTTCTTGTTCTGCTTCTTCTTCTTGTTCTTCTTGTTATTGTTCTTGTTCTTCTTGTTATTGTTCTTGTTCTTGTTGTACTTGTTCTTCTCCTTGTTCTTCTTGTTCTTGTTCATCTTTTGTTGTTCTTCTTCTTGTTCTGCTTCTTGTTCTTGTTCTTCTTGTTATTGTTCTTCTTGTTATTGTTCTTGTTCTTCTTGTTGTTGCTGTTGTTGTTGTTCTCCTCCTTGTTCTTCTTCTTCTTCTTGTTCTTTTCCTTGTTCTGCTTCTTCTTTTTGTTCTTCTACTTCTCCTAATTCTGCTTCTGCTTCTTCTTCTTGTTCTTCTTGTTATTGTTTTTCTTCTTCTTGTTCTTCTGGTTCTTCTGCTGCTGCTTCTTCTTCATCTGCTTCTTCTTCGTCTTCTTGTTCTTCTTCTTCTTTATCACTATCCTCGTTTTTCTCCTTGTCCCTCCTAACGGAGCTTAGATACATCACTGTAGTCGTTCTTAGAAAGCCTGCACTGATTCATGGACTTCTTACAGAGCACAAAGTCAACATGGCAGCGTTGTCTCCAGGAAGCCTTCATCAAGCAAATACTTGCTACTTACAGCGGTGGTGTTTGTGGCACTAGATTTAACAGGATTCGGATGCCAGCCCTATCAAAACCTCGTATTCATGTTTTTGGAGCAGAATAAACATAGTAATACGTGTCACCAGTAGGCACTTTAATATACGCTAATGGAGATCAAAAGCTTTTTTAAGGGTCGGAAGGATGTTTTGTTATGATGTAAGGAAAGTTGTTATGACTGGCTCGGAATTGCCTCCCCTGCTTTGCAGTAGTGGTCCAACAGTGGCCAAAACTCAAGAGTATCTAATATGGGTCTTCAAAGCTGTCTACCTTCACACGAGATTACTCTTGGCAGAGTTGTAGATAGAAGGATAATGATGCTTCTATCTCAAAATAGTCTTCATAAGATATTTTGGAAGCCAAGAACAATGCTGCGTTGGGCGGGGCAATTGTTAACTTATATCTGATCCGCCGCCTTTTATGAAGAATTAAGCAATTATTAATTCAGCCCGTTCAAGCCCCCACCCTGATTTACTCAGTGGAATTCTTCTTATTCTTGACTGAGACAAACATGCAGTACATTCAAAATGATTAAATCGACGTTAAATTTGTACATTTACAAATAATAAATTTAATAATCACTTAGGTTTTAAGAGGGTTTTGAAAAAAAATGAACAATTATCTACCAGACAATTATCATCACTGTGTGATGTAATGGTAGGTTGTTAAGGAGGTCACTTGGCAGCTTTTATATGTTACTTAGCTGTCAGTGACGGTTCTGCTCCTTCTGATGTTTTGTTTCTTGGTAGACTGGATCGCTGATCCCGCTCGTTACTGGTCAAGGTTATAGGGCGCAGCACGTTCCCAGAGGTGTCAGGGAGTGTCTACGAAGTTTGTCCCTCGTCTTAAAGCCCCTTCTGATGATGGTATCTAGCTTCGACTACAGGCCACTTGTACCCTTCTTGTTCCAGAGATAGTACCCTCAACTGGTACCACCAACTAGTATGGCAAAAGAAGAGAAACAAATACCCTCTGAGTATTGAGTTTCCCGACACATGCTTGTGTGTCCCCATCTTCTTATTCCACCATCTCATCTACCTCAGACGTTACCCTCGATGAGAATTAACCTTACTTTCTCCAGAGAAAACTTTCTTTACATTTAAATTGAAAGCGTTATATTTACTTTACATTTAAATGAAAAAGTTAAAAGTATAGATAAAATATGTTTTCATTTACATCTACACTGGTTGAAAAATGTTCACAATATAGATTGAATATGTTTTCATTTACATCTACACTGGTTGAAAAGCTTGAAAACTTTCATTATTTTTAAAGTGAATATGTTTACATATACATTTACACTGGTTTGTAAATGTAAATATTATAATTAGAATGTACATAATTTCTTTCATTTTTCCCTCCCTGCTCCATGTGGAACTTGGGACTACCTATGCTTTTTAGTTTCCTTTAAAAAACTAGCAATAAAGCAGTCACCAGCCCTTGCAGTGGTGGTTCAAGAAATCGTCATTCTATATGCTGAGGTTGCCAGCCTCAAATGACTTGGACATCCACTAGCAATTATCACATATTAATATTCACGTGGCAATATATACATATTAGTTCACATGTTAGTAATTAAAAATTTAGAATGTAAAATGTACAACTTACGCCAATCTTGGCTCACAGACTGTTTACTCAGAGAAATAGAGGCACTTGCAGATGCCTTTTACACGTGTTCTTGGGGGTCATTACTTTAACAATAAGTTCCGACTTAGACTCGGTATTCCAGATTCCTCAGATTCTGGTTTTCCTTGTTAAAATTGTAGAGTTTTTATTTCTCCTGGGCTCTTAGTCCTCAAAAATTTCTCAAACAATGTTTCGGTCCTATTTATGAATCTTGTTTCTAGTCTTAACTCTGGCAGTCTAGTTGTTGACTTGGCAAGTCCAAAATGTGACGCAGACGAGAAATCTCTTTATCCGTCGCTTGTGCACACAAAATTCGCCTGCGGGCGAGCAATTTTATCGCATGGCACGCTTGAGTAAACAAAATTCGTCATTTTACCGCCTTGGCAAGTGCGACACGTTCTCCTTATCAATGCTTAACCAAAGTCGCTGAGGCGATTTTAGTGTTAATCTGTAGTCTGATGTCGGCCACACCCGAGATTAACCAACATGATTGTCGGTTAATATTATCTCATCCGTTCCTTTTCTCAGCCGGAAGGAACGGGTAACAAAACAGTCGACTTATCGCTGAGAGGAGTGTACGAATGTTTGAAAATACAAAATATCTGCTACATAGCAGAGACAGAAAACTGTGCCGACCACTTAAAAGCACGTAATTAGTCAGTACAACAATTGTCCCAGAATAAGGCCGTTGTGGACTTTTGGATACAGGCTACATAACAAGAGACCAGTACACGCTTATACACTCAGGAGGAGAAAAACATGAAAGAGGGGTAGGAATGTTGATAAAGAAGGAGTTAGAAAAATACGTATGTGGATACTGGACACACAATGACAGAATGATGTTACTAAAGATGAGAGCAAAGCCATTCGACATATCAATCTTACAAACTTATGCACCAACTAAAGATCACAGCGAGGAAGAAATAGAAGAATACTATGAAGAGCTACAACAAACACTTAAACCAGTCAAATCTACAGATGTGTTGATAGTAATGGGTGATATGAATGCAAAAGTAGGAAAAGGAAAATACAAGAAAATAGTAGGACAGTATGGATTAGGGACAAGAAATGATAGAGGAGACAGACTTATCCAGTTCTGTGAAGAAAACCAGCTGGTCATATGTAACACCTTTTTTGAACACCACCCAAGGAAATTATACACATGGAAAAGCCCAGGAGATGTAACACGAAATCAAATCGACTATATCATGATAAAACATAGATTTAAGAACAGTGTCACAAGTGCAAAGACACATCCTGGCGCCGACATAAATTCAGATCACAATCCAGTCGTCATCAAAGTAAATATAAAGCTGAAAAGAGCAGGAAACAGAAGACAGGAGGAACCCCAAATAGAAATATCAGCGCTGAAACAACCAGATATAAAACAGAAATATTTAATCGATGTCAAAAATAAATATCAACAGTTATTGACAGAAAGCATGGAGCAGTATAGAAGAGAAAACCCAGAAGAAAAAGCAACCGCAAAATGGGAATGCTTAAAAACAAGCATACAATCAGCAAATGCAAATTTACCTAAAAAGGAGTCTAAGAAAAATCAAATGTGGATGACAGATGACATCTTGAATAAAATGGCAGAAAGAAAGAAAGCAAAAAACACTCCAGAATATAAAACAATAGACAATGACATACGTACTATGTGTAGAGAAGCAAAAGAGCGGTGGATAGAAACAAAATGCAAGGAAATAGAAGACTTGGAAGCAAAGCACATGACAAGAGATATGCATGAAGAAATAAAGAAATTATCAAATCGGTCGCGGTTTGCACAAGGAGAAAGCTGTATCAAGAACAAAAATGGTGTAATATTACTTGATGAGAAAGACATATCAAACAGATGGGCAGAATACGTAAAAGAACTATTCGAGGACAACAGAGGTAAAAAACCATCACCAGATTCTAATGAAGGCCCAAACATTCTCAGATCAGAAGTAGAGAATGCCATTCATATGATACAAAAAGGAAAATCAGCAGGCATGGATAACATAAAAATTGAAATGATAGAAGCGCTGGAGAGCTTTGGTATAGATACAATCACAGAAATATGCAACGATATATACAATACAGGATATATACCACACGACATGAAGACATCAGTTTTCATAACATTACCCAAAAAACCAAATGCAACAGAATGTTCAGACTTCAGAACAATCAGCCTAATGAGTCATGCAATTAAGATACTGCTCAAAATCATACAGGAAAGAATAAAAAGTAAAGTAGACAGCGAAATCCAAGAAGAACAGTTTGGTTTTAGACGGAACAGTGGAACAAGAGAGGCAATATTTTGCCTAAGAATATTAGCAGAAAAATATACAGAGGTCCAAAAAAGTATGTATATGTGCTTCATTGACTATAAGAAGGCTTTTGACAGAGTCCATCATGAGAAAATAATTGAATGCCTCGAAGACATAGGTATTGATGGAAAGGATATAAGAATACTCAGTAACCTTTATTGGGAGCAAACTGCCACAGTAAGATCGGGAAGGAATTATTCACCATACATAGACATAAAAAGAGGTGTCAGACAAGGTTGTGTGCTGTCCCCCTGCCTATTTAATTTATACACCGAAAAAATTTTCAAACAGATACAGGAAATACCAGGACTGAACATCAGTGGAAGGTCGATAAACAACCTTAGATATGCAGATGATACCGTGTTGTTAGCTGAAAGCGAACAGGAGTTACAAGAACTAGTGAAGCAAGTGAACAGTATAAGTCATGAATATGGACTCGACATTAATATTGAGAAAACAAAAACTATGATAATTAGCAAAACAGACGATAAACCCACATTAAAGATAAGCGTAAATGGGAAAATCCTGGAACAAGTCAAGAGCTTCGTATATCTTGGTCATATAATAACAGAAGATGGCAGATGTGAAACAGAAATCAAGAAGAGAATAGGAATGGCCAAAGCTACATTCAACAACATGAAACATATACTGATATCCAAACAGTTATCTCACAAATTAAAACTGAGAATCATAAAGTGTTATATATATTCTGCATTTCTGTATGGTGCAGAAACATGGACGATGAATAAGCATTTGGAAGAAAGACTTGAGGCTCTTGAAATGTGGATATATAGAAGAATGGGGCGTATCTCATGGAAAGAGATGAAAACAAATAAGGAGGTCCTAGAAAATCTAGGTATGAAAAGAGAACTAATGAGGGAGGTCAAAGTTCGGCAGCTAAAATACTTTGGCCACATAAAAAGGCATAACACCTTGCAGAAGACCATAACAGAAGGGAGAGTTGAAGGCAAACGTGCTAGGGGAAGACAGCGCTATAAGTGGGAAGATAACATCAAAAGATGGACAGGAAAGAGTCTATCAGAGTGCACCACCAAGACAAGAGACAGAAGACGTTGGAGATCCATTACAGCCAACCTTCGTTGTGGAGATGGCAACTGATGATGATGATGATGATGGACAAGAGAGCGACCCAATATTATGTGACAGTGACACTTAGCAATTGTTATACATGATAATGCTTTATCTGTGTGCTACCCGACAACAAGGACTTTTACAGTTGGACATGTGCTCGAATATAACCGACAGTACTTGTGTCTAGGTTGAACGCGTCAGAACTTCCACTATAACATATAACGATATTTCAGTACCTTGTATATATGTGTTATGGTGTATTATGTGTGTATGCACTATTTATTAGCAAGAAATGAGTGCCTGATTGATAGAGGGGTTAGAGCTATTGCCTCTTTAGTGGAAAAGTTACAGTGTTACGGGTTGGAAACTTGGCCAGTCAACCAAAAAGGGTATCTGACTTCGCGCTTCAGTTAGGGAAGGTAAAGGCAGCGACGAAGGTATATGGTCACCCCTCCTCATCCAGCTGGACTTAGTAGAGTCAAGTCTCTAACACTTAAGTCCCTTACGGCAGTTCGGCGATGAGACTACCGTTACCTGTTTGTTACCAGAAGTAGATAACCAAAAAATATGTTGATCTAATATGAAATTCTTGTTCTTCTTATTCTTGTGCTGCGTCACTCAGACGTCGGCTTGAATATGTTCAAAGAAAGCAGTGGTCACCCTGAGGCTGTTGGTATTTCCGTAGAGTTTTTCCAGGAATGGTACTGGTGTGGCCATATGCGCTTTTTCTGTTTCTCATATGTTGGGCGCCTTTGAAATAGATGATTAGCAGTCATTTTATCAGTTCCACAATTACTCTCATCGGTAGTTCAGCTTGTTGAATAGATGGTATCTTAATCTGTTGTGGCCTGTGCGAAGTCTGAAGATTACCACTTGTTCGCTTCTGCTAAGCTGGTAATATGCATCATTTGTTTGGTGACCTGGATGTTCTGCTTCCCACTTGCTCCTGTATTTGAATATTAGACAAACATAAAGGTATGTTTTTAGGCACTCGTAAGAAATAAAGAAGTAGAAAACTAGACAACAGAAAAACAACAGACGTGAGTGGCTTACCCAGTACTCGAACCCAGGACCTTCCTTTATTTGCTTTTGACAAAACTCGTTGGCCTCTTCATAAGTTATGCTTATGTTAATTTGAGCTGTATTTCCACCATCCTTTGCCAATACGCCAGCCTCTGCATTTCTGCGGATGTTGCATTGAGATGGGATCCACTGGATCACAACTCTTTTGAACTGCTGACATAGTTTGTTGAGTGTTACTCTTAGGTCATCCAGGTCGGCATTATTCTGATGTAATTCTGAGGAGAAAAAAAAACCATTTTCTTTATATGTTGACGTAGACATTACAGCAGAAAAAGCCTTCCGTTCTGGCAATGTCTTCTTTGGTGCGATAACTATTCTCCATGGAAATGACGGAGAGTTCTTTCATACTAACATTACAGCACTTTTATGTAAATGAAGACAATCTTGAATATTAATATGGCTATCTAAATTCAGAAGGTCAGACACTGATTTTACATAAACCTCGATGTGTGACGTTATTATACAGTCAATATTAGAAGATGTGGCAAAACAATTTTACGCCCTGTGAAGCCCAACCAAAAGGTATTTTTCATTTAGACATGCGCCCTAATATAACCGATGGATCTTGTGTCTAGTTTTAACGGTTCGCGCCTCACCAAAACGAGGCAATAATTTACTTAAAAATATATATATACGTTCTGTCAGACGTATATTCTTTAATAGAGCGCCGAGTGTTAGAGTGGTTAGGGCGGTTGCTTCATGAGGCAAAATAATCGAGTTCCAAACCTCGTAATGTCATGCTTCAGTCTACCTAGCGGTAAACGGGTATCTCACTTTGCTCTTGAGTTATGGAAGGCAAAGGCGGCTAGGAAAGTAACCCTGAGTGTAGGAGGGTTTTATGTTAACAAAACGTGCGTAGATGAAAGCCAGGTGAAAGAAAAATGTAGATAATGAAATAGATATATGAAAGCTATTATCATAATATGTCACAGACGTCTCCGCTTAAAGATATGAAACCATTTTCATGTCTACGTTATGGAAATAGATTTCCTATATCAGTAGCTTCCGGGTGACTGTTTTCTTCACTCTCATCTTCCTCCTCCTTCGTTGTCCAATTCCTACTCATGAAGTCTGCTCCAACGTTTTCTTTCTCTGGAATGTATTTCGTGTGCGTTTGAAAGAGTGTCGCCGAGTTTGACATCGTTGAAAGATTCCATATGTTTGCAGTGAAAATCCCCTGCCACTATCGTCATCTTCGTCAACTTCGGTAGCTATGGCGACCGCCAGGAGATGTTCGGAGGACGGCACCGGTCTTTCCAAGTATTACTTTAACAGATTTACATGGTAGACCTTCTCCTTTCCTATAATTAAGATCTGATAGTTAGTTTTTGAGATCTTTTTCAGGACGGTAAACGGTCCTTGCCATCCGATGCGTAGTTTGTTGTTCCCGGTTGAGAGTAGCAACAAAACTTTCTCTCCTGCTTGCAATTCTCTTTCTTTCGCAGCTTTCCTGTATCGGTTGGCGTGCTTTGCGCTTGCTCGCTTAAGGTTTGTCGTTGCTAGATCCCATCCTAGTTTCAACCTTTCCTTTAATTCCGACACATATTTACTGGCTGAGACGACTGTCTCGTCAGCCTTCTGGTCTGTCAGGGACCGAAGTAAGGCTTCTAGCGGCCCCTTTATAGGTCTGCCGAATAAAAGAGTAGCTGGGAGGAATCCTGTGGAAGCATATGGGACTTCCCTGTAAGCGAATAAGGCTGCAGGAATGAAAAGGTCCCAATCTTCAGGGTTCTCTTGTCCCAGTTTACTTAACATCATGGTGAGGCTTCCGTTGACACTTTCTACTAACCCACTTCCGGCCGGATTATAAGGGCTTTTGTAGATGTGCTGGTTCATCAAGATCTTAACGATCTCATCCATTAACAGGCTACGGTATTGGGATCCGTTATCCGTCAAAACTTGTTGAGGGAATCCCAACCGAGTAAAAATCTGCACTAGGGCTTCGGCGACATGCTTGGAATCCGTGCATGTTAGCGGTATAGCTTCTGCCCATAAAGTGCGTGTGTCGACTAAGGTCAGGATGAGCCTGTTCCTTCTCTTAGTCCTTTCTGAGGGTCCTAAAATGTCGATCACAACCCGTTCAAATGGTGTTCTCACGTATTGGCATTTCACCCATGGACACTGGTGGTGTCCGTTGCTTAGGTGCCACCCGTTGGTACTTGGCACAGGATTTCACGTATCTGATAATATCAGAGTTCATTCCTGGCCACCAATAGTGAGTCGATATTCGCTGATTTGTGGCGTTCTGTCCCATATGTCCGCTAAAAGGAAGAGAGTGCCCCATTTCTAAGATTTGGTCTATCTACTGTGTCGGTACTAGGAGCTGGTTATAACCTTGTTCAGGCTTTCCCGTTCTACGATAAAGTACACCATCCTTTGAAAAAATGTCCCCTTTGTGTCTGGGGTCCTTGGCCATGGTCAGTTTCCTAAAGCAGGGCTCCAAAGTAGGGTCCTTTTGTTGCGCCTCTTTTAGTTCCTTAGGTAACAAATTTGGCGCCGGCTCCCGTTCCTTCGTGGTTTGCCCTCTTGTGGTAACTGCTGCCGCAATTGGCTCTTTCGGTTTCCCAATAAACACATATCTACCGCCAAGTATGACTGGGTAGATGGGGTCATCCATAACAGCCGCTTTGATCACACCTCTGACAAAATCAGAGTGTATCTCCATCAATGCGATGGGAAGAAAAATGGGTGCATCTCCTTTGAAAACTCCACAAAGTTCGACGGTTTCTTCTGTCTCTTGACCGGGTTTGACCAAGTGCCTGGCAACAATGCAATCAAAAGAAAGCCCCGTGTCAAAAAGACAATAAGTTGAAGTCCCGTTCAAAATAACAGTACCTCGCGTAGAGGGCCTCTCCCCCTCAGGTTGAGAATCACTGACATAAATTTTTCCTTGCGAGACTGTTTGCAAGGATCCGATGCGTTTAGGCTCGGTGTGCTCGCTTCGATCATATGTCCCGTGCGCAGGGGTTCTCCCTTTGTCACCCTGTCCTTTTTGGCCGCGCTGCCATGTAGACCGGTTAGGTTGATCAGACTGTTTGTTGTTGGTGGGGTACCTGTTTTTATAGTATTTAGATTTTTTTAGGAGGGGAATTCTGGGGTACAGTATCTCTGTGGTTATGATGGTGAGAAGAATCGGAAGACTGCTCTAGATAATTTTTCCGAGAAGGCTGCTCTGTCGGTTTACGTTTTGTGGCCTGCAGTTCGGCCAGCGCATTTTGATATCGCTCAGACTTTACCAAAATGTCTTCCAGCTTTTCTGCGCCCTGTTCCGCCAAAAATCTACGGGTGTCACTTGACAAAGTGTCTTTATGTGTTCGGTTACGACAAACTCCTCAAGTCCTTCATAGGTAGAGGCAAGCTGTGAAAGCTCCAGGCACTTTGTCAAGTATCCATTCAGACGAGAAGAGAACTGGTGAAACGTTTCAGTGCTCTCCTTTCTGCTGTTACGGAACAGTTGCAAAAATTTTCGAGCGTTCATTTATAAACGCTCAAGTAAAGCTTTCTTCAACACGTCGTAATCGTCTTGTTGGTTGCTTCCCAGTTTTTCGTAAACATCATACGCACTGCTTTTTAAAGCCCGAGAAACCTTCACACACCAACGGGACCTGTCTAAACCGTACAGATTTGCTATTCTCTCAAATTTTTCTAGATAACAGTCAATTTTTTCAGTAGGGCTTGGGAAGGATTCAAGGGCAAAGGACATAGCTGTGAGTTGGGGAGAATGAGTGCTGGAAAGATCAGTTATCTGTGACTGAGGCAGAGAGTCTCCGTTGTTGGAGGTAGAGGCAGCCCCACGGCTTTGGACTTCTATAGCCTTAAGCGCCAATTCATGCTGTCTCTCCTTCTCTCTTTCATTCGCCCTGCGAATTTCCATTTCCTCCTCAATCTTCTTCTGCTCCCTAGCTTCGGCTGCTTTTTCCTTCTGCCTAGCCTCTGCTTCCTTCCTCCTAGCTTCTTCTTCTTTCTTCTGCGCATCATATCTGTCAAGTTCGTCCCTGACAAAAGCTTTCGCTTCTTCTCCTTCCAATCCCTCTTCCCTTGCTTCCTCTCTGAGCATCTGCCTAAGCTTTGCACGCGCAGCCATTGTAAATAACTGACTGATACTTACCCGAGAAAGAAGGAAGAAAAAGGATACGCTGGTTCCCTACCACTTAAGAGAAAGCTACAGAAAAGAAAATACTGTTATTAACCTGAGATACCTCCTCCTTATTATCAGTTATCTAAACTATCGCTGCTATTATCTGGCAATTAAGGCTCCTAATGCAAGCGACTACGCCAAATAAATGGTAGATCAGACCAATCAACTGACCAAAAAAAAAACTATCAACTACAGTGGAAACCAAAAAAAAATTTCCTGGCAAAAATTAAGGAGAAAAAAAAAATTCCCTTAATTTTAAGTCCACCTACAAATTCACCCCTGAAGTCAGTTCGGGTAAGGGAGGCTATTAACTGGACGAGATAGTCCAAACGCGCTCCTTAGCTTAGCTCAAAACACCTTCTGCTTAAAAAAAAATCTGTGATTGTTACATAATCACACGCTACCAGCGGCTTAGTATTACAAAGTGAATACATAACATAACTCCGACAAAGATCACCCTGTAAATCAAATTGTATATATACTCTAACAAATGCTGTGGAAAATAAACAATTGAAATATTCGTGTGGTCAGCAAGCCAATAAACAGATCGTTTGTCTAGGAAAATGTTATTTTTAAATATACTTAATCTCACGAAACAATCACGTTCTTGCTCTATCTAGACTATAAAGATTTATCAGACTTAAGTCAATTAACTAGATACAGATTGGATCCTGATTTGGAAACAAAGTTAATCTGATGTACTAGAAAAGACAAACCTAAAGAATTCGCACACTTTCAGTGGTACTATTCAAGAATCTAGATCAAAATCCCGGTAAACGAGTAAATTTCTGTCGTACTTGCTCAGGATTAGAGTTCAATTCCCGGAAAACGAGCCCTCATTTGTCGTAGATTTTTGATAAGGGAATTAAGACATATGATGCGTGATGCCATATGATGATGGATGGTATCCGCATGTCTGGTTTTGTGTAGTGTGCAGATGTGTTCAGTCAAACAATGTTCATACAAAAATAACAGGGCAATCCACATAGGACGTCAGTAAACTCACGACGTATAAAGTCAATGATTCTTGAAACAGCCGTTGACGTTTTTCTTCATTATTTATTGTGGACGCCACAGTGACAAAATGGTTACGCGAATATGTAGACACATCAAACAGTCATTATCACAGCAACATTCAATACAGCAATAGACGGTAGACAGCATTACAATGATGAGTCAGATGCATGTTATATTTCATAGTGCTGTAAATGTAGTCAGGTGAAAAACTCCATCCTTTTCTATAACAGCCAGGAGATAACCAGATGTATGAGATCAGTTCACTCTCCTTAGTCTGACTTCAGCAAGACAGACACGTCTGCCGAAGTATAAATAATGTCCTCAAAAATATCCTCTAGATAACAAAGGTTCTTCAAACCTAGTTCAGGTAACCAAGTAGCAAGTAATAGTCCTTGGGACCTGCATCAACCGATGCAGCACAATACAGCGACATGTGAGCTGGGAAAACATCTCGTGACGACGACTTTCGAAGACAGGCTATGAATCGAAATCGCTCACGACCCAAAATCGATAGAGTTAATGAAAAAGTCAATTTACCTTGCTTTCATGAAATACACAGAAATATCACGCCTCCCGACATGTGGGAAACACTAGAGGTATCATCTCGAATAAACGAAATATCCATAAGAGGACTACACATCCCTGACAGAACAAAAAATAGCGGAGATCCCCTCTTCAACGAGGCATCTCTTTCGCCATTCAAATCGCTCACTCCACTAGTGGTGGGCGGAAACCGATCGACCAAAAAGCAAGACCAGTCATGCGCAGTCCGGCGCGAAAAATGACCACAGCTCAAAAACTCAACTGCATTCAATACCAACGCGAGAAGACAAATGCTTACCGAGAAAAGTAACTATAAATTTCAAGCAGTTGTTGCCCTTGCGTTATAAAATAGATATTGTAATAAAATGATGTTGCGAGAATTTATCACGCAACATATCACCACCTCCTCCCGATAAAAAAAAAAATGGAACATATTTTTTTTTTTTAAATATCAAAGAGCATGCGATAAGCGGCTCAAAACGCACGAATTATGCGCTGATAATTAATTAAATTGCCTAACATGAGGCTAAATATAGAGTGTCTGGTGAGGATATACCTCAACAGAAAAATAAATATGTCTCAAAAAATATTCACATCGGGGAGGTGTCACCAACACACATCACGTTAGCATGTAAACACAATATACGTATGCAAGTTACCATAATCATCATTAAACAGCATACTCTAATATTGTCTTTAAAAATGGATGTACAAATCTGATAGGAAAATTTAATTAGTACATTATTTGGCATGTAATGACATAAGTACATAGTAAAGTTAAACTACATGACGATCCAGGACATATGCTCTGGCATTCCGAGGGTAAGTACACAATCTAGAACTCGTCATGCTTGATACTAGTAAGGTAAGTCCTCAGCTCAACAATGACATTCTGAGAAAGTACAAGCAATATAATGCTAATTAATAACTAATATGCTTCATAAGGTACAATACATTATTAATAATTGTGGCTGTTTAGTAAACTAACGGCCCTTATATTAACTACTCAGTCTTCCTCTATCATCTTAAAAAACGAACAGAAGAAGATGACAACAAAGCACGATAGTGTGTACATATAAAGTGAGTACAGATGTGCTAATCTATTGTAGTAATATAGGTGTGTTATGACTCTGTAATATATAGGAATATAGGACAGAAGTATTAGTTAGAGTCATGTGGGCATCTAGACAAAATGTCAGCAATCACATTATCCGCACCACGGATAGCTCGTACCGTGAAGTGAAAAGGTTGAAGAGCTATAGCATATCGAGTGGATCTCGAACTCTTCAAATTCTTAGTCTGAATAGCTGTAAGAGCTTTCTGATCAGTCTCTAGAATGAAATGTGCGCCCAGGAGGAATCTTTGTAGCTTTAGAATTGACCAAACCATCGCTAACAACTCACGGTCTAAAACCGAGTAGTTCCTCTCTGCCGCATTTAGTTTTCTAGAAATGTACATAACAGGATGCAGAGTATTTGCATATTCTTGCATCAGTGCTGCTCCAATCCCAGTGGATGAAGCATCACTTCGAAGAACAAAAGTCCTATCAAGAGTAGGTAATCTTAGGATGGGAGGAGAAGAAAATATATTCTTGATTTGGTCTAGTGAAGATTGGCATTCTCCAGACCAACGGACCAGATTAGGCGAACCTTTCTTCAACAATGTTGAGAGAGGTGCCATGATCGAAGATAAATTTGGAATAAATCTCCCATAAAATTGAATTAAACCTAAGAGAC
This sequence comes from Oreohelix idahoensis, assembly GCA_024509875.1. Classification (NCBI taxonomy): domain Eukaryota; kingdom Metazoa; phylum Mollusca; class Gastropoda; order Stylommatophora; family Oreohelicidae; genus Oreohelix; species Oreohelix idahoensis. Next base: position 379,079 of record JAMPIV010018892.1, on the reverse strand, counting down.
TCCTAACTTGTTTCTTCGTTTTAGGAACAGAGATGTTCAGTATTTTGGAAGTATTGTGGTCTTCTGTCTTCAAGAGACCATGACCAACACGATGACCCAGGAAAGAGATTTCACCAAAACCAACAAAAGCTTTAGAAGGTTTCGCTGTCAAATTATTCTCACGTAGAGTGGACAGTAAGTCATATAACCCTAAATAGTGATCTTCCCAGGTATCACTGAAGAGACAGATGTCATCTAAGTATGCAATGACATCCGAACGATGTGACAGAATTCGACGCATCATGCGAACGAAAGTGGCAGGGGCGTTCACGAGACAAAAAGGCATAACATTCCATTGAAATATACCCCTAGGTGTAGAAAAAGCAGTAAGAGGTTTGGCATGCTCTGCTAAAGGCACTTGCCAATAACCTTTAGACAAGTCAAGTTTAGTGAAGAATCTAGAATTAGAAAGTCTAATCAGTAGATCTTCTAACAAAGGCATCGGTTCAGCATCGAACTTTGTGACCTGATTCAATTTGCGATAATCAACACAAATTCGTATGTTCTTATCCTTCTTCCGGACAATAACCATGGAAGAAGAATATGGTGAAGTCGATGGTTCAATTATATTTAATTGAATCATTTCATCCAATTCCTTTTCCACCTGCGACTGAAAGTGTATAGGAATAGGATACGGCCTAACCCTAATTGGATTATTGTCGGTAAGAATTATGTCATGTTCTGTGACATCTGTGTGTCCAGGAATGTCAGTGAGAACATCCTGAAATGTTTGTAACATCGACGAGACTTGTCGATGTTCGTCACTAGAAAGATTAGGAGAAACCGAAACGTTTTTCCAAGATTCCGTAGAATGTAATGGAACCACTGGAAGGGGAAGGTTGACATCAGAGAAGGTAGCTTCCTCATCCTGTATGACAGACAGGGATGAATAATGACCGTGAGGTGCAGGAGCATCATCCGTTGCCTGGAAAATAGGCAGCAAATAGTCCGGACGTTCGTGAAATTCCGAAAGCATGTTTATGTGGAAAGTTTTATGCTTTCCATCAATATCGACCACATAGTCAACATCGGAAATCCGAGAGACTATTGCATACGGACCTTTCCATGCAATAAGAAGTCTATTTTCCCTACTGGGGAGTAGGACGAATGCTTTGTCACCTGGACAAAGTTGTCGTAGACATCTATTCTTGTTAGCAAACTGCCTTGCCTTCTCTTTAGCAATTTCTGATGAAGCAGTTGCTAGCTTACATGCCTCAATGATCTTTTGTCTAAGAGCAATGACATACTCATATGAGGATTGAGTTTCATCGCTAATATCATCGGCAGTGATGAGATCATGTAATAAAGACATAGGGCCGCGTGGACGCGCGCCAAAGACAAGTTCGAAGGGAGAAAATCCTGTGTGTTCATTAGGGACTTCTCTATAGGCAAAGAGAGCCGCGGGTAAAACCCTGTCCCAATCTTGAGGATGATCTTCAGTTATCTTACCAAGCAAAGTCTTGAGCGTTCTATTCAGACGCTCAACTAACCCATTAGACATAGGATGGTAGATACTACTGAGAGATCGTTCAATATGTAAGGTAGACATTACCTGTGACATAGTGTCAGATATGAGTTGAGTGCCATGGTCTGATAATATTTCTCTGGGGAACCCCAAGCGAGAAAATATCAACCAAAGAGCATCTGCGATATCTGTAGTAGATATGCTCTTAAGAGGAATAGCCTCTGGCCAACGTGTGCACATATCGACACATGTAAGGATAAACTGATGTCCTCTGGCCGACTTGACCTTAAAAGGGCCAATAATATCTATGGCCATTTTCTGAAACGGCCGAATAGGAATGTCAGCAGCCTGGATAGGCGCAGCATGTCGTGGTCCTCTAGATTTGACCTCCTGACATACCTTGCATGATCGGCAGTAAATACGAATGTCCTTATTGACAAAAGGCCAAAAGAAAGCCGCAAGGACTCTCGACTTCGTACGGGCAAAACCCATATGTCCAGCACATTGCGAGTCATGAGCATGTTGTAATATTTGCACTCTCATGCTCTTGGGAACAAGAATTTGCGAATGTGCCGACGTAGTCGAATCTTGTACCATACGTACAAGTACGCCGTTTCTCATTGCAATCCAAGATTTTCTATTTGTATCCTGATTCGGATCACCTTTCTTCGCAAGAACGAAGAATTTTTTTAAAGAAGGATCTTCTTCTTGCAATTTTATGAAAGAGTCACGAGTGATTACTAAGTGACTATCTTGGCTATCAACTTCATTATCACTATTCAGTGATGTTTCGGGTGTTTGTAGAGCTTGTGCTCTTGTAACTACTGCATTTGTAGCTTGCATGTTATTATCTTCCCAAGCAGCAATCTGCTGTGGGGTACACTCCCTAACTCCGTGAATACGACCAATAATAAGGTCCGCAATAGGATTAGGTAAGAGACAAGCATGCACATCACCAGTAAAGAAAGGAGTGGCAATGCGAATTACAGCAGTAGGATATTTTTCTAGAGTGCCGCCAAATGTGACACATTTAATAACCCTTCCTGTAGCACAAGATGGATCTACAAGCGATTGTCTAACACCAATAGTGGTGCATCCGGAATCGAAAAGTAGTGAGACCGGAGTATCATTAACAAGACCCTTATGTAGAATTAAAGAACCCCTCCCGTCATGCGCAACAGCAGCAGGAAGAGCGGGAAGTGGGTGACCACAACTCAAAGTAGTTATGGTACCCGGTTCGAATAAAGTACTGCATTGGGGGCATTTGTTTGCTCTCTCAAAGTCAAAAGCAGAACCAGTGACAGCGTCAAAGTTTTTATTATCAACAACATGATTACAGGCTCCCTCAGTTTCCTGTTGTACAGCATTAGCCTGCTGATATCTCTTTTTTTTGTGTTGAGATCTACCCCGACTATTATTACCTCTGAAGTTATCAGAGTTATTATTATCTCTGCAGTTATTATTGTCTCTATTGTAATTGTTATCCTGGTTCGAATTCCAGTTTCCACGATTACTATCATGTTCACATTGATGCGAACATCTATTTGTTTGGTTCTGAGGTCTTCGGCAGGAATAACCTCTATTACCATATCCTCTTTTGAAATGCCTATAATTATTAGGGTGATAGTAACGACCACTATCAGGTTGTCTCCAATTCTTCGAAGAAGAATCACCATGAAATTGGTTTCCATGATTTTGATAGAAATTACCGCTGCTTATCAAATTTTTTGGAATCTACGAGCAAAGTTTTGACCATACGGAGCTGCCGAAGCAACTGGTAACACCTTAACTCTACCCATGGTTATTAACATATATTTATTCCTAACAGAAATCTTCCCCTCCCACAACCCAAACAAAAAAATAAAAGGAAAGCAAACAGACCATTCCCATCCCTTCCCTCTACCAATTAAGTCCTAAGTCCTTCATAAGTACACACCTACTTAATAGTTCAACCCATCAACCACCTAAAAAACCTAAAACTCACTAATGCGTATCTCTCCTAATAATTAAACTCGGAGAATTCAACTCCATTTTCAGGTAACATGTTTTTAAATTGTAGACGATAGCCGTCTTCGTTAAGATGATATTTCTTTAACAAAGCGGCCCTGACAACCTCATAATTGTTCTTGTCAGGTTCATCCACCATATTTAATATACTTAGAGCTTTACCTGTCAGTATCCCTGATAACTGATAAACATATTTTGCTTTGTCTATGTTATGAGCTGTACATGCTTGTTCAAATCTGTCCAGATAGAACATTATGTCATCACTGGAAGGACTAAATGTTGGTAACTTAATCTTAAAAGTATCATTATTAGCCTTACCAGAAGATGAACCCTTGTTTGAATCATTACCATTACTCATGTTCATCAATTTCAATTTTTCCAACTCTAATGCTAAGACCTTTTCTTCATGTTCCATTTTTGCTTTCTCTTTCCTCTCATCAGATTCTCTCTGTAATCTTCTCTCCTCAGCCTGAGCCTCTATTTGAAGTCTTTCAGCTTCTTTTTCAAGTCTTTTATTTTCAGCCTCTTTTTCAAGTCTTTTATTTTCAGCCTCTTTTTCAAGTCTTTTATTTTCAGCTCTTTTTCAAGTCTTTTATTTTCAGCCTCTAGCTGGAGTTTTCTTTCCTCAGCTTCTGATTCCCTTTTTTGTTTTTCCATTTCCATTTGGAATCTTTTTTCATCCACCTGCATCTGCAGTTTCTTTTGTTCAGCTTCCATATGCAGTTTCTTTTGTTCAGCTTCCATTGCTTTTATATATCGAGCAGTTGCAAATTCTTCTAACTTATCACCAGTCTTCCCAAGCAATTTACCCTGCTCAATAAAGTGCTCAAATGTAGACATGTTGTCTAACATATGCGTCCAAAACCTGAAATAATTAACTAATTTATTTCAAACCTAAGTGTAACAAGTCTTAATTAAGCACTTGTATATTCACATCACCTTATATTATCCCAGTCTCTGTGGGAAACAAGTCTCCAATCAAAGAACTTGTATATGAAATATCACCAATCAATTCTTGATCATAAGTGCACTTCTCATTCAATAGTGCACGACACTATTCATCATTCATTTATCATCAGTGTAGTAGTAACAGTGCATTAGCATAGCCCATTAACTAATTACTATAACTGTAAACAATGACTATGTAAACACATGCAGAATGTAAACATTGAAAATGTAAACAATGCAAACAATGTAAACAATAACAATGTAAACAATAACAAAGATCAGCAACAATACAAAAACGTTCGCAGAAATCAACTAAAAATAAAGCAGAAATTAATGAAATATCACAAAAAAAAATGTGACGATATCTACGATAGAATTAAACAAAATACATGACACCACAGTGTATAAACAAAAATGTTGTATGAAACTAAATTATAGACAAGAGTAGGCTAACAAATACAAACAAATCAAAACAAAACTAAAGAATGCGAAATAATAACGAAAACAATATTAAAACATGTCATCACAGCTAACATAAATAGCAACAGAAGTCGCTTAGCAAATTCCAGTATCGGAAATTTGCAAACCCTACAGAAAACGCTCACAATAGACGACCTCTATGACGTGGCATAATCTAACGGAGACACCACCCAACCGAGAACCCGCTGAAATATAAACATATAAATATACAAATAACATATAGACATATAACATATAGAATGAGATGATACACAGAAGACTCAGCAGAAGTATAAGGGCACAGTTTACATACAAACAGGCCACTTAACTTATAGGCTTCCAATCGTCGAACAGCAGAAAAAAAACGGATGTCAATCAACGTCCTAAAGAGCGAAGCTCCAACGATGATGGCACATCTGAACTGCTTCCACTGCTAACACGATGGTACTTGAGCTTCTGACATACTGTGTGTTGAGTTGTTTCGGCACTTGACCTTCTAATCCAAAAGTAAGTTGATGGAAATCGGTACTTGGCCTTCTTCAGAAAACAACCCGTTTCAACCGGCACTTGACCTTCACAAAAACGACAGCACTGGAACCTTGACAGCAGCAACTTGCTTGACTTGCGTAAAAGATAACAGCAGTCCGAGTTATCCGGCAACATGTAACAACGCCGGGTACTGTCAAATTCTTGTTTCCGTCAAAAAATTGAAATTTTGACTTTTATCGGGCAACGCCGAGTACTTTGAAAATGGTGAAGATGTTGACTGTCTTGAAGAATGTTAATTTCTTGAAGGATGTTGATGAATTCTTGTTGAAAATGAAGTGGGTAAGGGACCCCGTGTTTGCTGGTACCAGAATCAAACCAGCTTATGGCCACCAAATGATGCGTGATGCCATATGATGATGGATGGTATCCGCATGTCTGGTTTTGTGTAGTGTGCAGATGTGTTCAGTCAAACAATGTTCATACAAAAATAACAGGGCAATCCACATAGGACGTCAGTAAACTCACGACGTATAAAGTCAATGATTCTTGAAACAGCCGTTGACGTTTTTCTTCATTATTTATTGTGGACGCCACAGTGACAAAATGGTTACGCGAATATGTAGACACATCAAACAGTCATTATCACAGCAACATTCAATACAGCAATAGACGGTAGACAGCATTACAATGATGAGTCAGATGCATGTTATATTTCATAGTGCTGTAAATGTAGTCAGGTGAAAAACTCCATCCTTTTCTATAACAGCCAGGAGATAACCAGATGTATGAGATCAGTTCACTCTCCTTAGTCTGACTTCAGCAAGACAGACACGTCTGCCGAAGTATAAATAATGTCCTCAAAAATATCCTCTAGATAACAAAGGTTCTTCAAACCTAGTTCAGGTAACCAAGTAGCAAGTAATAGTCCTTGGGACCTGCATCAACCGATGCAGCACAATACAGCGACATGTGAGCTGGGAAAACATCTCGTGACGACGACTTTCGAAGACAGGCTATGAATCGAAATCGCTCACGACCCAAAATCGATAGAGTTAATGAAAAAGTCAATTTACCTTGCTTTCATGAAATACACAGAAATATCACGCCTCCCGACATGTGGGAAACACTAGAGGTATCATCTCGAATAAACGAAATATCCATAAGAGGACTACACATCCCTGACAGAACAAAAAATAGCGGAGATCCCCTCTTCAACGAGGCATCTCTTTCGCCATTCAAATCGCTCACTCCACTAGTGGTGGGCGGAAACCGATCGACCAAAAAGCAAGACCAGTCATGCGCAGTCCGGCGCGAAAAATGACCACAGCTCAAAAACTCAACTGCATTCAATACCAACGCGAGAAGACAAATGCTTACCGAGAAAAGTAACTATAAAGTTTGGTCCCTTCTGAATAGAACTAAAATAGGTGGTGACTCAGTGAGAGATAAGATAAGAAATAGATTTTCATGAGTGAAATGGTGAAAAAAAATTAGGTAGAGTCTGTCCCTGAACTCGAGAAGATCCTCTAGTTCAGCCTATCTCTACAACAGAACTTTGTTTGTCAGACAGTATATATAAATATATATATATATATATATATATATATATATATATATATATATATATATATATATATATATATATATATATATATATATATATATAATCTTCTTCTTTGATCCTTAGCCGCCGACCGTCAAAGCAGTCAGTGGCCATCACGCCTAGTGGCGTCTTGTAAGGCAACAACAAATTGATTCCACTTTGCTCGGTCGGCAGCCATCCTTCGTACAGTACCCCAACTCAGGTTCATTCTTTGCATCTCAGCTTCCACAGTCCTCCGCCAGGTTGTTTTTGGTCGGCCTCTCTTTCGTTTTCCTTCAGGGGTCCAAAGCATAGCTGTTCTTGTGATGGCATCGGGGTCTCTTCTGAGGACATGGCCAACTCAGCTCCAGCGTCTGCCAGCTATGATGGTGTGCATGTCCTCTTGCTTGCTCCGAGTAAGCAGATCTTGGTTGGTGATGGTATTCGGCCAAAAGATTCGGTGAATTTTTCTTAGGCATGTTGTGTGAGAAGAAGACAATTTCGACATTTCCTTCTCTGTAACTCTCCAGCATTCCGCACCATAGAGAAGCACAGAAAGCAGACAGCATATATATATATATATATATATATATATATATATATATATATATATATATATATATATATATATATATATATATATATATATATATATATATATATATATATATATATATATATATATATATAAACCACTCACATACACACACACACACACATAACACGACAGTTAGACGCACAGACGTGAAAAATTATCTTAATAGAATAGGGATATTTGGAACGAGCTGACCAACACATGTAAATAAAGTTTTTATGTTAATTTTATTTACTATAAAGAAACTCTACAACAGCAATATGTTGAATATCAATCAAATACAAATAAACATAGGATAATGAATTAATACAGAAATAGACTCATAGGTGTAATCCTCCCTCCCTCTGTTGAGACTAGATCCCGTTAGAAGAAAGTTATTAACCCCCAAAAGGTCAAAGATTTATACGCTATGGTCTAGGATTTCCCTCTACAGTAAGAACAGAGTTTATCCGTTAATCTATTCTGAAAAAAGGACAGTATTAGCAAAACTTACTAAAACAAAATAAACAACGTGAGTACATGGATTCTACAAGATATATATATATATATATATATATATATATATATATATATATATATATATATATATATATATATATATATAGATATATATATATATATATATATATATATATATATATATATATGAGAATTATTCATTCATCCTTCCTCTCTTCTCAGACGACCGTGGCCACGTGCATTCGTTCTTACCTAATACTTGATTTGTACCTTCTGGAATAATCTTTAGGACACACGCTTACAGCAAATCCAGTGTTATTTTGGCAAAGAAAACCCCAGCTCCTCAAAGACAGATTTAAATCCACTTCTCCGGGGAACGTTCACTTTGTTACTTTTATTGAAGACTTCTGTTTATGTCACATTAGTTAGTCCAGGTAAGAAATTTAACAGTGCTCACAGTGTCAATAGCTTGAGATTTCCAGTACATAGGAAGGTCAGGTCGGTAACTTCTCTCAGTATAAAAATTTCTTGTCGCACCACAAATGGTCAAACGTCGGGAAATGTTAATGTTGGTTATGTCGCCACAACGGGCTGAATAAAAATGAAATTTGGAAAAAAAAAAAATCTGGATCTATAGGCCATAATACCAAAAAAAAAAAAAGGAACCCGTTACTCGCCCATTGAGACATATTGGGAATATGGTGTTAGGCCCATATTATCTTGACCGTCGGCACACTAGGTGTGATGTGGTCGGCATCACGCCGGCCGCCTTAACCTTCCCAGAGTTGCTCTGGTACCCATTTGGGGCTGGGTCGACCCAGGAGCCGTTTGTGGCCTAAAAATATTCCCACCTCATCTGGGGATCGAACCATAGACCACTGCGCTAGGAAGCCAGTGCACTAACCACTATGCTACCGCGGCTCCCTTAATGTTCTATGGTTTGGTACTCTGTCTCTTTCTGAGTGTAAACACAACCCCAGACAGGTTTACCTTGAAGACCCAGATACTAAGTAAAATGTTCTTTTGTATGGTTATTTTCAGATTCATATGGAATTCGATGGTAAGGTTTTGGGTTTGACCCAGTACTCTGTAAAGGAGAAAAAAAATACAAATACTTAACCATAATATAGTATTCTTAATCCTATCCTTAACCCGCGTAAAATATAATATATTCGTACACTCAGTTTTTTAACTTTAAATATAACTACACGTGTATCTCATATTGAATCGTTTAATAAAAGTCTCCGTGAAATAAGCGCTAGTCATTTATAATTTTAATCATCGTGAATTAGAAATAAATATATATTTCGTCAGTACTCATAATGAATAGTGCGTTTACTAGACGATTAAAATAACTCTTACTGGTTAATATCAGTTAGTTAGATTTACGCTACAGCCGGAACAATTTAGCTATAGATTATATTAATTCGCTAGTCACTTTGCACACAACTCCCAGTGAAATAAAAATACGGAATTAACAATTAAATCACTCTACACAGAAAAATCTTAGTGAATAAAAAAATTACCGCGAACACAGAATTAGGACTACTCCAACGAAAAAATAAGTAATTCCAAATGGTATATTGAATCTAGAAATCGCAGCTAGTAGTCTCTAGGACTTCTGTGGGTACTGAATAATGGATGTTAAAAGCTGGAGAATATATATTAAATTTGCAGAACTTCGCTCAGACTTGTTACTGTTAACGCCTTCGCTCAGATTTCGGGCTTTTCTTCGGTCGATCTGCGAATCAGAGGAACAGTTCACACTATTACCGCTTGCAGACTCTGGCAATCGAGCGAAACCCGTCCTTTGATCTGACGATTCTCACCGTGTTTAATTACCTTTCAAACGAACGGATTCAGGGGGAGTAACTGTGATTATCTGCCCTTGGTTTCAGATTAAGTCCCCCTGACCAATGTCTAACGAAAAATACGTTTCAACTTATCGCCCCCTTGGTTTTTCTACATTTAGCTTATCTCCCCCTTCTCTACAAATCCACTATCCCGTCCTCCCTTCTACGCGTTCCGTCTACCTGTCTGATCCTATTACAGCGATTTCCAACCGCTGGCGTTATAATTACAGGCAACCGGCTCAACGTTAGCTAAATAGGTGTGTTGGTAAACATTCCTAAGGAAATAGAGAACAGAAAATAAAATAGGCGTGCTAAATTAAGAAAAAGAGTCATATCTCTGAGTGTAGGAGGGTTTTATGTTAACAAAACGTGCGTAGGTGAAAGCCAGGTGAAAGAAAAATGTAGATAATGAAATAGATATATGAAAGCTATTATCATAATATGTCACACGTACCTTTTAATGGGCATGGAGCCAGAAGGCACCTGGCCGCCCTTGTAGGAAGCCTCTGTCCAATCACATACTTCTGACGCGATGCTTCCTGTAACGATTAATTTTACATAATGAGGTTGCCAGCCCATGAACAATCCCCCCCCCTTATGTTAATCGTCTTTTACATGTGCCCAAGTAAATCTATTCTTTCTCCTGTCCCCCCCATCAGAGGACCTCCTTCCCCCCCCCCCCAACTATGTGGGGGGGGGGGGGCCGCAAATGAATCTGTGTGTGTGTCAGCTTATTTCTTTAATGGATGATGCGTGTTTTTTAATACGTTTTTCGTGACACAAGAGGGATATTTATCAATGGAGCTTGGTGTCTTGAGACATTTTGACCTATGGTTGCTGCTATTCTGGGCGCATCGGGGACTGATCTGCCTATGGGAGTGGTATTTTTGTTTTGTTTTAGTGTTTGTACCTGTTGTGCGGCTGATGAAGCTTTAGGCGTAGCTGTTAGAATACTTGTCCCTTGTAATTGCACCGGAGTTCTCTGACACGTGAGAGAGTGCCACTGACAGAATGATTAGAGTGCTGGTTTCTTGCGGCAAAATTGCCAGGTTCGATTCACGGAATCGACATGGTCCAGTCTTCTTCTTGTTTGGTCCTTAGCCGCCGACTTTCAAAGCAGTCAGTGGCCATCACGCCTGGTGTCGTCTTGTAGGGCAGCAACAAACTGCTTCCACTTTGCTCGGTCGGCGGCCATCCTTCGTGTAGTGACACAGCTCTGGTTCATTCTTTGCATCTCGGCCTCTACAGTTCTCAACCAAGTTGTTTTTTGGTCCGCCTCTCTTTCGCTTTCCTTCAGGGGTCCATAGCATAGCATGCTCCAGTCTACCGAGCTGTAAATATGTACCTCACTTTGCTCTTGCGTTAGGGAAGGAACAGGCAGCGAGGAAGGGAACATGTCACCCCGACTCTCGAAGCTGGACCTAGTATAGTGAAGACTGTAACACTTCACTCCCCTATGACATTATCTCCTATGGGACTACTGTTTACCTTTTTCTAAACCGTATATTACCGGGACCAGCAAGGATAGCATGGAACAGTACCACTGTAAGCGTCCAAGGATGTCGTAAAAGGCGACTAAGGTTGTTGAACATAGAGCAGACGATACCCACGCTGTAGAAACTTTAAGGCACAAAAACTTCAGCAAGAATATGGACAAATCAACTAAAGAAAAACAAAATCCATCTCAGTCGTTCAAAACAGAAGACGACCCTCTTTTAACGAAGGTTATGATGCAGCACAGCACGTTCATTAACATAAGCTTCCTCAAGGGAATGATACAATAGAGGCTGCTTGCCTTCATAAGTTGCACTAAAGAAGCTGATGATGATCGTCATCACAATTTTCCTTTTCGCTCCTTACGAAGCATGGAGTCACCACTAATGCTATTCCCTTCGCAGATGCCTGTACCAATCCTTCACGTGCACTTACAGTGGTGCTTTTTGTAACAATGTGTTTTACTGAGGAAGTTGGCAACCCCAGTTTTAACCTCAAATTAGACAAACTTGTATCACACCTCTCAGTGACCAGTAATCCTATTCTTTTTATTTTTTTGTCTCAGCAGAACCCCCACCCCCGAAAATTACACGGGGCAGAGATGATGATGGTATTAAAATATGTTTCTCAGCATTGGCAGACGATAATGGCTGCAGGGAGATTCCAAGTTGATCTTGGGCAGCGAGTCAAGTAGCCTTGTTGAACCCTAGGCAGCATTTCTTATACATTTCAATTATTCGATCACACCGTACCGTCCTTTGTGAGCTTTGAAAGTCGTGTGCACAAGGTGTCAGCGCATTGATTTTATTATCTGCTTTTCAGTTCGTGACCTGAGAATAACATTGTTCTAACCGTTATTCTCTGATGTTTCGAGGCAATCGGATTTCAAATGCGTATTTTAAGGGTCCATTAAGTTATGTTAGTTAGTTAGTTTTCTTTCTGTTTGTTCTTTTTTAAAAGTTATAGCTAATTGAAAAGAGAGCTTCCGATTGGCAGAGTGGTTAGAGTGCTGGTCTCTCGCGACAAATGTGCCGGGTTCGAAACATGATGACGTAACGCTCAAGTATACCCAGGTGTAAATGGATAACTGACTCTGCTTGTGAGTTAATGAAGAAAAGGCAGGAAGGAAGGCTACTGGTCTACCTACCTCTCGAAGCTGAACCTAGTACAGTGAAGGCTGTAACACATCACTCCCCTAAGGAATTACAGGACTACCTTATTATAACCTGTAAATGAAAAGGGACCGAAGACGCAGCAAACGAGATGATTGCAGTCAGCGACCCATAGCTTGACTGCTTGCGTCAGGGTCAGCGAACCAGAGCTGTTCAAGACCCTTCTCTACCTCCAAGTGGTGGTCCTGGAAACGGGCTGCATCACTGTAGTCTGGCCGAGAGAGTAGGGATCGAAAAGGGAAGGCAAACCCGGTCCCAAAAAAAATGCCATGCTGAAACCGGATGTGTCGGGCCGAAAGGCGCAAATATCACAGCTTTGCTGTAAACGGCGACACAACATAACAAACGTCCTTTTCAGGACGAAGGCAGAAGAAGAAGAAGAACAATCACAGGAGAAAATACAGTTCGGCACGGGGGAGGGAGGGAACCAAGACGAGACCACGCAACACCTTGAACACTTCCTCGGGCCGACTGTGCCCGCGGGCATACTATAGGAGGCGATTGGTATGAAATTTTGCGCAGCACTGGCAAGGCCACTTGTAGTTCCCGTCTGTGTGTGTGTCTCTAAAGAGGCAAATAAAGAATAGTATTATTACACCCTCAAAAGCCACAGGAAAAGCCAAGATCTACAGTGTAGATAATACCAAGGAGTCTTCAACTTGGTATTGGCTGCTAAAGAGCAAGAAGCTCAGCAGCCTTAGTTCAACAACAACACCCTCAAGCATGTCGTACATGGCGACTAATATGAGGTTGTGCATGGGGCTGGCATCATCCCTTTCTTCTTCTTCTTCTTCAAGTACCATACCTGGTGGTATAGGAGATCATGTCTCTACACAACTTCCTGCCTACAGTACTATCCATCAGTTCTGTTCTTGACTTCTTTCCATGCCACGATGTCAAACTGTCCAGAATCTTCTCTCTTTATCTTCCTCTATATCTTTGTCCATCTATCTTTCTTGTTGCCACGATATACTCCAGCTTCCTTCTTCCCACAACATGCGCAAGGAAAGTGGATTGCTCCCTTCTAACTTGAGGAATAAGCTTTCCTTTGCACGTTAACCTCTTGCAAGATATCCTCATTAAATCTCATTATGTAAAACAAATTGTCATGCAAACCACTACAGCAAGAGCGTGTTAATGCTTAGCGCAGGCTTACTACTAACGGACCAGCAGCAGTGGATGATTGATGCTCCGAAAGGACCCCAAAGGAAACAGATGACGAGTGCAAAAAAAAAAATAATAAAATAGATTTGAATTACCGAATGTCTTAACGGGTACAATGTCCGTGGAAAAAAAAAAAAAAAAATATATATATATATATACAACAAGGCGTGTGTGGTATCAAGACATCATCTCTCAGATAAGAAGTTTTTATGTTTGTAAAGAGGTATTTTAATCATAATCTACAGATTAAATGTTTTTAAAAACACAATTAGTTGACGTAGCCATTCACTCTTCACTTTATTCAATTCAATCGTTACAGGATTTATGTTCAATCCAATTTAATCCACGATATTGCATCCCGGTGTTTTTTGTTGTTTTTTTTCCCGGTGGACATGTGCAGTTTGATTTACTCAGCGCCTGGATGGAAGAATTAAAATGATGATAGTTTTCACGACATTACATTAATGAGAGGTGAGAGATCTTTCTAGAACGCAAAAGTTTGTCGTTTGTTTTGTTTTTTCCAAGTCAAAATTTTTCTACCTTCCTTTGTCTGAAAAGCAAGTGACCATAGCGTACGTTTATCTTTGTTAGATGCCGGTAATCTGTGTGTTCATCTCGGCGTCACAAAACCCTTTTTGCCCCTTACCAAAGATATCATATCGTCTTTTAATCGCTGTGTTTGGTTTTATGCCTTGATCATTTGATACGGTCACGCGCCTTTGCTTCTCTCAACACTGGGACAGGAACAATCACTGAAACGAAAGTATTTTAAAACAAAGGAGACACTAGAGATATAAACAAAGGTAAAGGTAGTCATATACCAGATACTGCCGCAGGCGAGTGAAGTGTTAGAGACTTCACCATACTAGGTCCAGCAACGAGAGGTGGGGTGAACAGTTCTGATAATGGGTGTTCAACTTTGATTTCACGGCGCAATGTGCGTCGTTTCCGTATTATTATTTTTTATTTCTATTTTCTGTTTTGAATAACATTTTTCCTCGTTTTGGCAAGGCTCACTCCGTTCAACCTAGACACATGTCGGTCGGTTATGTTAGGGCGCATGCGAGGTCTGAGTTATATTATTTGTTTCCGTATTGAAATGTTTGCAAGACAATCACATTCTTATAATGAGTGATCAATTTAGCTTTCGCAGTGAAATTCACACCTTTTTCGCATTTTCCCGAAAGGTGGTGGGATTTTTAAATTGTTCGTTTTCGGACGTTTCAAGTAGACCAGCGGTTTTCAACCTGTGCGCCGCGGCGCCCTGGGGCGCCATGACTGACGGTCAGGGGCGCCGTGGGTGGGCGTGGATTTTTTTCGTATTTAGCTGTAAAGAAAACACAGAGCTGTGGGAAATTTCATTTTTGATGTTTGGCAACCTGCGTGATACCGGAGAAATTTCACTTTTGATGTTGGCCAGCCTTTGAAGTCCCGCGCCCCCGACCCGCCTATCAACTTTCCGCGCATTCTCCTCGCGCGACCATAGTAGGTAACACGGTGATTTTCTGTTTTCAAACGTTTTTGATTGTGTTGTGAGTTTGATATAAACTATGGAAAGATTTTTTAATTTGGCAAGTGTTAGTAAAAAGCGAGAACTTGTTGAGGATGACAAGGAAAGTGGTAATGAGGAAAGGAAACGTAAGTATAGAAAATACGACGAAGGTTACTTAGATTTTGGTTTCACGTGCACTCTTGTGAACAATGAAGAGCGTCCACAGTGTGTTTTGTGTTTCAAAGTACTCTCTGTCGAATGTATGCTGCCTAGCAAATTGAAGCGCCATTTAGAAAGTGTTCATAAGAATGACATGGGCAAACCAAGAGAATATTTCTCTAGAAAGCTGAGTCAAATGAAATAACAAAAATCAGCATTTTCTACGCAGGCAACAATCTCGAGTAAAGCTCTTCTAGCGTCCTACAAGGTAGCATACCAGGTAGCAAAATGTAAGAAACCCCATACGACTGCAGAAGAACTCGTTTTACCGTGTGCTATTGATATGCTGTCCATTATGGTTGGAGAGTCCGTGGGAAAACAGCTTTTGCCCATTCCTTTGTCGGACAGTGCAATCAGCCGTCGAATTCAAGATTTGGGAGAGGATCTTAATGAACAGATTATAGACAAAATGAGGGGGAAGGACTTTGCTTTGCAGCTTGATGAGGCCACTGATAGTAATAGAGATGCCCATTTAATCTGTTATGTGCGGTTTGTTGATGAAAAAAAAACGAAATGGTGGAAGATCTTTTTTGTAAGGACATATATGCAGGTACGACAGACAAAGATTTATTTGAAATTGGGGACAACTTCATGACGGAAAATAAAATAGACTGGGCTCATTGTGTTGGTGTGTGTACCGATGGTGCTCGTTTAATGTCGGGCTGTTACAGTGGCCTACAAGCCCTCATCCGCGGCAAAGCTCCTGATGCTGTGTGGACCCATTGTATTATCCGTAGGGAAGCACTTGCTTCACAGTATTTGAGTGTTGATTTGAATGAAGTCCTGCAAACTGTCATAAATGTGAACTTATTAAAACTCGACCTCATAGAGCAAGATTTTTCAGTAAAATGTGTCCCGATATGGGGGCTGAGCATACGTCTCTCTTATTTTATAGCAGCACTCGATGGCTTTCCATAGGAAATGTATTTATCGCGCATTTTTGAACTTAGGCGGGAACTCTATTCTTATCTTGAAGAAGAAAACCATGTCAGTGCTAAGTGCTTTCTGGACACTGACTTCCTGTTAAAAGTAGCATACCTCTGTGATCTTTTTGAAAAGTTGAACTCGTTGAATAAGTCTCTGCAAGGAAGTGAAACTTATTGACAAAGTTTCGGCCATCATAAAGAAGCTTCTTCTTTGGAAGAGAAAAATCAATGAAGGGGGAGAAATGAACTACTTCCCAGGTTTGCAGCAGTTCATTACAGACAATGAAATAGATTTTAGTGCATATATTGTTTCTATAATTCATGGACACTTATCTCAACTCAGTGTTCATTTTGAAAAACACTTTCCTGAAAACTGACAGGTTTCAGTGGGTTCAGAATCCCTTCAGTAGTGATGCTCCTTCGGACTTCACTACTGCAGAAGAGGAAGAACTAATAGAACTTTCATCAGACTCTTAACTACAAGCGAAGTTTCCATCCATGGCATTGCGAAAATTTTGGTATTCAGTAAAACAGGAGTTCCCAAGTTTGAGCAAGAGAGCACTGAAGATATTAATTCTCTTTGCAACCTCCTATCTCTGCAAGGCTTGAGCAAGGTATCTGTCATAAGGCCAAGATTTGACAAGCTGTGTAACAACAAGCAAGCTCAAGTTTCACTCTGAGGTGACTGGTACTTTATTCATCATATTTTTTGTTTAGTTTTACTGTACAAGTTTTTTGTTATGGAGATTGAATCATGAGTGCAGTATATCAGTGAATGATTTTCAGACAAAAATATAAAAAAAACTACTTTATCTGTGCTGTTTCCTTTTTTATAGTAAATGTTTTCAAAGCACTTTGTGTATATTTTTTCTTGTACGTGTAATTTTTTTCACAGATTGTCCAATTGCATTTCTTTTTAAAAATACATTAAAAAATGTAACACCATATTCCCAATATGCCTCAATGGGCGTGTAACGGGATCCTTTACCTTTAAAAAATTACATTATTTAAAAGCCTTTCCAAAGCTCTTCTGCTCAAAAAAAGTTAGGCTAAATGTTGAAACATCGCTAGAGTTTTTACCAGTTATCCCACAGGGGAGCCGCAGAAAGAATGTAGTTGGTCAGGGGAGCCTTGGACTCAAAAAGGTTGAAAACCGCTGAAGTAGACAATTCATTTTTTTTTAAATAAGAGTTTTGGAGAGGCGCACCCCATTCAGCTCAGAGACAAAGTCATTCGGTTATATTAGGGTGCAAATCATAAATATAAAAGATCTTGTAGCCTGAGTCATCTATCCACGTAGAGACCACCTTTACATTAAAAAAAAAATCTGTTTCTTCATCTTTAAATCGCTTACATGTTTAACTGTCTTACATGTTTTAATAGAAAAGTTTAAGGTAAACAACTCGCACAGGAAACTATTCTTTTTGGAGTAAACGTAATGAATTACACGTCATTTTGGTGACACTTTACCTAGGATTTACGCCTGCGTTTCATCGACTTGATATTTTGTAGTCAAGGTAACGATATTATGATGTACTATGTACAGAACTGCGTACGGCAGTCAAACAGCGGATCTGTCAAAGTGACTCCTTATTTCCAGAGAGCTTAGTTCTTGCGCAGTCAGTTTTGGCAATGAGAAGAAGGTAAAAAGTAAGGGTAGTCTCATAGCAAAAACTGCTGTAGGAAAACGAAGTTACCTTCCTCGTTGCATTTGCCTTCCCTGGCTTAAGAGAAGAGTCGGGTATCCCTTTACAGCTGAGTAGACAGGGGCGTGACTACATGTTTCGGTCCAGGAACCAATCTTCATCATTTTGTTTGTTTGTCGCTCCATACGGAGCATGGAGCATGCACTGCAGCTGGTCACTTAGCAGGGAGCCTGCACCAAGTCAATCAATCAATCAATCAATACCCTTTAGCTCCCAGACGAGCATAAGCCTTCAACAAACACATGCCAAGTCCTGCTGTCCCGTGCCATCTGCTCAAGTTCTTTCCATGTTTTGCTCATCATTTTCACCTCTGTATCCAGCTCTCTTCTCCGTGTGTTTTTGGTCTACCTCTGCCTCTCTTTCCCTGTGGATTCCAGAACAAGGACTGCCTTGTAATGCTATCAACAGGTCTCCTCAATGTGTGTCCTATCCATCGCCAGCGTCTTCTTCTCAACTCTTGTTCCACTGGCACTTGTCTGGTTCTTGTCATCAATTCCACATTTGTAACTTTGTCAGACCATTTCAGTCCTTCTATTCAACAAGTATTCACATGATAGCGCCTTGTACGACATTTCTGAGTCCGCAGTAATCCCATTCTTTCTGTGCCTCATCATAAACCCCTGGGAACTATGTGGACTATTGTAGACAACAACTTTAATACATTTGCTTCTGTCCGCTCTTAAACTTTAAAGCTATCTTTCTTTGGTTCTCCAAACTTTAAAACTCATGCACAAATAATTTAATTTTTTTTTCCTAATTAAACAATAATTTCTTCTATGTCTTCTTCATCATTTCCATTTTTGTCTCCAGTTTTCTTCTCCGTGTGTTTTTGGTCTACTTCTACTACTTGTCCAATACAAAGAGACTCCGTTCACTTCAAAAGCGTGCAGTGCGTCTAGTCTCTAACAACTGCCTAACTCATTGTGTAGATTTATATAAAAATCTTCAAATACTGCCCTTAAGAAAGCGCCTTCTGTTTAACAAAGCTAAATTTGTTCACAAAATCCTTTCACATAACGCTCCAGCATATCTGTGGCCAATGTTCAAATACAACGAAAGGCGCAGTCAACGTTTTAACAAATTACAAGTGCCCAAGCCTATTCTTGACTTATTCAAGAAAAGCTTAGCGTACTCTGCTGCTCGTCTTTGGAATTGTCTTCCACATAACCTAAGAAACAACCTCAGTCCCTATTCACACAATCGTAGACTTTTCGAATACTTTATTAGTTCTGATTACATGCCTCCCTAATCAGATTATCTTTTCTTATAATATCAACTGTAGGTTCTAATGACGATGTTTGTACTTTTCAACAAATGTTATGTCATGTTTATAAGTAGTTAATGTTAATATGAGTGTGCTATTTTATTTTACTTTACAACGTTGAATTCCTTGACATTGATATGTAAAATGCATGTGGGAATAAATGAATTCAGTATGAAAGGTGAGAGAAAGGAAGGGCAGAATGTCAGACGGGCCTGCGTGCCCAATACTCAACCCTTTGAAAATAAAGTTCGTTCGTTCGTTCGTTCTTTTACACACGAGATTCTAGAACATGGACTGCCTTGTAATGCTGTCCAGAGATGTCCCCGATGTGTGTCCTATTCATCGTGAGAATATTCTTCTCATACCTACTTCCAATGAAACTTGTCTGGTTCTTGTCATCATTTTCCACGTTGGTGAACTTGTTATACTTTGTAAATCCATCTATTCCACGCAAGCAACCAAATAATTATCAGTCGTACATTGCTTGTCTTTGTATTTGTTGTTCTGCGTGTTTCAGAGCCACACAGTATTACTGACTTGATATTTGAGTTGAATATTCTGACTTTTGTGTTGGGCTTGATTTCTCTTGATCGTTTCCCAATGCAGTGAAAGCTCCTCTAACCTTGTGTATTCTTATTTTGTATTCTTATTTACTCATATATTTAATTTATATTTCATTACATCTGTTCCAAAAAGCAAATACTGTTTCACTACAATCTTCTTCCAATAGGCAAATAATTTTCACTACAATCTGGTTCTAATAAGCAGATAATTGTTCACTACAATCTGGTTCTAATAAGCAGATAATCTGGTATTCTCAGTTAAGAGTCTTATTACACTCACATCCTTTAACTAATTGTTAAACTCTTTCTTTGTGTAGTTGTTAACTCATACTGGCTACTAGTTGTTGAATCATGCTTTATTTGCTAAATGATGTGAATGTCCACCAGTGGATAAATGTAGATGTTGGGACTGGTGTAGTAAAGTGTAACGATTGTCAACTCATCAAACCCAGCACAGTTTTGGTCATACAGGTCATCTTGTCCTGGAACGTGATGAGGCTCCGACAAGAATGTGAGTGTAAACAATGAGTGTGTATCTGAATGTCAGTACGCGAATGGTAGAATGATTCGATAGAGTTGACAGGTTGGTAGTACATCACTCATACTCACACTGTTCGAATTCAAGAAGTACTGGAACTACGGTGGTCTTTTTATAACATTTAATGGGACGCACACTTGGACAGTACGTGTATGGTTACAGGAACAAATGTCGACATAGACAGCATAATGTTGATCACAGGAATATCATCTTAAGTTAGCATTCATGCTTGGCAAATATCATAATGGAGCATTCGTAAATAAGCATTCAGCGTTCCATCATGTAAATCATCTGGCTTTACTGACTGGGCACGTCAGACCATAACCAATACATAGGAAGGCTCCTAGACCTAACCTCGTCTAGCGAATATTCCTTCACGTAAAGTTCAATATATATATATATTTCATAATATAGGAATCCCAGACATGGGTTCTCACATGTAGCAGTGATCTCTTGGTTCATCGAGCGATAGTACAGGCATCCCTTTTTCTCACTCGATAAATACAAAGTATATGAATTTCAACATGGCTGTTCTCTCTCTCGTGAGCTTCACTCACTATAGAATATAGACCAAAATTAGTCATTCATTAAATGTCCTCATTTCTTCATAGGTTCTCTCATAGAGGTAATTGAATAATATCATACAATCCAGTGCTGATACATAGGAATGTCTTCTTCCTTTGAATGGATATTCTTTTTAAAAGTACCACTGTGCATCTGCTTATCAACAACGATGGCGAAGCCCAAGTTCATAATAAATTGTGGTTTTACCTTTTTATGCGAAATATAACTTTGCCATTCCTTGGCAAAAGAGAATAAACACTGGGGTAAAGTACATACAACATGTCTAAATGATTATCACTTTTCCCCATCCATATATAGATCACTATTTCGGCAAAAAGCCTGCTACAACAAAACTCGGCATCCTCACAGGATGACAGCCATGGATCACACCCTTTGCTAGCGATACTTCCGCTGCATAGCCTTTGACCTTTTCTAGCGACAACCAAATTAGTTCGACTTAGAAATGCAAAGATATCCATATATAAGACAGACTCGTCCTACTCATACAAACACTACGTATAAATTCAGGCCATAGATATACTGAAGCAAGAACAATCTATTCCTACCCAGCCACAGAATAAATCGCAGTAGGCCTAGAGTCGTCTGCGGAGTCCGATCGAAGATGACAGAACTATTTTCAAGGGAAGCAACCCAAAAATGACTTCTCCTTAAGCACTTAAAAAGGAAATACTTTGCTTACAAAATATTTGCGAACATAATAAGAATATAAATGTATTATATTGCAAGATAGTAAAAATTGCCCTTTACAGTCTTACCACACCTCCCGGGAAAAAAAAAAAAAATTTTTTTTTTTTTTTAAATACATCTAGGAGCACCGTAGAATAGGCTCACAACGCAAGAATACTGCGCAGATGAAAATATCAGGAATAACTATAATTCCTAATATGACTGGTGAGAATATATATCTCAAAATCTGAGAGAAATTGTTTCCCTACGAATAAATGTTTCCAGGAAGGTGTGATGTACGTATAATACAATTCTGGTAATTATACAATGCATACCAAAAATTCACACTACAATCTTAAATTTATGATTTATGAAGAAACAATCATCAAAGAACAGCGGTGAATTAACATCAATAAACCGCTAAGTAGCGATACCATCATTATATTATTAAATTACAAATGTGTATCTTAGTAAAGAAACAAAAAATAACTGTTGTAAAGTTATACATATTAAAAAGATCCAATATTTAACAGTTAAGTGGCATCATGTGGGCATCTGGACAGAATGTCCGCCATCACATTTTCTGAACCACGGATAGCTCGTACCGAAAAATGAAAAGGTTGAAGAGCGATTGCGTATCGAGTTGATCTCGAGCTCTTCAAGTTCTTACTTTGGATAGCCGTAAGAGCTTTTTGGTCAGTTTCCACTACGAAATGCGCGCCCAGAAGGAATCTTTGGAGTTTGAGAATTGACCAAACCATTGCCAATAATTCACGGTCTAAAACCGAGTAATTCCTTTCTGCAGCATTAAGTTTTCTGGATATGTACATTACAGGATGCAGAGTTCCAGAGTACTCTTGCATTAGTGCCGCTCCAATCCCAGTGGATGAAGCGTCACTACGAAGAACAAATGTCTTATCTGTTGTAGGTAACACTAAAATAGGTGGTGATGAAAACATAGTTTTGATCTTCTCTAGTGAAGATTGGCATTCATGAGACCAGTGAACCATGTTAGGCGACCCTTTCTTTAATAGTGTAGAGAGAGGTGCCATGATAGAGGACAGATTCGGAATGAAACGTCCATAAAATTGTATGAGACCTAAAAGACTTCGCACTTGCTTTTTAGTCCTAGGGATAGAGATGTTAAGTATCTTAGTGATATTATGGTCTTCTGTCTTCAAGAAACCGTGACCTACTCGATGGCCTAAGAAAGCAATTTCGCTAAAGCCAATACAAGCTTTAGATGGTTTTGCTGTCAGGTTATACTCACGCAGAGTTGATAATAATTCAACTAATCCTGAATAGTGATCTTCCCAAGTATCGCTGAAAAGACAGATGTCGTCTAGATAAGCAATGACATCTGACCGATACGATAGGATTCGACGCATCATGCGTACAAATGTAGCTGGTGCGTTCATAAGGCCGAAAGGCATAAAATTCCATTGGAAAGGCCTCTGGGAGTAGAGAAAGCGGTAAGAGGTTTGGCGCGTTCGGATAATGGAACTTGCCAATATCCTTTAGACAAATCAAGTTTAGTGAAAAAATGCGATTTAGAAAGACGAGTAAGTAACTCTTCTAGTAAAGGCATAGGTTCAGCATCGAACTTCGTAACTTGATTCAATTTGCGATAGTCAACGCAAAGACGTATGTTATTGTCTTTTTTTCGAACAATAACCATCGGCGAAGAATATGCAGAAGTGGATGGTTCGATTATTTGTAAATCTATCATTTCATCCAACTCCTTTTCAACCTGTGTTTGGAAATGTATAGGGATAGGATAAGGCCTAACCCTAATTGGAGTATGTTCAGTTAGAACAATGTCATGCTCAATGACATGAGTTTGTCCAGGGATGTCAGTGAGGACATCCTGAAATGTTTGTAACATAGACGAAACTTGTCGCCGTTCTCCTAGAGACAAATCAGGAGAAACAGTAACGTCTTTCCATGATTCACTAGAATGAAGTGGGATCATTGGAAGCGGGAGATTAACATCCGAAAAACTTGTTTCCTCATCCTGTATTACAGACAGTGATGAGTAATGACCATGTTTGACATGAGAATCGTCCGTTGCCTGGAAAATAGGCTGTAGATAGTCAGGACGTTCATGGAACTCCGTAAGCATATTGATGTGGAAGGTTTTATGCTTCCCGTTAATATCGACGATGTAGTCAACATCTGAAATTTTCGATATTATATCGTACGGACCTTTCCAACTAATAAGGAGTCTATTTTCACGACAAGGTAGCAAAACAAATGCTTTGTCACCAGGACAAAGTTGTCGTAAAGTTCTCTTCTTATTAGCAAATTGTCTTGCCTTCTGCTTAGCAAACTCAGAAGAGGACGTTGCCAATTTGCATGCTTCGATAATCTTTTGTCTCAGCGCGATGACATACTCGTAAGAAGATTTTGTGTCATCGTCAATATTGTCAGCTGTTATAAGATCATGCAGCAAAGACATTGGGCCGCGCGGTCGCGCGCCAAAGACAAGTTCAAAGGGCGAAAACCCTGTATGTTCATTGGGGACCTCTCTGTACGCGAAGAGGGCCGCGGGTAAAACCCTATCCCAATCCTGAGGATGATCCTCAGTTATCTTCCCTAATAAGTTCTTAAGTGTTCTATTTAGTCGCTCGACCATCCCATTGGACATAGGATGATAGATGCTACTCAAAGATCTCTCTATCTGTAGAGTAGACATTACTTGAGACATGGTATCCGATATCAGTTGGGTGCCATGATCTGATAATATTTCTCCGGGGAATCCCAGCCGAGAAAATATAAGCCAAAGAGCATCTGCAATGTCAGCGGTAGTAATGCTCTTTAGAGGGATAGCCTCTGGCCAACGTGTGCACATGTCTACACACGTTAAGATAAACTGATGTCCTCTAGCAGATTTGATCTTGAATGGACCAATGATGTCTATCGCCATTTTCTGGAATGGACGAATAGGAATATCTGCAGCCTGAATAGGCGCAGCATGACGAGGACCTTTGGATTTGACTTCTTGACATACTTTACAGGATCGACAATAGATCCGTATGTCCTTGTTCACAAAAGGCCAAAAGAAAGCCGCAAGAACTCTTGACTTTGTACGGGAAAAAACCCATGTGACCAGCACACTGAGAGTCGTGTGCATGTTGTAAGATCTTAACTCTCAAATTCTTGGGTACAAGAATCTGAGAATGACTTGACTTAGTGGAGTCTTGCACCATACGTACAAGTACGCCATTCTTCATTGTAATCCAAGATTTACAATTTGAATCTTTATTCGGATCACCTTTTGTTACAAGAGTGAAGAATTTCTTAAGAGTCGGATCTTCTTCTTGTTGTTTTATAAACGAGTCACGAGAAATTACCAAGGGATCATCTTGGTTATGCACTTCATTATCTTCAACAGATGAAGTTTCAGGCATATTGAGAGCTTGAGCTCTAGTGACTACTGCATTAGCAGATTGCATATTTTGATTTTCCCAAACGGAAATTTGCTCCGGAGTACATTCTTTGACTCCGTGAATGCGACCGATGATAAGATCAGCGATCGGATCCGGCAAAAGACATGCGTGTACATCTCCTGTGAAGAAAGGAGTAGCAATCCTAATGATAGCGGTAGAGTATTTCTCTATGGTGCCGCCAAATGTTACGCATTTGACTACTTTGCCTGTAGAATGAGAAGGATCTATGAGTGACTGCCTAACCCCAATAGTTGTGCATCCAGAATCAAAAAGTACTGAGACTGGATTGTCATTTACTAAACCTTTGTGTAAGACAAGAGAACCTCTCCCATCATGCGCGATTGACGCAGGAAGAGCGGGAAGAGGATGGCCACAGCTTAAAGTAGACACTGTGGTTGGCTCAAATAATGTTTTGCATTGGGGGCACTGAGATGCTCTCCCAAAATCAAAAGCGGCACATGCCATATTATTAGAGTCATCATTATCTTTATTTTGTTTATAGGCTTCGTGGGACTCTTGCTGTGCAGAGTTCGCCTGGTAATGAGCTTTATGTTTTTTGAATTGTGCTCTACCTCTGTTATTATTGCCTCTGTACTTATCATTGTTTCCACTATTATAACCTCTACTCGGGTTTGAATCATAGCTCCTTTGGTTACTATCATCATATTCATTATAATGAGTATCTCGGTAATTATGATCCTGTTGTCTCCATGAAGGAAAACTTGGATAGTTTCTAGAATGACTTCCTTTGCGAAAGTTCCTGTAATTATGACCACCCCTGAATCGAGGGCTGTCAGCTCTTCTCCAGGTATTCGAAGAAGAACCCTGAAATGATTGGTTACCTTGGTTCTGATAACTGTAATAGTTACCTTTTTTATTAAACCTATTTTGAGGTCCTTGGAATTTGTGAGAGTGATTAGGGTTGTATGGTGTTGCAGAAGCAACTGGCATACCTTCTTTAACCTTACTGTTGCTAATGGCTACGTCCGGATGTGCAGTGACGTATTGGGTACAATACTGTTCCATTTCTTTTAGAGACTTAGGTTTACGCTCATGTAAGAATTCGAGGAAAGGTTTATTTATACTTGACATAATCTTGTCTCTGAGTATCAAGTCCATAAGGGCTTCATAAGTCTTTTCTGTTTTGGATAGCTCAATCCAACGATCAAATGTAAGTCGTGTCCTTGCAATGAATTCTGAGAATTCTACACCTGCCTCAGGCACCATTGTCTTAAACAACTTCCGATAACCCTCTTCAGACAACTGATACTTCTTTAATAAGGCTGCCCTAATAACATCATAGTTATCTTTGTCAGCCTCTTCAACCAAACTTAAACTAGTCAGAGAATCACCTTTCAGATTTTCTGATAACTGGTTAGCATATTGTGATTTGTCCACATTATGTGCTCGACACGAGCGTTCAAATCTGTTTAGCCAGAATGTTATGTCATCACTGGAAGGGTTGAACGCTGGTACCTTGACCTTGTAAGTAAAGGGTTTACCATTACCACTAGATGCTTGATTAACATTACTTATGTTTGTTAACTTTAACTTTTCTAACTCAAATGCTAAAAGTTCTTTTTGGTGTTCATGTTCTCTTATTGCTTTTTTTTTCTTGAGCTTCAGCTTGTAATTTTCTCTCTTCTGCAGCAGCCTGTAATTTTTTCTCTTCAGCAGCAGCTTCATCTTTTCTTTTCTCTTTTTCCATTTCCATCTGGAATCTTTTTTCATCAGTCTGTATCTGCAATTTCTTTTGTTCATCCTCTCTTTGTAATTTTCTTTCCTCAGCTTCTAATTTCTTTTCTTCAATCAATGCTTTTCTTTCTTCAGCAGCCAATGCTTTGTCATATTGAGCAACTGCCCATTCTTCTAACTGCTGACCAGTCTTATCAAGAGCCCTGCCTTGTGTGATAAAATAATCCAAGGTAGACATCTTGTCTAATAAGATCAGTAATTTGCAAAAGTAAATAAATTTACTTTCTTAGTCTTAATCAAAGACTTTGTATGATAACTTTGTAACCTGTGAAAAATAGTACTTAACTATCCCAATCACTGTGGGAAACAAGCCTTACAAAGGTCTTGTATAAATCCTTATATAATAACAGCTATAAGTTGCTGGTTCACTCTATAATATAAGTGCAGTGCACCAGAAATAGTGTTTTATATCATCAACTGTGTACCTTTAGTAATAGCAATTAACTATCAGTTGATTCTTGTACATCAATTTATATGATCAACTATATTTTAAATAGTGTATGTCGATCAGGCACAAAACAAAACAGTTATACAGAAAAACATGAAAACATTTGCGGAAATGAAATAAATAAAATTGGAAAAACAATAAAAGATAAACCGCAAGAGGATAACAAATACAAATAACGCCACAGTATATAAATATAAATTGAGAATAGAACTGAAAGATAGAATAGGGTAGACCAACAAATTACAAACAAATCAAAACAAACTAAAGAACAGAGGAATATTACAAAAACAACAATGAGTACAGACTTCACAGCTAACACTAATAGCAACAGCTGTCGCAGCAAATTTTCCAATGAAGAAAATTGCACCTATAGAAACGCACACATCAGACCCTCTATTACGTGGGATACTCTGCTGTGTGACACCGCCCAACCGAAACAACAACCCGCTGGATACAAACAAATATCACATATAAATAGTTAAACATAAATACATAAATGCATAAATAGTATGGCAATATGATGTAAATAGAGTGTTGCAGAAAGAATGTGTTGGAATGAAGGCTCAGTTACACTGCC
Organism: Oreohelix idahoensis; assembly: GCA_024509875.1. Taxonomy (NCBI): domain Eukaryota; kingdom Metazoa; phylum Mollusca; class Gastropoda; order Stylommatophora; family Oreohelicidae; genus Oreohelix; species Oreohelix idahoensis. The sequence continues at coordinate 351,165 of JAMPIV010018892.1, read as the reverse complement.
TAATAGTACAGTACTGTGGTACTTTATTAAACAAATACTTCTGGTCTAATTATTTTAAATTCAACACAGAAATAGAAGCTCCATCGTTGATTTGAATGATAACAATCAATGTAGGACTTCTCAGTTCAATAACATTTTCTTTCGCAAACACTGTCAAATATTCTCCAGTCCTGATGTGTAATGTTCTATGTTTCAACCAAGCTTGCTGTGTAACACTGTCAGTTGTATGGCAAATGTCCAATGAACCAAATGTCAACAAACCCTGACCTAGTTACTGCATACTCTCGACAGGACAGGTCACGCTGACATCACTGTAGAGTTGTACTGCTGATGTATTTGTGTGTCGTAACAGACCCCAAGGAACGTCTGGTCTCAGTAGTTTACTTCTCAATATGGTCACTGTGCAGGTTGACCCAGGAAGCTGGCACACCAGTTGTTAAACTCTTTCTTTGTGTAGTTGTTAACTCATACTGGCTACTAGTTGTTGAATCATGCTTTATTTGCTAAATGATGTGAATGTCCACCAGTGGATAAATGTAGATGTTGGGACTGGTGTAGTAAAGTGTAACGATTGTCAACTCATCAAACCCAGCACAGTTTTGGTCATACAGGTCATCTTGTCCTGGAACGTGATGAGGCTCCGACAAGAATGTGAGTGTAAACAATGAGTGTGTATCTGAATGTCAGTACGCGAATGGTAGAATGATTCGATAGAGTTGACAGGTTGGTAGTACATCACTCATACTCACACTGTTCGAATTCAAGAAGTACTGGAACTACGGTGGTCTTTTTATAACATTTAATGGGACGCACACTTGGACAGTACGTGTATGGTTACAGGAACAAATGTCGACATAGACAGCATAATGTTGATCACAGGAATATCATCTTAAGTTAGCATTCATGCTTGGCAAATATCATAATGGAGCATTCGTAAATAAGCATTCAGCGTTCCATCATGTAAATCATCTGGCTTTACTGACTGGGCACGTCAGACCATAACCAATACATAGGAAGGCTCCTAGACCTAACCTCGTCTAGCGAATATTCCTTCACGTAAAGTTCAATATATATAAATTTCATAATATAGGAATCCCAGACATGGGTTCTCACATGTAGCAGTGATCTCTTGGTTCATCGAGCGATAGTACAGGCATCCCTTTTTCTCACTCGATAAATACAAAGTATATGAATTTCAACATGGCTGTTCTCTCTCTCGTGAGCTTCACTCACTATAGAATATAGACCAAAATTAGTCATTCATTAAATGTCCTCATTTCTTCATAGGTTCTCTCATAGAGGTAATTGAATAATATCATACAATCCAGTGCTGATACATAGGAATGTCTTCTTCCTTTGAATGGATATTCTTTTTAAAAGTACCACTGTGCATCTGCTTATCAACAACGATGGCGAAGCCCAAGTTCATAATAAATTGTGGTTTTACCTTTTTATGCGAAATATAACTTTGCCATTCCTTGGCAAAAGAGAATAAACACTGGGGTAAAGTACATACAACATGTCTAAATGATTATCACTTTTCCCCATCCATATATAGATCACTATTTCGGCAAAAAGCCTGCTACAACAAAACTCGGCATCCTCACAGGATGACAGCCATGGATCACACCCTTTGCTAGCGATACTTCCGCTGCATAGCCTTTGACCTTTTCTAGCGACAACCAAATTAGTTCGACTTAGAAATGCAAAGATATCCATATATAAGACAGACTCGTCCTACTCATACAAACACTACGTATAAATTCAGGCCATAGATATACTGAAGCAAGAACAATCTATTCCTACCCAGCCACAGAATAAATCGCAGTAGGCCTAGAGTCGTCTGCGGAGTCCGATCGAAGATGACAGAACTATTTTCAAGGGAAGCAACCCAAAAATGACTTCTCCTTAAGCACTTAAAAAGGAAATACTTTGCTTACAAAATATTTGCGAACATAATAAGAATACTAGACAAACCCCAGAGGAACAAGAGATGAGAAGAAGACGCTGGTTTTGGATAGGACACACATTGAGGAAATCTGTTGATAGTACTACCTGACAGTCCTTGTTCTGGAATCCTCTCAATAAGGGACTTAGATGAAGACGAAAGAACACATTGAGCTGATGGCACAGAACTGGAAGACTTGGCATATGTTTGTTGAAGGATTATGCTCCTTGATTATTAAAAGTTGTTCGCCATCGGACACGCGTTTCGACCTCTTTTATCTGCTTCGTAGTTTTCGTCTCAATACACAATCTACTTAAAAGAAAATGTGCCTGAAAGGTTCTTCACAGCTTGGCAAATTAGTCGAAAAGACATCGTACTGGCCGCGAAGCAATTGCAACGGGCAATGGAATTCAGTATACGATCTACTTAAAAGAAAATGTGCCTGAAGGGCGCTTCAAAGCTTGGTGAATTTGTCGAAAAGGGAAAAGACATCGCGCTGGCCGTGAAGCAATTACAACAGGCAATGGAATTCAGGTCTAAAAGTTTATAGTAAAAGATCATATACTGTGGTGTGACGGTAGTGCCTCTCCTGCTTTGCAGTAGTGGTCCAACAGTGGTCAAAACTCAAGAGTATCTAATATGGGCTTCAAAGGTATCTACCTTCGCACAAGATTACTCTTGGCAGATATTTAGATAGAAGGGTGATGCCACTTCTATTACAAAGGGAGTCTTCACAAGATATTCAGAATAAGCGAGAACAATACTGCTTTGGCTGAGTATGTTAACTCTGTAATTCTGCAGACGCTTTTGTGAAGGATTTAAGCACTTCTTAAGTTCAGCTCGTTTAAGCCCCCATCCCTGATTTACTCAGTGGAATTCTATTATGTTAGTTTAGCTCTGTTTAGTGTGTGTAGTAATTTGACTGAGACAAACATGCAGTAACTTTAAGTGATTAAATCGAAGTTAAATTTGTAACATTACAAATAACAAAATTTAATAATCACTTTAGTTTTTTAACAGTTGGAAAATAATTTGAATAGTTATGGATCAAGAAAGTTATCATCACAGTCTTTAGGGAATGTGAGATGTTACAAGAAGCTCAAGTGGCAGCATATATTTGAACTTAGCTGCCAATGATGGTTCTGCTCCTTCTTATGGGTTGGTTATTTTCACTCTGCTCACGCTCGTCTCTGATCAGGGTTGTCGGAGGTAGCTTGTTTCCCAGAAATGTCAAGGAGAGTCTACCACGTGGGTCCTTCGTCTTAAAGCTTAGGCCACGGTTCCCTTCTTGTTCCAGAGATAGTACTTTCTGCTGGTACCACCAATAACTATGGTAAAAGAATAGAACGAAACGCTCTTCTGAGTATGGCGTTTTCCATCCCATACTTATCGGTTCCTATCTTCCCATACCACCATCCCAATTACTCAGACTTTACCCTCGATGAGAATTAAATTTAATCCCTCGGGATAAAACTTTCCTTTACATTTAAATAGAATAGCTTTAGCTTTACATGACATTTAAATGAAAAGGCTAATAATACAGATAGAGTCAGTTTACATATGCATCTCCACTGATTGAAAAGTGTTCACAATATAAATTGAATATGTTTTCAATTATGTTTTACACTGATTGAAAAGTCTGAAACTTCTATTACTTTAAAATGAATATTTTCACATAGACATTTACACTGGTTTAAGCTTGAAAACTTACATTAATATTAAAGTTTATAGGGACATTTACACTGCTTTGAAAATGTAAGTATTATACTTAGAATGTACATAATTTCTTTCATCTTTCCCTCTCTGCTCCATAGGGAACCTGGAACTACTTTATGCTTTTAGGTCTCGTTACGAAACTATCAATAAAGCAATCACCAGCCCGTGCAGTGGTGGTTCGTGAATCATCATTCTATACGCTGAGGTTGCCAGTCTCAAATGACTTTGACATCCAATAGCGAGTTTCACACATTAAAATTCACATGGTTATATATATATATATATATATATATATATATATATATATATATATATATATATATATATATATATATATATATAATATATATATATATATATATATATATATATATATATATACTAGCCGCCATTAAAAACGCATCGCATTAGTTTATAAACCACAACTCGTTGTGCTAAATTTAAAATACATGAAACCACTGATGTTACATTTCTGATCCATTTACTAACCCAAATTTGCTGTCTTATTAAACATGAGACAATTCAGAACCGGCTCCTAGGTAGTTGTCAACCCTAGGTGTAAAAACAAAAGTCGCACTCACTGTCATTCAGTCACAGCCATCATTAATACCGTGTATGACCCCCTACAGCATCAATACAGGCTTGGCATCGGCGTCTCATGCTATTGCAGATTGTCTCGAAAAATGTTTGGGGTATGGCGTTCCATTCTGCAATGAGTGCTCGCTCGAGATCATTCACATTGTTGATGTCATACTGGCGGACCCTTCTGTTCAGTTCATCCCATGCGTGTTCAATCGGATTCATGTCAGGAGAGTTTGCAGGCCAATCCAGTACAAGAAAAGGTTGCTGGGCTAAGAAATTCTTGATAACGTTAGCTGTGTGAGGCCTAGGATTATCATGCTGAAAGATTCCAAAATCTGGGTGATTCTGGAAGAAAGGCACTACGATAGGTCGCAGTACTTGATTAACGTAGACGTCAGCGGTGACGTTAACTCTGAAAACATGAAGGGAAGTACGGTGTTTGCGCTGACAAGTCTCCGAGTGCCAGGTGTATGAGCTGCTGTCTGAGTTGCTGTTTGGAAGCGATTGCGCGGATGTAGCAATAGAATTTGGCGATCTTGAGCTAGTATTGTTACCCGAGGTTGACCAAGCCTGGGACGGTTATTGGTGGTACCTGTCGCCCGAAATCGCTGGTTCAGCCTCACAATAGTGGACTGGTCACAATTGAAATGTCTGGCAACTTCTCTGGTCGCCATTCCACTGCTGAGCATACCAACAGCTTGCCATCGCTCTTGGTTGCTCAGATGAATAAAAGAGGCGAGTCGGTCTCTTACACGCGCCTGGGGTGTCTTTATTTTGACAATAGATTCCGTCTCTGACTCCATGTGTTTCAGTTTTCCTTAGTCCATGTTTTCCTTGTTACAATGCTAGAGAATCCCTGGGCTGTTTTTTGTAAATACTCTTGGAATGCTCTAATAAAAGGTCCAGTCCGTTAAAAGGAATTCTTTAATTCTAACTTGGCAAGTCTGGGTTCTTCTGGCGAGCGTGTCTCACAGCAGGTTTTGCACAGTGAAGTGGGTTTGAACAAACGCCAGGTTATATTCCCCCTCAATGTTGTTATGAAACAAATCAGAAAGATCCAATTTTTTCAAATCTTGCCGGGCGGGTATGATATTTTCAAAATAGTCCCACGTGAAATAAGGTGCGTGCCTGCAAAGGTCACGTATTACCATATATGGACATCTGATGCCTTGCATACACTCTCACAGGCAGATCGGTAGACACACATGACAACATGGGTAAGCTGTAATACTTATTTCTTTATTAAAAAGTAATGTTGGTGTATCAAGGATGACCCGAAAGTGCCTATGTCACGCTTGTCTGCCCACATGTGTCACACAGACAGTAATCTTGTTATCTGTCGTATGAGCACGCAAAACTCCGTGTCTGCCCATCTGGGTTACCAAACGAGTCGTATTTTCAGCGGTTCAATCTAAACACGCCGGCGACTATCTTATCTCAGTTGCTCACCGAAAGCTAGGATAAACATTATCTGCAATAGTGTCACAAATGTTTGAACATACAAACTACTTGCTCCTTAGCTGATAATGAGAAGAAATTGGTACTTTTAAAAGTACACAAATAAAAATCAGTACAAAATATGTCTCTGATCTTGTCGGAGTGAAACAGACATCGTGAAGAAGTCGTCCATTTCGTCACATGAGGCGACTACTGGACGTCTTGCGCCTACTTCCACAGCTGTGACTGATGCTGTGAACGCCCTCATGTCTCATTTCCGTGACCAGGTCTTTATATATTGCCAGTTTAAAAGCATACTGCTTAACTAATCTGGAATGAAATGACACTGTCAGCTTAATCATTATAATCTGGTTTGATGACGGGAAGTTTGGCACGACATCAGGTCGTTTCTGAGACATTCTAATGGCTTCGGTGTTTGGTCCTCGCCCAGATAAGCCTACATATTGCCATTTCTCAGTCGTTTGAGCTATCAAGAATAGTTGGTAGGCTTGTTTCTTAGTTTTGGAATTGTTGAGTGTCCTGTTTTTGGGAAGAATGTATTTGTTGTAGCAGGCCTGGTTTTGCTATTTGACTTCAACCTTGCCTCGTCTGTTATAGCGGCTAGCTCATATCACACTCTGATTCTTATTTAGGCATTTTGTACAAGGCGATTAATATGGTGTTTTGCATGGGGCTGGCAACTTCATCATCAATGTATATAAAATCCCAGCTTTTTCTGTCACTAACTCTAAGGGAAGCAACTTTGATTGAAAGTTAGACATTAATTGTATTATTTCCCTTATATGTACTCTCCCGAAAATAGTAACACTGGACAAAGAAAAGTGCGCAAATGACGGTGTGCACAAAAACATTTATAGAATGTGTGATCCCGTATACACACATTGAGATCCTCGTTGCTGCTACGCAGTTCGTGTACTGTGGTGATGCACAGTGGTTTTGTTAAATACTGTTGAATAAGTAAAATTGCCGTTAGGTATTGGTGCTTTTTAATTTAATTCCCGTCTTATGACGGGCTTCTACACTAGTGCAAGATAAACTGCCATAGAAACCACTGCTGTAAAAACATATGAATGCATAAAGCAGGTTTCCCACAAGTGGAAGAGATACAACGGTAGCTGGAGTCTCTGTAAGTAAAATTGATCTATTGCAAGAGGCTGGCTAATTCATCATGTAAAACAAATTGATCCAGAAACCAGCGTTCTAAGCGCACGGGAATCCTTGGTGCAGACTTCCTACATGGGATCAGCTGCAGAAATGGTTATATGCTCCATATGGAGCGAGAAAGAAAATGATGATGATGTGCCACCATCATTTTCGCACATGTCAAAGTGAGACCTTGCATGCTGAGACTCACCAATATCTAGTCCCGGGGCAAGTGACATAGGTGGCAGCTTGTCTTCACAACCTCCTGCCTTTGTTATTGTGAAAGAGTTCTGTTGATGACTTTCTGCCATGCCATCAATATCAGTTCTTCCAACATTTTCTCTGTCTGACTGTCACAGTCCTGCCTTCCCTTGTCATATATGTTTTATTGTTTTCTCTTTCATTTATTTATTCATTTAATTTCAAATGTCTGAGGTTGGTAGCATTTTTGTAATAGTCTCTGGATGGCACTTGTGTGCTAAAGAAAATGTATTTTACTTATCGAATATTTCAGATTCCTAAAATTTGTGTAATAGTTTCTAGTGGTCTCATGTGTGCTGAAGTATTGTAATTTCTCGAATATTTCAGTTTGTTAACAACTTTTGTAATAATTTACTGGTGGTCTCTAGTATGCTAAAATAAATGTATTTTAATTTCTCGAGTATCTCAGATTGGTAAAATCTTTTTGTAATTGTACTAACGTATTTGAATTTCCCAAATTTTTCACATTGGTAAAACTTGTTGTAATGGTTTCGAGTAGTCGCTTTTCTTTAAGATTACAGTTACTTTTCTTTAATGGTTAAAATGCAGAATCTGCAACCCGCTCCACACACACACATTGTCGTGAAACATTCTAAATCCACATATATAAATTAAAAGGTAAATGTAAAGCCTAACACATAAATTCAATAAAAGGAAAGAGAAATGGTTAAAGACCCGTGCTTTCCAATAGCGTACGCCTGTGTTAATAGAACGTCATGCTAGTTGAGCAATAAAAACCCTTGTTTTCTACTTCGTCTGCAAATTGTAACGTTTCACGTTGATAGTTAAGCCTACTGCATCACTACACGCTTTCTACAATAAAACGTGTACTGCATTTCTAAGAAAACCTTGAGATACGCAAGCTGATTAATGACCTAAATTAATACTAGCATTAATTACACTACGTTAACATAAACGAAAGGACAGATGGACTTAGGATAGAAAGAGAGAGTGAGGGCTGAAAGCAGGAACGCATGCCACCCTAACACGCGTCTCGCGATATACAATTAATGCCACCCTCCCCAAGCGAAAGGCCAGAAGCAATACTTTTTTTCAAATGGACAGTGATTAAAAAAAAAACACTACCCATACGAGAGTTAGGTTTAAAAACCTGAAAAATGCTTATTGGGAAACATGACATTATACTGGTTTACGTTTGAAAGCCTGACAGTACCCAGACACCACATCGTATCGAAGTGAACAGGAGGTAGAAGAAAATGCACATTTTGAACGCAGCCACCTAGCTCCCTTAAATTTATATAATTGGGTTCCTTAGGACTTGCTGACAAAGAATATGTTAAACGTTACGCAAATAGTCTAGGAATTAACAAATTATAGCCAAAATAAAATGGTGGTGCTGTCAGACAACACCAAAATCAGAATTGCGCAGTGGCAGGTTTTGAAACCACCATTTTACGGGAAATGGGCCACCATGTAAAATCCTATTTGATTGGATAGAAGTAAATGTAAGGCTAAACACGATTAGTCGGGCTACAAATACTAATTCTTTGTCGTTAGGGAAACGTGAGTAGGAGTACTTTTTTTGAAAAGCTGTGTAAACATGGCCTGATTGGTTAGACCCGCCAATATAGGCAATTAGGAGCGTCAGTTCAGTGCCACATGTTAAAATAAACTTACTAAGAAACAGTGCGTTGAGAGCCAGATCATATTTTTCTAAATAAAAGTCTGGGACAGAGGCAGATCGGAATTTGTGCCATTATTCATCGCCAGTCAACGTATCTGTGTATTATTTCCATGAATTGTGGTAAGCTTGATATATTCGATATCTTTTTAATGAAAATTGAATGTAAATTGATAATTTATGCCTGTATATGTGTGTGGTTCAGTGGCAAACATGAGGCAAGGCCTAAATATTGCTCCAACCTGAACAGGAGGTGTCGGAGAAAAGTAAAACTGCATGGAATTGCCAAACAGTACACTGACACCTATCTTATTGACTAGAAGGAACTAAGGCTGGAATTGCAGAGGCGTAGTAACCATTTAGGAGGAGATACTGGTGTAAATTGTTTCAGATGAAGATAGCAGTTGGCCTACCGCTCTGAACTCAGTGTTTGTTCTGTATTGTGTTCAGTGTAGAAATAGATTATAAATTAGATCTGAAGTAGGAGGTACAACCTTCTTGTTTCAGGGACTGTGGTCCTAGTTATTGAAGCAGCACCTGGTCTGGGTTTTGCTGAATCCAGAGGCTGACAGCATACTCCTGGGTCCAGATAGCGACCAGTGAGGTGTCTCCAGAACACAGTGAAGCAATCGAGCAGAGGAGTCTTTTCCTGCCGCCATCACGAAAGATAAGCTTCTGTGGCCAGAGTAGCTCAACATTATGTGCCCCCTCAAAAATTGACATTTTGTTAACCACAGAGGGACAATTAATTGGTTCAAATGACAGGAACTGTAAAAGTTTCCCAATACTATTTCCCCGATAATCAAACACTTGAAGTCATGATGAAAAACAACAACCAAGCTTGAACAAAACCAGTATTACCTCATATTACTACTGCACAAATTACACACATAGAATAATAATAATAATAAACTATGTCAATACAAAGTTCATATATATAAACTGTGTAAATAATACTTGTAATTACATTTGATTGTGATTCCTGGTTCACTGTGTAGTTGAATAAGGATATCCATTAATACATATATTTTTAAACTTAAACACTTTACTCATTTAAGATAGTCTTATAGAGTGTTATATGTGTGTGAGTGTCACAGTGTTGTAAAGTGTTGTGGAATAAATTAAATTGTTTATCTGTCTGTTGTTGTTGTGACTTACACTTCATCATTTTCATAACCCTAGACATTTAACGTAGTCATCACAATATTCCAGAATAATTCTGACTGAGGCATAAATGTGGTAGCAAGTAAGGTCATCTGTAATACACCACACTTATTAGATACAGATACCTTCACAGCTGATCTCAGTCAGTACACTAAGTCCCCTATAAATATTTATAACATCCCACTTTACCACATATATTGGGGTCCTGTCCGGGATTTTGAATCTTTCCCTATTATAAATATTGGGGGTAATTCACTTCAGGGAATAATAAAAATTAAAAAGGTATCCTTGGGTGAAAATAAATAACGTTGAGCTCTCAGTGCCTGTGGTTGTCATTGGATATTTAGTTAGAAATTGTATTGTTTAAGTTAGACATTGTTTACATTTACCTGTTAGAAAATGGCGGACCTGGCCAAATTTCGATCTGCTGCTGTGCAGACTGCGAAAGAGTTAGGAATGGACGGGCAAATTATGATTGCTTATGTCACTGCTGAATGTGACAAATATATTGAACGGGAAGAAAGAAGATTAGAAAAAGAGGCTGAAAGAAAGTTAGAGGCTGAAAAAGAAATTAAGAGGCTTCAGATTGAGGCTGAGGCTAAGAGGTTGCAGATTGAGGCTGAGGCTAAGAGGTTGCAGATTGAGGCTGACAAAGAGGCTAAAGCATTGGAGGCAGAAAGAGAGGAAAAAAGATTGGCTGCAGAAAGGGAAGACAAGCGATTAGCTGCAGAAAGGGAAGACAAGCGATTAGCTGCAGAAAAGGAAGCAGAAGATAAAAGATTACAAAGGGAACATGAGTTACGACTAAGGGAGTTTGAGTTTCAAGGCCATGCTCCTGAAAACGGTGCCAGTCCCTTTGCCTCCGATGCTACTGCTAGTCAGGGAGCCTCAACCTCAGCTATGAACTTTCATTTAGATCACTTTGTTGAGAAAGACGATGATATTGAGAGCTATCTAAATAGATATGAACTATTAGCTACCACGTATGGGTTAGAGAGAGAAAGGTGGAGCTTAAAGTTATCTCAAGGGCTTCGTGGGGCAGCTTATGAAGTTTTTGCCAAAATGAGCAGAGGTGATCAAGAAAATTATGACATGCTAAAGCAGGCTCTTTTGTTAAGATATGAAAAGAACGCAGAATTTTATAGGAAAAAATTTAGGAATGCTAAATTACTGTCAGGTGAAACCTATCACCAGTTCTCTGCATGGCTAGAGACATACTTGGAGAAATGGACTTCTCTGGGGAAAACCCAAGATCTTAAGGAAATGGTCCTTATAGAACAATTAAGAGAGTCCATGGCTCCAGACCTGAGAAAGTTTCTCATGGAACAAGGTGCAGAGAGGCTGGGTGAGTTGCTAAATGTTGCTGAAAGGTATCAAGCAGCTCAAGCAGAGGTATCAGGTAATAAAAAGAAACAGGTAGATAATTTTAAGGCACCACAGAACTTTAATAAATTTGATCCTAGAGATCAAAACAAAGGTAAGCACCAGTTTGATAGGCCACGGTAAGACAATAAAAATAAAACCCCACAATTCGATGAAAGGAAATATGATGAAAGAAAATCTTACAACCAAGGAAGGAGATGGTGTAAAAATTGTAAGATGAACAATCATGACACTGACCGTTGCAGAAGGAAACCTGTGTATATGGCAACCCTTCAGGTCAGGTCGACCTCAAGACAGGAGGAGGATATTATGTTAGATACCACTCCAGAAGAGAGGAGGAAGGCACAGGCTGGGGATAAAACACTCAAGCCTTGTTTCAGAAAATTGTCAACTTGTCATACAACTCCAGGCAAGGGAGATTTTTACATGAAAAACAAGTTGATTTACAGGAAGGCCGGAACTAGATCCCATGGTCACGGACAGTTGGTTCTTCCAAAGAGATATAGGGCAGACTTTAAGGAGCCTACATGTGAAACAAGATGGGGACCATGAGAAGATAGGTACCATCATCCAAAAGGTGGCTCACAATTATTATTGGCCCAAGGCAAGGTGGGACATAGCACATGAGGGAACACCCACAAGTGGGAACATTCATCAGGACCTCCACGCGCCACGGGGCAAACGTAGGCCTGACAATAGAAAGAAATATAAATGTGATAAAGTGGACCAAATGGAATGGGAAGCCCCTTTTCACGGACAAGCTTCAATTAACTGTTTTACAATGGCCACTATGCAGAGAGTGCAAAAAGATGTCTTACCCCAGGATAAGCCGAAAATCCCTCAATCGGACTTATGTAATCTGGAGGAAGAGGATGTAGAGAGGAAATCTCTCATCAAGAATTTTAAGTGGGGAGAAAGCCCCAAGAAAAGAATTGGTAGCGGTCGTTTTGTGCATGATACTTCTGGGAAGAAAAATCATCACTATAGCGCTTCGAGTGGAAGAGACCATACCGGTGCATGGACAAATAGGTCCACAAAATTAAAGGTCCATATGTAACGCTGTTAAGAACGTGGACTGATGAAAAGGCAGAGGAAAATATTACATCCTCATACCAATATGTGAATGAGCTGACCACTCGTTTAAAAACTGGCTGGAAACTTGCCAATGAAAATTTGAGACAAGCCAGGAAGAAACATGCTGCCTATTTCAACAGGAAGGCTAAAGACAGAGATTTGGCTGTGGGAGAGAAGGTACTGCTTCTTCTCCCCGGTAGTCAGAATAAGTTACAAATTGGATGGCAAGGTCCATATACAGTTCTAGAGAAGGTGTCTAGAACAAATTATAAGATAGATAAGAAGGGGAAAGAAAAAATCTATCATGTGAATCTCCTGAAGAAATATTTGGAAAGAGAACATCAGGAAGAGACACACTTGTTGACCTTGTCCATTGCAATGGAGATGAAAAAGGAACCACTTTCATCATTTGAATATCCATTACACCCCTCTTAGACAGCGGCACAGGTGAAAATCAGTACACATTTAACGAAAAATCAGAAAGAGAGAGTGCAACAGGTTCTAGAAAATCATACAGAGGTGTTAACGGACCGACCGGGGCATACAAACTTATTGGAATATGATATGAAACTGATAGACCCCACACCTGTCTGTATGAAACCCTATTCGATTCCTTTTGCTAAGGAGAAAGCTTTAAAGGAAGAGATAGACTATTTGTTGAAGGAAGGAATTATTTCACACAGTGAATCTTCGTATAGTTCCAGTGTTGTACTCTTAAGGAAACCCTCTGGAGAACATAGACTCTGTATAGATTACAGGAGACTGAATGCTATTACAGAAGGACAGGTGGATCCATTGCCGGATACAAATCAGTTGTTTGCCAGGCTAAATAAAGCTAAATATTTCTCAAAAGTGGATCTGAGTAAAGGATACTATCAGATTCCAGTAAAGCCTGAGGTTAGACCATACCTAGCTTTTAGTACCTCAGAGGGACACTATGAGTTTAACAGATTGCCATTTGGATTGAAGAATGCGGCTAGTGTCTTCTCTAGAATGATGAGAAAATTATTGGACCCTCTGAATAACCCATGCATCACAAATTTCATGGATGATATCCTTATAGCAACAGAAACATTTGAGGAACACATTGACTCTCTGAACATGCTGTTTAATCGACTTAGAGAAGCGAATTTAACAGCACGACCAACCAAATGTTGCGTTGGATGTAAAGAATTAGAATTTTTGGGACACACAATCCATCAGGGAAACATGACCCCTGACCCCAAGAATTTAAAGAAACTAAAGAAAGCCCCGAGACCACAAACCAAGAAAGACGTGAGATCCTTTGTCTCATTATGTGGTTTCTACCAAAAGTATATCAAAAACTTTAATTCCATATGTGCACCATTAACTGATTTGACCCGTAAAGGAAATCCAGATCGAATTACATGGACACCACAATGTGAATTAGCTTACCAGGAATTGAAGGAAAAGCTCACAAGCAAACCTATTTTGAAATTACCTGACTTAAGTCAAGAATTCATTGTAAGGACGGATGCCAGTAATATTGGGTTAGGTGCGACACTGCTACAGAAATCAGATGCATTGGATGGGGAATTAAGCCCAGTGGCATATGCTAGCAGAAAGTTGAATAAAGCTGAAACCAATTACTCAACTAGCGAAAAAGAATGTCTTGCAGTAATATGGGCGATAAAGAAATTCAATATTTATCTGTATGGGAAGGCATTTAAGTTGCAAACGGATCACAAACCCTTGTCGTTTCTAGCGCAGGCTAGACATGAAAATTCTAGATTACTCTGTTGGTCATTACTGATGCAGCCATTTGGGTTTTGCATAGAGTATATATCTGGAAAGAAAAATCTAAGAGCGGATTTTTTAAGCCGCCATCCGTGTGATGAGAATCACCGTAAGCCCCAGAAATAATAATAAATTTCTCTATGTGTATATAGAATTATAGACTGACATATAACGTCTGTTTTAAGAGGGGAGAATTTGTCGTGAAACATTTTAAATCCACATATATAAATTAAAAGGTAAATGTAAAGCCTAACACATAAATTCAATAAAAGGAAAGAGAAATGGTTAAAGACCCGTGCTTTCCAATAGCGTACGCCTGTGTTAATAGAACGTCATGCTAGTTGAACAATAAAAACCCTTGTTTTCTACTTCGTCTGCAAATTGTAACGTTTCACGTTGATAGTAAAGCCTACTGCATCACTACACGCTTTCTACAATAAAACGTGTACTGCATTTCTAAGAAAACCTTGAGATACGCAAATTAATACTAGCATTAATTACACTACGTTAACATAAACGAAAGGACAGATGGACTTAGGATAGAAAGAGAGAGTGAGGGCTGAAAGCAGGAACGCATGCCACCCTAACACGCGTCTCGCGATATACAATTAATGCCACCCTCCCCAAGCGAAAGGCCAGAAGCAATACTTTTTTTCAAATGGACAGTGATAAAAAAAAACACTACCCATACGAGAGTTAGGTTTAAAAACCTGAAAAATGCTTATTGGGAAACATGACATTATACTGGTTTACGTTTGAAAGCCTGACAGTACCCAGACACCACATCGTATCGAAGTGAACAGGAGGTAGAAGAAAATGCACATTTTGAACGCAGCCACCTAGCTCCCTTAAATTTATATAATTGGGTTCCTTAGGACTTGCTGACAAAGAATATGTTAAACGTTACGCAAATAGTCTAGGAATTAACAAATTATAGCCAAAATAAAATGGTGGTGCTGTCAGACAACACCAAAATCAGAATTGCGCAGTGGCAGGTTTTGAAACCACCATTTTACGGGAAATGGGCCACCATGTAAAATCCTATTTGATTGGATAGAAGTAAATGTAAGGCTAAACACGATTAGTCGGGCTACAAATACTAATTCTTTGTCGTTAGGGAAACGTGAGTAGGAGTACTTTTTTTTGAAAAGCTGTGTAAACATGGCCTGATTGGTTAGACCCGCCAATATAGGCAATTAGGAGCGTCAGTTCAGTGCCACATGTTAAAATAAACTTACTAAGAAACAGTGCGTTGAGAGCCAGGTCATATTTTTCTAAATAAAAGTCTGGGACAGAGGCAGATCGGAATTTGTGCCATTATTCATCGCCAGTCAACGTATCTGTGTATTATTTCCATGAATTGTGGTAAGCTTGATATATTCGATATCTTTTTAATGAAAATTGAATGTAAATTGATAATTTATGCCTGTATATGTGTGTGGTTCAGTGGCAAACATGAGGCAAGGCCTAAATATTGCTCCAACCTGAACAGGAGGTGTCGGAGAAAAGTAAAACTGCATGGAATTGCCAAACAGTACACTGACACCTATCTTATTGACTAGAAGGAACTAAGGCTGGAATTGCAGAGGCGTAGTAACCATTTAGGAGGAGATACTGGTGTAAATTGTTTCAGATGAAGATAGCAGTTGGCCTACCGCTCTGAACTCAGTGTTTGTTCTGTATTGTGTTCAGTGTAGAAATAGATTATAAATTAGATCTGAAGTAGGAGGTACAACCTTCTTGTTTCAGGGACTGTGGTCCTAGTTATTGAAGCAGCACCTGGTCTGGGTTTTGCTGAATCCAGAGGCTGACAGCATACTCCTGGGTCCAGATAGCGACCAGTGAGGTGTCTCCAGAACACAGTGAAGCAATCGAGCAGAGGAGTCTTTTCCTGCCGCCATCACGAAAGATAAGCTTCTGTGGCCAGAGTAGCTCAACATTATGTGCCCCCTCAAAAATTGACATTTTGTTAACCACAGAGGGACAATTAATTGGTTCAAATGACAGGAACTGTAAAAGTTTCCCAATACTATTTCCCCGATAATCAAACACTTGAAGTCATGATGAAAAACAACAACCAAGCTTGAACAAAACCAGTATTACCTCATATTACTACTGCACAAATTACACACATAGAATAATAATAATAATAAACTATGTCAATACAAAGTTCATATATATAAACTGTGTAAATAATACTTGTAATTACATTTGATTGTGATTCCTGGTTCACTGTGTAGTTGAATAAGGATATCCATTAATACATATATTTTTAAACTTAAACACTTGACTCATTTAAAATAGTCTTATAGAGTGTTATATGTGTGTGAGTGTCACAGTGTTGTAAAGTGTTGTGGAATAAATTAAATTGTTTATCTGTCTGTTGTTGTTGTGACTTACACTTCATCATTTTCATAACCCTAGACATTTAACGTAGTCATCACAATATTCCAGAATAATTCTGACTGAGGCATAAATGTGGTAGCAAGTAAGGTCATCTGTAATACACCACACTTATTAGATACAGATACCTTCACAGCTGATCTCAGTCAGTACACTAAGTCCCCTATAAATATTTATAACATCCCACTTTACCACACACATGCCCGTACACACCAAAAATACAAATATTTTTAGCCACATATTTAGAATAATTCTGAATATTAAGTGCCAGAAAATAGTCAGAAATTACCAGCCAGCAAGAATTAACATCACCCGTGTGTTACCGGGGCCCGAAAGGGGAGCAAAGAATAGTAACACTGTTCCCTTCCCTACATGTCGTAGAAAGCGACTAAGGAGGGTTGGGCATGGGGCTGGTTAACCCATCCTGTAAAAACTTTACACCACAAAAAACTTCAACAAATATGGACAAGTCAATTAAAGAAAATAAAACACAGCCATCCAAGTCAGGGGAAGGTCCTCTCGCAGGGAGGCGTATGATGCAACACAGAGAAAGCCGAAAGGAGTCTGTGTTACTGACTAACCTTCTTTCTTCTATGAGAACTTCCAGATTTGGCACCTGGAATGTTCGGACATTAAACGAACAAGGGAAAGTGGCACAAGTAGCAGCAGAAATGAGGGAATATAAAATCAGGGTTCTGGGAATGTGTGAAACAAAGTGGAAGGGTGTAGACAAGAAGAAACTCATCACAGGTGAATTGGTGCTGTCCTCAGGACATGAAGACGAAAGTTCACACCACAGTGAAGGGGTAGCTCTTATGATATCTAAAGAAGCACAGAAAGCACTCATTGAATGGGAAGCTGTTGGACCCAGAATAATAACAGCTACTTTTAAAACAGCTAAAAAGAAAATAAATGTAAATGTCATCCAATGTTATGCACCAACTAATGACAAAGAAGAGTCTGTGAAAGGAGCATTTTATACTAGACTACAGGAAATTATGGAAAAAGTGAAAAGAAGAGACATCACGATTTTGATGGGTGACATGAATGCAAAGATAGGTACAGTCAACACCGGCTTTGAAGAAGTCATGGGAAAACATGGGCTAGGAATAATGAATGAAAATGGGGAACTATTCTCAAACTTCTGTGCTTCAAATCAACTGGCTATAGGAGGAAACATGTTTCCACATAAGAGAATAAACAAGGCAACATGGATATCACAGACCATAGAACAAAAAATCAGATTGATCATATATGCATAAACAAGAAGTTTAGATCATCATTGCAAGATGTAAAGGTATATAGAGGAGCAGATGTGGCATCAGATCACCACCTTCTGATAGCCAAAGTAAAAATGAAACTCAAGAGATATGCAACAATGCAAAATTATAGACAACAATTTAATGTAGGACATCTAAGAAATCAAGAAACAAGAGACAAATTTGCGGTCACAATATCCATCAAATTCCAAGTGCTCCAACAGCTGGAAGATGTAGAGAATACAGAAGACTATTGGCAGCAAATCAAAACTGTATGGAATGAGACATGCGAAGAAATACTGGAGGAAAGGGAACGACAACAAAATGCATGGATAACAACAGAAACCATCAATAAGATCAGATAGAAAAACAAGAAAGCAGATTTAAACACAAGCAAAACCAGAAGTTCCAAAGCCAAGGCTCAAGAAGTGTACACAGAAGCAAACAAATAAGTAAAAAGAAGTATCAAAAGAGACAAGAGGAAGTATATTGAGTAGTTGGCAAGAGAGGCAGAAGATGCTGCAGCCAAAGGAAATATGAGAGAACTGTATAGCAGCACAAAGAAGCTAACAGGGAAATACAAGCAAACAAGTTGCCTCATAAAAGACAAGAATGGAAAACTTCTCAGCAATATACAAGAGCAAATGAAGAGGTGGACAGAATATTTTGAGGACCTTCTCAATAGACCAGCCCCACAAAACGCCCCGGACATCCATCCAGCAGAAAAAGAGCTATAAATTAACTGTGAAAGACCAACGAAGGAAGAAATAAAGAAAGCCATAAAGCTTCTAAGAGATGGAAAAGCGTCTGGACATGATGGCATTCCAGCAGAGGCCATCAAGGCAGATATCGACACTGCTACAGAGATGTTATATAAATTACTTGGTAAAGTCTGGGAAAAGGAAGAGATACCAGCAGAATGGAAGGAAGGATATCTGGTTAAGTTGCCTAAGAAGGGAAATTTACAAGAGTGCACAAATTATAGAGGAATAATGTTACTATCAGTGCCAGGAAAAGTATTAAACAGGATTATCCTTGAGAGATTAAAAGAGTCCATAGACAAAAAAACTGAGAGATGAACAAGCAGGTTTTCGACAAAACAGGTCATGTACAGACCAGATAGCCACTTTGAGAATAATAGTTGAACAAAGTCTGGAATAGAATTCACCCCTGTACATCGGATTTATGGACTACAAAAAGGCATTTGACAGTGTAGACAGAGAATCACTTTGGAAATTGATGAGGCATTATGGAGTTCCCCTGAAGATCATTAATTTAATAAAGAAAACATATGAAGACATGACATGCAGAGTTCTTCATGAAGGACAGCTTACAGAACCGTTTGGGATAAGAACAGGAGTGCGACAGGGATGCCTCTTGTCTCCATTTATTTTCTTACTAGCAATAGACTGGGTAATGAGATCATCGACAACACACAACAGAAATGGAATCCAGTGGACTCTGACTAAGCAGTTGGATGAACTGGATTTTGCTGATGACTTGGCTCTTCTATCCCATAACCGTAATCAGATGCAGGACTAATTGAAAACACTCGATGAGAGGTCACAGCAATTGGGTCTGAAAATACACAAGGAAAAGACAAAAGTAATGAGAATAAATGCAGGTAATGATAACAGGGTTGAACTTGAAGAAACACCAATACAAGATGTAGAATCGTACACATATATTGGCAGAAATATAGACAAAGTTGGAGGGACAGACAGTGATATCAAACTAAGAATACAAAAAGCAAGAGGAGCTTTCATTGCATTGGGAAATATATGGAGATCAAGAGAAATCGGATCCAACACGAAAATAAGAATCTTCAACTCAAATGTGAAATCAGTCCTATTGTATGGCTCTGAGACATGGAGAACAACAAAGACAACAACCAAAAAGCTACAGTGGAACAAGAGATAAGAAGTAGGCGATGGATAGGACACACACTGAGGAAACCTGTTTGTAGCATTACAAGGCATTCCTTGTTCTGGAACCCCCAGGGCAAGAGAGGCAGAGGTAGACCAAGAAGCACATGAAGAAGAGAGCTGGAAACAGAGGTGAAAATGATGAGGAGAACGTGGAAAGAACTTGAGATGATGGCACGTGACAGGAGGACTTGGCATGTGTTTGTTGAAGGCCTATGCTCCTTTGGGAGTGGAGGGTTATGAATGAATGAATGAATGAAGAAATAACATGCACCAGACGAGAAGCTGAAGTTGAGATGGATTAGACATACACTGAAGATGTGTTCAGTCAAAACAATGTTCATGCAACAATAACAGGGCAATCCACATAGGACGTCAGTAAACTCACGACGTATAAAGTCAATGAGTCTTGAAACAGCCGTTGACGTTTTTCTTCATTATTTATTGTGGACGCCACAGTGACAAAATGGTTACGCAAATGTGTAGGCACATCAAACAGTCATTATCACAGCAACATTCAATACAGCAATAAACGGTAGACAGCATTACAATGATGAGTCAGATGCATGTTATATTTCAAAGTGCTGTAAATGTAGTCAGGTGACAACTCCATCCTTTTCTATAACAGCCAGGAGATAACCAGATGTATGAGATCAGTTCACTCTCCTTAGTTTGACTTCAGCAAGACAGACACGTCTGCCGAAGTATAAATAATGTCCTCAAAAATATCCTCTAGATAATAAAGGTTTTCCAAACCTAGTTCATTTAACAAAGTAGCAAGTAATGGTCCTTGGTACCTGCATCAACCGATGCAGTACAATGCAGCGACATGTGAGCTAGGAAAAAACATCTCGTGACGACGACTTTCGCAGACAGGCTATGAATCGAAATCGCTCACGACCCAAAATCAATAGAGTTAATGAAAGAGTCAATTTACCTTGCTTTCATGAAATACACAGAAATATCACGCCTCCCGACATGTGGGAAACACTAGAGGTATTATCTCGAATAAACGAAATATCCATTAAGAGGACTACACATCCCTGACAGAACAAAAAAATAGCGGAGATCCCCTCTTCAACGAGGCATCTCTTTCGCCATTCCAAATCGCTCACTCCCACTAGTGGTGGGCGGAAACCGATCGACAAAGAAGCAAGACAAGTCATGCGCAGTCCAGCGCAAAAAGACCACAGCTCAAACTTAACTGCATTCGATACCAACGCGAGAAGACAAATGCTTACCGAGAAAAGTGACTATAAATTCCAAGCAGTTGTTGCCCTTGCGTTATAAAACAGATATTGAAATAAAACGATGTTGCGAGAATTTATCACGCAACATATCACCACCTCCTCCCGATAAAAAAAAAAAAAAATGTGGAACATATTTTTTTTTCAATATCAAAGAGCAAGCGATAAGCGGCTCAAAACGCACGAATTATGCGCTGATAATTAACTAAATTGCCAAACAATAGGCTAATTATAGAGTGTCTGGTGAGGATATACCTCAACAGAAAAATAAATATGTCTCAAAAAATATTCACATCGGGGAGGTGTCACCAACACACATCACGTTAGCATGTAAACACAATATACGTATGCAAGTTACTATAATCATCATTAAACAGCATACTCTAATATTGTCTTTAAAAATGGATGTACAAATCTGATAGGAAAATTTAAATAGTACATTCTTTGACATGTAATGACATAAGTACATAGTAAAGTTAAACTACATGACGATCCAGGACATATGCTCTGGTATTCCGAGGGTAAGTACACAATCTAGAACTCGTAAGGTAAGTCCTCAGCTCAACAATGACATTCTGAGAAAGTACAAGCAATATAATGCTAATTAATAACTAATATGCTTCATAAGGTACAATACATTATTAATAATTGTGGCTGTTTAGTAACTAACGGCCCTTATATTAACTACTCAGTCCTCCTCTATCATCTTAAAAAACGAACAGAAGAAGATGACAACAAAGCACGATAGTGTGTACATATAAAGTAAGTACAGATGTGCTAATCTATTGTAGAAATATAGGTGTGTTATGACTCTGTAATATATGGAAATATAGGACAGAAGTATTAGTTGGAGTCATGTGGGCATCTAGACAAAATGTCAGCCATCACATTATCCGCACCACGGATAGCTCGTACCGTGAAGTGAAAAGGTTGAAGAGCTATAGCATATCGAGTGGATCTCGAACTCTTCAAATTCTTAGTTAGTCTGAATAGCTGTAAGAGCTTTCTGATCAGTCTCTAGAATGAAATGTGCGCCCAGGAGGAATCTTTGTAGCTTTAGAATTGACCAAAACCATCGCTAACAACTCACGGTCTAAAACCGAGTAGTTCCTCTCTGCCGCATTTAGTTTTCTAGAAATGTACATAACAGGATGCAGAGTATTTGCATATTCTTGCATCAGTGCTGCTCCAATCCCAGTGGATGAAGCATCACTCCGAAGAACAAAAGTCCTATCAAGAGTAGGTAATCTTAAGATGGGAGGAGAAGAAAATATATTCTTGATTTGGTCTAGTGAAGATTGGCATTCTTCAGACCAACGGACCAGATTAGGCGAACCTTTCTTCAACAATGTTGATAGAGGTGCCATGATCGAAGATAAATTTGGAATAAATCTCCCATAAAATTGAATTAAACCTAAGAGACTCCTAACTTGTTTCTTCGTTTTAGGAACAGAGATGTTCAGTATTTTGGAAGTATTGTGGTCTTCTGTCTTCAAGAGACCATGACCAACACGATGACCCAGGAAAGAGATTTCACCAAAACCAACAAAAGCTTTAGAAGGTTTTGCTGTCAAATTATTCTCACGTAGAGTGGACAGTAAGTCATATAACCCTAAATAGTGATCTTCCCAGGTATCACTGAAGAGACAGATGTCATCTAAGTATGCGATGACATCCGAACGATGTGACAGAATTCGACGCATCATGCGAACGAAAGTGGCAGGGGCGTTCATGAGACCAAAAGGCATAACATTCCATTGAAATAGACCCCTAGGTGTAGAAAAAGCAGTAAGAGGTTTGGCATGCTCTGCTAAAGGCACTTGCCAATAACCTTTAGACAAGTCAAGTTTAGTGAAGAATCTAGAATTAGAAAGTCTAATCAGTAGATCTTCTAACAAAGGCATCGGTTCAGCGTCGAACTTTGTGACCTGATTCAATTTGCGATAATCAACGCAAATTCGTATGTTCTTATCCTTCTTCCGGACAATAACCATGGAAGAAGAATATGGTGAAGTCGATGGTTCAATTATATTTAATTGAATCATTTCATCCAATTCCTTTTCCACTTGCGACTGAAAGTGTATAGGAATAGGATACGGCCTAACCCTAATTGGATTATTGTCGGTAAGAATTATGTCATGTTCTATGACATCTGTGTGTCCAGGAATGTCAGTGAGAACATCCTGAAATGTTTGTAACATCGACGAGACTTGTCGATGTTCGTCACCAGAAAGATTAGGAGAAACAGAAACGTTTTTCCAAGATTCCGTGGAATGTAATGGAACCACTGGAAGGGGAAGGTTGACATCAGAGAAGGTAGCTTCCTCATCCTGAATGACAGACAGGGATGAATAATGACCGTGAGGTGCAGGAGCATCATCCGTTGCCTGGAAAATAGGCAGCAAATAGTCCGGACGTTCGTGAAATTCCGAAAGCATGTTTATGTGGAAAGTTTTATGCTTTCCATCAATATCGACCACATAGTCAACATCGGAAATCCGAGAGACTATTGCATACGGACCTTTCCATGCAATAAGAAGTCTATTTTCCCTACTGGGGAGTAGGACGAATGCTTTGTCACCTGGACAAAGTTGTCGTAGACATCTATTCTTGTTAGCAAACTGCCTTGCCTTCTCTTTAGCAATTTCTGATGAAGCAGTTGCTAGCTTACATGCCTCAATGATCTTTTGTCTAAGAGCAATGACATACTCATATGAGGATTGAGTTTCATCGCTAATATCATCGGCAGTGATGAGATCGTGTAATAAAGACATAGGGCCGCGTGGACGCGCGCCAAAGACAAGTTCGAAGGGAGAAAATCCTGTGTGTTCATTAGGGACTTCTCTATAGGCAAAGAGAGCCGCGGGTAAAACCCTGTCCCAATCTTGAGGATGATCTTCAGTTATCTTACCAAGCAAAGTCTTGAGCGTTCTATTCAGACGCTCAACTAACCCATTAGACATAGGATGGTAGATACTACTGAGAGATCGTTCAATATGTAAGGTAGACATTACCTGTGACATAGTGTCAGATATGAGTTGAGTGCCATGGTCTGACAATATTTCTCTGGGGAACCCCAAGCGAGAAAATATCAACCAAAGAGCATCTGCGATATCTGTAGTAGATATGCTCTTAAGAGGAATAGCCTCTGGCCAACGTGTGCACATATCGACACATGTAAGGATAAACTGATGTCCTCTGGCCGACTTGACCTTAAAAGGGCCAATAATATCTATGGCCATTTTCTGAAACGGCCGAATAGGAATGTCAGCAGCCTGGATAGGCGCAGCATGTCGTGGTCCTCTAGATTTGACCTCCTGACATACCTTGCATGATCGGCAGTAAATACGAATGTCCTTATTGACAAAAGGCCAAAAGAAAGCCGCAAGGACTCTCGACTTCGTACGGGCAAAACCCATATGTCCAGCACATTGCGAGTCATGAGCATGTTGCAATATTTGGACTCTCATGCTCTTGGGAACAAGAATTTGCGAATGTGCCGACGTAGCCGAATCTTGTACCATACGTACAAGTACGCCGTTTCTCATTGCAATCCAAGATTTTCTATTTGTATCCTGATTCGGATCACCTTTCTTCGCAAGAACGAAGAATTTTTTTAAAGAAGAATCTTCTTCTTGCAATTTTATGAAAGAGTCACGAGTGATCACTAAGTGACTATCTTGGCTATCAACTTCATTATCACTATTCAGTGAAGTTTCGGGTGTTTGTAGAGCTTGTGCTCTTGTAACTACTGCATTTGTAGCTTGCATGTTATTATCTTCCCAAGCAGCAATCTGCTGTGGGGTACACTCCCTAACTCCGTGAATACGACCAATAATAAGGTCCGCAATAGGATTAGGTAAGAGACAAGCATGCACATCTCCAGTAAAGAAAGGAGTGGCAATGCGAATTACAGCAGTAGGATATTTTTTCTAGAGTGCCGCCAAATGTGACACATTTAATAACCCTTCCTGTAGCACAAGATGGATCTACAAGCGATTGTCTAACACCAATAGTGGTGCATCCGGAATCGAAAAGTAGTGAGACCGGAGTATCATTAACAAGACCCTTATGTAGAATTAAAGAACCCCGCCCGTCATGCGCAACAGCAGCAGGAAGAGCGGGAAGTGGGTGACCACAACTCAAAGTAGTTATGGTACCCGGTTCGAATAAAGTACTGCATTGGGGGCATTTGTTTGCTCTCTCAAAGTCAAAAGCAGAACTAGTGACAGCGTCAAAGTTTTTACTATCAACAACATGATTACAGGCTGCCTCAGTTTCCTGTTGTACAGCATTAGCCTGCTGATATCTCTTTTTTTTTGTGTTGAGATCTACCCCGACTATTATTACCTCTGAAGTTATCAGAGTTATTATTATCTCTGCAGTTATTATTGTCTCTATTGTAATTGTTATACTGGTTCGAATTCCAGTTTCCACGATTACTATCATGTTCACATTGATGCGAACATCTATTTGTTTGGTTCTGAGGTCTTCGGCAGGAATAACCTCTATTACCATATCCTCTTTTGAAATGCTTATAATTATTAGGGTGATAGTAACGAGTACTATCAGGTTGTCTCCAATTCTTCGAAGAAGAATCACCATGAAATTGATTTCCATGATTTTGACAGAAATTACCGCTACTCTTTCTATCAAAATTTTGTTGGGATCTACGAGCAAAGTTTTGACCATACGGAGCTGCCGAAGCAACTGGTAAACCTTCTTTCACCTTAGAGTTACCCATGGTTATGTGTGGGTGCGCAGTTACGTATTGGCAACAGAAATCTTCCATTTCTTTTATTGTTTTAGGTTTACGTTCATGAAGGAAAGCAAGGAAAGACTCATTGACAGACGACATGACTTTGTCTCTAAGTATTAAGTCCATAAGTACTTCATAAGTTTTTTCCGTCTTAGATAGTTCAACCCATCGTGAGAAAGTAATGCGTATTCTTGCAATAAACTCGGAGAATTCAACTCCATTTTCAGGTAACATGTTTTTAAATTGTAGACGATAGCCGTCTTCGTTTAGCTGATATTTTCTTTAACAAAGCGGCCCTGACAACCTCATAATTGTTCTTGTCAGGTTCATCCACCATATTTAATATACTTAGAGCTTTACCTGTCAGTATCCCTGATAACTGATAAACATATTTTGCTTTGTCTATGTTATGAGCTGTACATGCTTGTTCAAATCTGTCCAGATAGAACATTATGTCATCGCTGGAAGGACTAAATGTTGGTAACTTAATCTTAAAAGTATCATTATTAGCCTTACCAGAAGATGAACCCTTGTTTGAATCATTACCATTACTCATGCTTGTCAATTTCAATTTTTCCAACTCTAAAGCTAAGACCTTTTCTTCATGTTCCATTTTTGCTTTCTCTTTCCTCTCATCAGACTCTCTCTGTAATCTTCTTTCCTCAGCCTGAGCCTCTTTTTGAAGTCTTTCATTTTCAGCTTCTTTTTCAAGTCTTTTATTTTCAGCCTCTTTTTCAAGTCTTTTATTCTCAGCCTCTTTTTCAAGTCTTTTATTCTCTCAGCCTCTTTTTCAAGTCTTTTATTCTCAGCCTCTTTTTGAAGTCTTTCAGCTTCTAGCTGTAGCTGGAGTTTTCTCTCCTCAGCTTCTGATTCCCTTTTTTGTTTTTCCATTTCCATTTGGAATCTTTTTTCATCCACCTGCATCTGCAGTTTCTTTTGTTCAGCTTCCATTGCTTTATCATATCGAGCAGTTGCAAATTCTTCGAACTTATCACCAGTCTTCCCAAGCAATTTACCCTGCTCAATAAAGTGCTCAAATGTAGACATGTTGTCTAACATATGAGTCCAAAACCTGAAATAATTAACTAATTTATTTCAAACCTAAGTGTAACAAGTCTTAATTAAGCACTTGTATATTCACATCACCTTATATTATCCCAGTCTCTGTGGGAAACAAGTCTCCAATCAAAGAACTTGTATATGAAATATCAGCACTCAATTCTTGATCATAAGTGCACTTCTCATTCAATAGTGCACGACACTATTCATCATTCATTTATCATCAGTATAGTAGTAACAGTGCATTAGCATAGCCCATTAACTAATTACTATAACTGTAAACAATGACTATGTAAACACATGCAGAATGTAAACATTGAAAATGTAAACAATACAAACAATGTAAACAATAACAATGTAAACAATAACAAAGATCAGCAACAATACAAAAACTTTCGCAGAAATCAACTAAAAATAAAGCAGAAATTAATGAAATATCACAAAAAATGTGACGATATCTGCGATAGAATTAAACAAAATACATGACACCACAGTGTATAAACAAAAATGTTGTATGAAACTAAATTATAGACAAGAGTAGGCTAACAAACACAAACAAATCAAAACAAAACTAAAGAATGCGAAATAATAACGAAAACAATATTAAAACATGTCATCACAGCTAACATAAATAGCAACAGAAGTCGCTTAGCAAATTCCAGTATTGGAAATTTGCAAACCTTACAGAAAACGCTCACAATAGACGACCTCTATGACGTGGCATAATCTAACGGAGACACCACCCAACCGAGAACCCGCTGAAATATAAACATATAAATATACAAATAACATATAAACATAAAACATATAGAATGAGATGATACACAGAAGACTCAGCAGAAGTATAAGGGCACAGTTTACATACAAACAGGCCACTTAACTTATAGGCTTCCAATCGTAGAACAGCAGAAAAAACGGATGTCAATCAACGTCCTAAAGAGCGAAGCTCCAACGATGATGGCACATCTGAACTGCTTCCACTGCTAACACGATGGTACAAGAGCTTCTGACATACTGTGTGTTGAGTTGTTTCGGCACTTGACCTTCTAATCCAAAAGTAAGTTGATGGAAATCGGTACTTGGCCTTCTTCAGAAAACAACCCGTTTCAACCGGCACTTGACCTTCTCAAAAAACGACAGCACTGGAACCTTGACAGCAGCAACTTGCTTGACTTGCGTAAAAGATAACAGCAGTCCGAGTTATCCGGCACATGTAACAACGCCGGGTACTGTCAAATTCTTGTTTCCGTCAAAAAATTGAAATTTGACTTTTACCGGGCAACGCCGAGTACTTTGAAAATTTTGAAGATGTTGACTGTATTGAAGAATGTTAATTTCTTGAAGGATGCTGATGAATTCTTGTTGAAAATGAAGTGGGTAAGGGACCCCGTGTTTGCTGGTACCAGAATCAAACCAGCTTATGGCCACCAAATGATGCGTGATGCCATATGATGATGGATGGCATCCGCATGTCTGGTTTTGTGTAGTGTGTAGATGTGTTCAGTCAAAAAACAATGTTCATGCAACAATAACAGGGCAATCCACATAGGACGTCAGTAAACTCACGACGTATAAAGTCAATGAGTCTTGAAACAGCCGTTGACGTTTTTCTTCATTATTTATTGTGGACGCCACAGTGACAAAATGGTTACGCAAATGTGTAGGCACATCAAACAGTCATTATCACAGCAACATTCAATACAGCAATAAACGGTAGACAGCATTACAATGATGAGTCAGATGCATGTTATATTTCAAAGTGCTGTAAATGTAGTCAGGTGAACAACTCCATCCTTTTCTATAACAGCCAGGAGATAACCAGATGTATGAGATCAGTTCACTCTCCTTAGTTTGACTTCAGCAAGACAGACACGTCTGCCGAAGTATAAATAATGTCCTCAAAAATATCCTCTAGATAATAAAGGTTTTCCAAACCTAGTTCATTTAACAAAGTAGCAAGTAATGGTCCTTGGTACCTGCATCAACCGATGCAGTACAATGCAGCGACATGTGAGCTAGGAAAACATCTCGTGACGACGACTTTCGCAGACAGGCTATGAATCGAAATCGCTCACGACCCAAAATCAATAGAGTTAATGAAAGAGTCAATTTACCTTGCTTTCAGGACTACACATCCCTGACAGAACAAAAATAGCGGAGAGCCCCTCTTCAACGAGGCATCTCTTTCGCCATTCCAAATCGCTCACTCCCACTAGTGGTGGGCGGAAACCGATCGACAAAGAAGCAAGACAAGTCATGCGCAGTCCAGCGCAAAAAGACCACAGCTCAAACTTAACTGCATTCGATACCAACGCGAGAAGACAAATGCTTACCGAGAAAAGTGACTATAAATTCCAAGCAGTTGTTGCCCTTGCGTTATAAAACAGATATTGAAATAAAACGATGTTGCGAGAATTTATCACGCAACAGAAGCACTATGGCAGATATAAAGAGTACAAGATACATCATTTAGAGAGGGGTCACGAAGCTGCTTAATTGGTTACTGACACGTGAGCTGGAAAAAAGGTAAAGAGCTAACTGGGCTGACTGACAGTATTGAGCCAGCAACTCAAAAATTAATTTGTCTGTGCCAGAGAGACAGAACAAACAGTTTTTATATGCCCGCATTATTACGGCCCCGTGGAGTTCCCGGGGGGTCATTGACGAAACAAAGAAAGATTAAGACTACTGCACACACTCAGACATGTCAAACATTAGGCTGGCAATATCATCATCTACAACAAATTGCCACATAAATATTCACTGCTAGAGCATGTGAATGTCTGGTGCAGACTTCCTGTAAGAGTACCAGGTGCAGTGGTGGATGTGTGCTGCATAAGGAGCTCGAAGAAAGATTATGATGCATTTATTAGGCACAAATAAGCAGTATTCTTTGCACATTGAGTCAAGCGATGTAAATCCCTTTTCCTGACTCTGCTAAATTTGAAAGAAAAAGCTGAAATAAAGAAAGAGAGAGGAAAAATTGTGTTCAGCATTTACAATTACAGAAGCTAAACCTATAGGCTCGTCTTGAATATCTATATTCTTATAAATGGAATCATAGGTGCTCAGTCTTCATCATATATGTCCAAGAGTGTGAATGCTAACTGTTCCTGTAGCTCGCTAGTTGTACACATGAAGGATGCATCCTCTCATACGTCCAACTCTGCTAGCCTTACGTTTGATGCCAAATTCCAACAGTCTTAACCTTGATGATTCACCTGTTGCAGTATCATTCTCTAACAGGCGATCATTAATTGTTCTCAGTATCTCTCCCTTATCCATATCCAGTGTCCCCCACTGTGCTCTTGATGCTAGTCGGTCAGCTCTCTCATTACCGCATACCCCTGCATGATCAGGACAGTAGATCTACATCAGTTCCTGCAGATTCGAAGCTTCTATGGATGTTTTCCATTCATGATGTAGCCAACCATTTGTTTAGTGTAAAATAAAATAATGAAAGATTTAAAACAAGAAAGATGTAATAAATTGCAAATGAGTAAAACAAATGTTTGTTTTTACAAAAACTATGCGCATGTAACATTTTTATACTGGATTACGAAAATTTTCAAAAACACTGATCTTTGATAAATTAAAGACTAGATCACAAGGCTAGTTGAATTTGTGATTACTCAGCGTCCCCTCTTTTCTTGACACGGTTGTCGCTAACTGCATGATGTCCAGGCCGCAACCAAGGCTTCACAAATAGTGTTGCATTCCATCCAGGAAGATGTTTGCCTGACAGCTTCAGTTTCATTAGATGTAAAATGTTTTCAACGAGAAGAGAATTTCATTTTACTTGTAGTAATGTTACTCCTATTATACTTCCTGGCACACACTTAGGACTGGGTCGATTTGACAATTTTATGTTGCAACTTCATGTTCTTCCTCGTTATATCGACCTAATTTTCTAACATAAATAAATTTAACAAGCGGATCTGCAAACCCGGCACAATTTAGCGGCCGGTTCGAGCGAACTGGAGCGAACCGGCTGAATGACACCACTAACTGTCGTTATTAAACAAGTAATTACCATAGAATAAGCAGAAGTAAACTAATTAAACAGCACAGATCGCTCAAAAGAAGAGTGAATAGCAAATAGAACTTCTTCTATTAATAGGTAATGGGGAGAGAGCGGGCTAGCATCAAATGATTTTTATGTGCCTTCGCTCATCCACCATCGTGGTCCACCCTGTTCAACCCAAATGTCGGTTATAGCTAGGGTATTTTATGTCATTTTATTTTCAGTTTTGTGTTATATTCAAATAGCCATTGTCATGTGCACTTGATTGCTGTTGGTGGTGTTAGTTTATGTTAGAATTTGTTGTTGTCATGTGTCGTGTTGTTTGTATTAATTCATTGTTTTTTCCTTACATTAAGTGTATTTAGTAGTTTTTTAAATAGACTATATAGAACTGAAAAGCACCGTTAGTATATATATATATATATATATATATATATATATATATATATATATATATATATATATATATATATATATATATATATATATATATATATATATATATATATATATATATATATATATATATATAACACACACACATATATATATATATATATATATATATATATATATATATATATATATATATATATATATATATATGTATATGTATATGTATATATATATATATATATATATATATGTATATATATATATATATATAATATATATATATATATATATATATATATATATATATATATATATATATATATATATATATACACACTGGTAATCGTTATACTTCTTTGATCCTTAGCCGCCGACTGTCAAAGCATTCAGTGGCCATCAAGCCTGGTGGCGTCTTGTAGGGCAGCAACAAAACTGCTTCCACTTTGCTCGGTCGGAGGCCATCCTTCATGCAGTGCCCCAGCTCTGGTTCATTCTTTGCATCTCGGCTTCCACAGTGCTCCGCCAATTTGTTTTTTGGTCCGGCCTCTCTTTGGCTTTCCTTCAGGGGTCCATAGCATAGCTGTTCTTGTGATGGCATAATGGTCTCTCATGAAGACGTGGCCAACCCAACTCCAGCGTCAGCCAGCATGTCCTCTTGGTTGTTCCGAGTAAGCAGTTCTTGATTGGTATTCGGCCAAAAGATTCGGAAAATTTTCCATAGACAGATTGTGTGGAAAGAGGACAATTTCGACATGTCCTTCTCTGTTTTATTCTCCAGCATTCCACACTATAGAAAAGCACAGAAAGTACACAACTCTCATATAATCTTAATTTGGTGTTTTTTTGCTGTATTGAGAGGACTTCCAGATGTTGTTTAGACTAGCAAAGGCTGTTCTCGCTTTATTCATTCTGTTGTTGATGTATTTGCTTGTTCCGCCGTTTGGTGTTACTATGTATCATATCATACCACAGAAACGTTCAAACGACTGAAACATAAATAACGTGCATGGCTAAGACAAAAGCAACGATATCTAATCACTGATACGTAAGTACAGAGTGTCCATAAAAGATTGTACCCTTTTCAAAATATTTATTCTCGGCCCCATGATGTGGTACGAGGATGCTTTCTATCACAAAAGTAAGATAATCTCTGCAAGTTTTTAAGCATACCTTACAAAGACTCAAAAAGAATGTACCTATTTCTTTTTTTTTCGCCTCCTTGACCAGTGTGTTGAGAGACATGTAACAGTTACCGGTTGCAAATCAACTGCGAAAGTTTCACGTGAAATATTCGCTGCGCGCATGCACACTTTTTTGAGTCTTTGTAAGGTATGCTTATAAACTTGCAGAGATTATCTTACTTTTGTGATAGACAGCATCCTCGTACCACATCATGGGGCCGAGAATACATTTTTTGCAAAAAGGTACAATCTTTTATGGACACCCCGTATAAGTCATGTGATATCTCTATTCATTTTCTTCATAATTGTAGACATAAATACAACGTTCTTCTTAGTTAGGAATATCGACACAATTTTCCCCACAGTTATAGATACTGATATTTTTGTATTAATTGTGAGATGCATGATATATTTTTCTTCAAGTTTTTTTGTGGTTTAAAAATTATACATGCTGGGGTATGACCAACCCTCCTTAGCGTTTTTTCCCCCACATGCTTTATATGTCGTAGAATTACTATTCTTTACTTCCCTTTCGGGGTGAGGTGGAGGAGAACCAAAGAATGCATGGAGGAAAGAACTGGGGGGAGATATGAAATTGGTGAAGGAGACATGGCTATGCTGAGAGCTCACGGCCCGGGACAGGGTGCTTCTCCTTCTCTCCATTCCCACCCCACCATCATTATTTTCTTGATCTATCTTCATATACTACCAGAAAGAAAGTTGTTTTTTTGTATACGCGAGAGGAACTCTCATCTCAAACAACAAACAGATACAGCCCGTAGTTATGAGAAATTGTGGAGAAGACGATTAGCGGAGGTAGTGAGTGATGTGACCAGAGTAGAAGTGGGACGTGAGAGCGACTTTGATGAAAAATAATGTATACACGTGTAAGTGCGTGAACTGTGAGGTAACCATGTCACAGGATGTGATTACGTCATCCGCATCTCATGAGCGAAAGATAAAAAGATAACATGAGAGAAAATGACAGAAACTTCGGTAACATATAGCTTTATTAAACATATGTGCGTTACCGGGGTCCCGAAGGAAAAAAAACAGGGGTGGGGGAGGGGAGAATATTAACAATGTGACCTATAATGCATGTCGTAAAAGGCGACTAAGGGGTCGTCCACATATGACGTCACGCAGTGAGGGGGATCCACAATTTTGGGACGAAGTGTGATGATACGGGGGGGAAAAGGGGGGGGGGGGTGTTAAAGGAATGTGACGTCACACAAACAATACTAGCGAGGATCGCTTCTTTCATAAATGAAATCTGAACAAAATAGATTTTGTAACCCCATTCCTCATAGTCTATTGTTATTCGCAACAGTTGGTAATCTTCCTCGTGCAACCCTTTTGTTATTCTTATAATCGCAGCTGAAACATTGGATAATTGTGATAACCTTTAAATTGTTTAAATTGATTTGTAATTTGTGAGTATATATATATATATATATATATATATATATATATATATATATATATATATATATATATATATATATATATATATATATATATATATATATATATATATATATATATATATATATATATATATATATATATATATATATATATATATATATATATATATATATATATATGTGTGTGTGTGTGTGTGTGTGTGTGTGTGTGTGTGTGTGTGCGCGTGTGTGTGTGTGTGTGTGTGTGTGTGTGTGTGTGTGTGTGTGTGTGTGTGTGTGTGTGTGTGTGTGTGTGTGTGTGTGTGTGTGTGTGTGTGTGTGTGTGTGTGTGTGTGTGTAAATGTATATGCAGACTAAATTAACTCTACTGTAGATTAAAATTAGATTAATATGAAACAATTACAAGTTAATACCATCCCGACAACAGTCAGATAAGATCACAGACACAAAAGTTTAGCTGGTTGAAAGTATTAGGGGTGGCGTGAACGTGATACGTTTTTAGTTATTTATTTTTTGGTGGGGAAAAATGCGGAAGCATTTAGCTGGTTAATGCGAGGGTTAAACCGTGTCAAGGCGCCTCATGACATGAAATATGTTTGTAAAAGCCGGATTAATTAAACAATATTTCTGTTTAAAAATAATTGGAGAGGGGAAGTAAGAGATTTGTGACGTCATAAAAGTATGTTTGACTTTTTTGTGACGAAGTGTGAGCCCAAAAAGGGGGGGGGGGAGGGAGGAGGAGGTGGGGGGAAGGGGGGGGTTGGTCAGGGGGCCGGTAACCACATTCTGTAGAAATTGTAAAACTTAAAAAAAAAAAAAAAAAAAAAAAACACTTCACTAATTGTCAATTCAAAAGTCAAGTCATTCCTATTTTATGGCTGTCAAACATGGAGGACGGCACAACCAACAACCAAAAAGCTCCAGACTTTCATAAATGGATGCTTGCGTAGAACTGAAGGATTGAAGTGGAATGACAAGATCACTAATGTGGAACTGATGACAAGAACTAGACAAGCGCCAGTGGAACTAGAGATGAGAAGAAGTCGCTGGAGATGGATAGAACACGCACTGAGAAAACCTGTGCATAGCTTTACACAGGCAGTCCTGGAATCTCTAGAATAAGAGAGGAAGAGAAAGAACAAAGAATCCACGGATAAGAGAACTGAAGACAGACATGAACGGGTTGAAGAAGGCACGGAAAGACATGGAACTGATGATTGAAACAAAAAAACCAAGCACGTAACACTCAAACAAAAGATGAGAAGAACACGCTGGTAATGGATAGAACACACACTGAGAGAGGCTGTTGTTAGCATTACAAAGCAGATTTTATTCTGGAAACCCCAGGGTAAAGTAGGTAAATGGAAACCGAAAACAAAGGCACTGAGAAAAGAACGGAAAACGTATAGGAATGGGGATCAGTAAGAAATGTTTGAGAACATAGTACGGGACAATAGAACTGTCCACGAATTTCGTGGTCTATGTTACTTGGTTAGCCGAATGGTCACGAATCAATGAATAAAAATCCATGCCGATGCATTACTTACTTTGAGACATGCAGATATTTCGGTGAGTGGAAAATCCTGTGGGAACAGGACCAGAAAAAAATAAAATTGTTTCCCTATTTTATTAATTCCTTTTACCGAGCTTTCATGCTGTATATCTTCTTTCATTTTTCCAAAAGCAATATTTTGTTATGTCCGATTGAATGGTTAGAACGCTGGTCTCTCGCGGCAAAGGTGTTGGGCTCGATTCATGGTATTACACGCTCCAGTCTACCCTGTTGGAAATGTGTACGTGACTTTGCTTCTGAGTTAGGGAAGGAAAAGGCAGCGAGGAAGGGAACTGGTCACACCACTTCTCGATGCTGGATCTAGTATAGTGAAATCTCTAGCACTTCACTCACCTATGGCAGTATCTGCTATGGTACTGTCTTAGCTCATGGGCGCCCGATTGGCTAAGTGGTTAGACCTCGTGCCTCTCGCGACAAAGTTATCAGGTTCTGTGATCGAAGCCTGGTAGCGTCACGCTCCAGTCTAACTTTCTGAAAATGGATATCTGACTGCTCGAGCGTTAAGGACAGCAAAGTTAGCGAGGAAGGAAACTGGTCACACAACCGCATAAAGATGGATCTAGTATAGTGAAGTCTCTAACACTTCACTCCCCTACGTCAGTGTCCGCCGTGAGGCCATCTTATGTTTTCAGTTTTTATCTCGGTTTTGAATTTTTTTTAAAAATTAGGAAACCTACCCACCACAAAAATTATTTACAGAATGTGTGATTCCTGTATATACACATTGGGATCCTCGTCGGTGCTACGGAGTTCGTGCAACTGTGCTGAAATCCTCCTTGTGTGATCTAAGGAAGGAGATCAGAGCACTGATGGAGTTGTCCGTGTGTGATCTAAGGGAGGAGATCAGAGCACTGAGGGACTTGTCCGTGTGTGATCTAAGGGAGGAGATCAGAGCACTGATGGAGTTGTCCGTGTGTGATCTAAGGGAGGAGATCAGAGCTCTGATGGAGTTGTCCGTGTGTGATCTAAGGGAGGAGATCAGAGCTCTGATGGAGTTGTCCGTGTGTGATCTAAGGGAGGAGATCAGAGCACTGGTGGCGTTGTCCGTGTGCAATAAAGATGAAGAAGGTCCTTAAAATAAAAACCAATCTCGCACACTGTCTTTTTCTCCTTCTCTCTTTGTTTATGTGACAGGAGTTCCCAACCTTTTCTTTGCCCCGCACCCCTAGGAAATGTTTGATTATTGTTCGCACCCCTACAAAAGTAATATCACCTTGACGACGTTGATAGCTCAG
Source organism: Oreohelix idahoensis (assembly GCA_024509875.1). NCBI lineage: Eukaryota > Metazoa > Mollusca > Gastropoda > Stylommatophora > Oreohelicidae > Oreohelix > Oreohelix idahoensis. Next base: position 314,548 of record JAMPIV010018892.1, on the reverse strand, counting down.
TTGGTTAAACGTGAGACTCTTGCCCTTAGGCTTATTTGTCGCATCCCCTGAAATGCCATCTCGCACTCAAGGTTGGGAACCCCTGGTTTATGAGGTTTGCAGAAGATCGCCCTCTAGAAATACGAGTTAAAACCCATAATGTCATGATCTATAAAATGGTTCTATTACTCAGGTACTCTCTTATCAAAAGCTGTACCTGTTTGTGATTATATTCATGCCAACTTAGGCAGCAAGGTGAAGTATTGATTGTAAATGAAGTGCAGCTGCTACAACGTACAACTTGCGAGATACTGTGTTTGAGAACAACCAAATAAAAACAGAAAACGAAAACGTATACAAACACCGTTATAGGAGACGACAAACGGCAGCTGATCAACATTAGAATACACACACACACACACACACACCCACACACACACACACTCACACACACTCACACACACTCACATACACTCACATACACACACTCACACAACGAAAACATCGTTATGAGAGGGAGGGAACGAACGAAGGAACGAACGAAGGAACTTTACTCGTATTTTCAAAGGGTTTAGAATTGGGCACGCAGGCCCGTCTAACATTCTGCCCTTCCTTTCTCTCATCTTCCATACTGAATCCATTTATTCTCACATATATCCTAAATATTACTTAAAATAATAAAATATCAAAATAAAATAAAATCCCAACATTGTAACAGTACAATAACTGTTACACAGATTTACAGTACCTTATCATATTTAATGTCGGCGTCTGTAGCCTAATGGATATGAACGCAGTTTCATAATCCAGATATACCAGGTTTGAAACCTGCTACAGGCGGTTTGGTAGCAGATCGCTTTGTGTGGATTTTTAACAATGGTATAAGCGCCGTACCGTTCAGAAAGCAATGGCAAACTACTGAATGAAAAACAATTGCCTAGAAAAATCACAAACAGCCAATAAAAGCTGGGGTTGATTGCCACGTCCTGTAAAGGATAAGCAACTAACTATCATATTTAATATTAAACAGGACAAAATTATCTTTAAAACCTACATATGATGTTATGTAATTATTTAAGAACATAACGAAATTAGGGTGGCATATAATCTGCACTCATGATGTATTTGAATAGTCTGTGATTGAATGAATATGGACTAAGGGTATTTTTTAAGTCGTGTAGAAGAGTATTCCACAGATGAGCAGCAGAAAAAGCTAAACTTTTCTTGAATAAGTCGAGCCTAGGCTTGGGCATGTGTAATTTATTTAAGCGTTGACTGCGTCTTCCGCTGTATTTGAAAATAGGCCACAGATACGTTGGAGCATTCTGTGACAAGATTTTGTGAATAAATTTGGCTTTGTTGAAGAGAAGGCGCTTTCTTAGTGGTAATATGTTAAGATATGTATATGCGTCTACACACTGTGTGAGGTGTTTGTCTGAAATTAGGCGCTGCACGTTTTTGTAATGAATAGAGTCTTTTAGTGTTGGACATGGTGCAGCCATCCCAAATTGTGGAACAATAGTCTAGATGTGTTTGTATCTGGGATGTTTAAGAACATTTTGCGTGTCTCCTCATCTAGGAAATGTTTGATTTTAGCTAACTGGTAAACTTTTTGTGCCGTTTGTTTGGTCAGTGCTTGTACATGCGAATTCCAACTTAAATGTTGGTCAATTATGAGTCCTAGTGTTTTATTTTCATTTACATTTTCAATTAAAGAGGTTCCAATGTAGAGCTGAAGTGTTGTTTTCGGTGAGTTTTGTAATTTTTGTCTAGTTGATATTATCATACATTTTGTTTTAATGATATTTATTTGCATGCAGTTTTCATTGCTCCACTTAATAAGATTATCTGTGTCGCTTTGTAATAATATTTCTAGCGTGTTGCAACTTTTGTCACTAGTATAAATGGTACAGTCATCGGCAAATGCGTCGCAGGATGAGTGCTCGATGTGTAGTGGAAGGTCATTTATGTAAATGGAAAAAAGTAGAGGGCCGAGAATAGAACCCTGAGGAACACCGATGTCAATAATAGTTGGGTTTGACAATGAGTTATTGTACCACACTACTTGCTGTCTGTCGGACAGGAATGATTTAAGTAATGTCACTAGTTTAAAGTTAACTTTCATTGTTTCTAATTTTCTTATTCAAACAGCGTGATCTAACATATCAAATGCTTTCCTAAAGTCTACAAAGATTGCTCCACATATGTTACGAATAGGCCGACTATAGAAATACAAAGAGGGAGAACACACCACAAACATCGTTATAGGAGAAGAAAATCGGCAGCTGATCAACACTGGAATACACACACATACACACGCACACAACACAACGAAAACATCGTTATGACAAAAGGGGGGGGGGGGAGGGGGAGGGGGGAGGGGGGGCGAAGGAACGAACGAACGAACTTTATTTTCAAAGGGTTGAGAATTGGGCACACAGGCCCGTCTAACATTCTGCCCTTTCTTTCGCTCACCTTTCATACTGAATTCATTTATTCTCATATGCATGTTACATATCAATTTCAAGAAATTCAACGTAAAGTAAAATAATAATATAGCACACTCATATTAACATTAATTACTTATAAGCATAACATAACATTTGTTGAAAAGTACAAACATCGTCATTAAAACCTACAGTTGATGTTATAAGAAAAGATAATCCGATTAGGGGGGCATGTAATCAGAATTCAGAAAGTATTAAAAAAGTCTATGATTGTATGAATAGGGACTGAGGTTGTTTCTTAGGTTATGTGGAAGTCAATTCCAAAGATGAGCAGCAGAGTACGCTAAGCTTTTCTTGAATAAGTCAAGCCTAATAACGAATAACGAATAGGCCACAAACTCCGCTTTAGAAAAAAAATCGGCAGCCGATCAACACTGGAATACACACACAAACACACACACAAACACAATGAAAACACCGTTATGAAAGGTGGACAAAAAATAACAAATAGGCCGATCATACAAAGAGAGAGAACACACCACAAACTCCGGTATAGGGAAAAAAAATCTGCAGCTGATCAACATTGGAATACACACCCATACACACGCACATACACATAAAACATGACGAAAAAAACGGGGGACAACAATAACGTATAGGCCGACCATAGAAATACAAAGTAAGAGAGCACATTATAAACACAGCTTAAGAGGAAGAAAAACGGCACGATTATTTTGTTTTTTAATACAATTTTGCCTTGTTTTGGAGAGGCGCATCCCGTTCAACCTAGTCCGTTATATTAGGGTGCATGTCCAAATATAAAAAAAACCTTTCTGTTTGATGAATCGGCACTTGATCAATATTAGAATACACAGAAAAATAACACATCGACAACGTCGTTATGTAAGGGAAATAATGGAAAAGACCACCTGTCGACTAAAAGGAAAACATAACAAACACCGTTATACAAGAATACATTAATAAATATTTTTGTCAGAACCAGTGGTCCTAATTACGTCATACTCCCCCCCTGGTCTCATGGGTAGTGAGATCGGATGCCTAGCCTTCTCGGACAAGGGCGAAAAAATAGGAGGTCCCGTGTGCAAGTTGCTCACGTTAAAAATCACGTGGCAGTTGGAAATCGTAAAGAGTAGGCTTATCAGGCCGGTGCCCTGGCAAAATTTGAAAATTAGGAAACTTACCCACCACAAAAAATATTTATAGAATGTGTGATTCCTATACATTATATTCACACATTGGGATTCTCGCCGGGGCTACGGAGTTCGTGCACTGCGCTGAGATCCTCCTTGTGTGATCTAAGGGAGGAGACCGGAGCACTGATGGCGTTGTCCGTGTGCAATGAAGATAGTCCTTAAAAACCAAACCAAACCAAACATTAATAAATCAATAAATTTTAGTTTACAAATGAGCATAGGCTTTCAACATATGCATGCCAAGTCCTCCTGTCTCGTGCCGTCAGCTCAAAGTCTTTCCACGTTTTCTTCATCATTTTCATTTCTATCACCAGTTCTCTTCTCCGAGTGTTCTTTGTCATACCTCGACCTCTCTTACCCTGGGATTCCAGAATAAGTACTGCTTGATAAAGCTATCAACAAGTTAGCTCAGAGTGCGTCCACTCCATCGCCAGCGCCTTCTTCTCTTCTCTGAGAATGAATCGGAACCAGAACGATCTTAGAATACACGAATACAAAATAACTTCTTTCATCCTGTCGCGTTACCTCCTATGATCTGCCGTAGAGATTTAAAGTAAAGGATGAATAAAGGAAAGCTACGGAACCTTTGCTCAAAAATTACTCTTGGCAGTAGAATAAATAGCATGATTGTATTCCTATATAGCGAGCCTGCGGGAATGGGGGATGGTAACTTAAAAAAGCTGAATTATCTCGGCTTCAGCAAGGTTGAGTCAGATATCAGCTGATAGCTAAATGTTACATCATCTTCATTGTGATAACGTGTTCCTAGACTTTATCGCCATGTACTTTTTTCATCATCGTTTTTATTGTATTTCTCTCCCGGTTTTGCTCTTTCATTTTTTAAAGTTATCTTTCCTAATCACGGCTTTTACGTAAGAATAACTTTAATCGCCCCTTTTGATATTTCCCAGCCTTACATAATCTTTTGGAACACACCTGGCTCGTTAGACAAGCTGCTGTTTGACGTGGAAGACATCCACATTGGCGATAGAAAGAATTTTTTTATACGGTGTCAAAGCATCTGGGCACAATAGCATGCCTACCAAAGCGATTGAAAGCAAAGGACTCGTGTGAAGAAAGAATTCGTTTTATACGGTGTCAAAGCACCTGGGCACAAAAGCATGCCCACCACATTGATTGAAAACAAAGGACTCGTGTGAAGCACAGGATGGATCTTACCAGATGGTAGACTTTGAGAGCCGCATAGAAACTTAGGTGTTGTCTACAATAACTCGAAAACTAATTGTCTGAATCAAGTTCAGTAGCTCAATGCGCCAGTGCATGAAGTGAATTCATCTACTCTGATCGTGGATTCCACGAAGTACATTCATTGAAGCAAGGTTAATTGCACTAAACACACTTGTTACCAGCAGATAATTTCGTGAAGAGCTCCAGTCTAGTCAGTGCCTTTGTAAAGATCATACAGCAGACATTTTTCTACGACAAAAGTCAACGGTTTGTCGACGCTAGAGAGATTCCCAAGAGTTGAAGGACAGTCTATCTTCCACGTTCTCATTATTACACGTGCAAAGGTTTTCATGAGTAAGTCCTCGTCTTGGAGATAACCCACATGGCGTAACATACATCAACATTTTAAACCAGTAAATGCCATCGCATAATCATACAGTGGAGGAAGTTTGAAAGACTCATAGACAGTGTAAGGTGACATCAGTTTGATAGCGCTTAATATATCACATCATCATTTCACTATTTACTTAAATTTACTCTCATATTAGCTTAACTACATTTTTTTCACATTTCCTCTATGTGTATGAATTGTCTTTCACCATCATCCATTTTTACTTTCTACTAACCCCATATGTGTATTTATTTAACCAATAAACGGTATAGTGGCGTTGATCATTACCTAGTTATTTAATATATTACTCGTGTGTTACGTGCAGTCTTTGATATCTTACAATATTATACATTGGTATACTTGTTATGTTCGCAAATATTTTGTAAACAAAATAGATATTTTTTAGTGCTTAAGGGAAAGTCATTATTGAGTTACTTCCCTTGAAAGTTGTGCCGTCTCTTTCGATCGAACTCCGCGGATGAATCCAGTTTTACTGCGATTTATTCTTTGTTTGGGTAGTAATAGATTGTTCTTGCTTCAGAATATCTATGGCCTGAATTTATGTGTATTGTTTGTCTGTGTAGGACGAATCTGTCTTATATCTGTATATCTTTACATATCTAAGTCGAACTATATGTTCTGTTGTCTCTAGAGAGGTCAAAGGCTGTTCGGCGGATGTGTCGCGAGAGAGGTGTGTTTTGGCTTCGCCCTGATGATGGGCTGTGTTTTTTCTATGTCGGCTTGACGCCGGGGAAAACGTGATCTCAGTGGTTTGTGGGGAAAGTGATAGTCGTCTAGACCTATCGTGTATGCTTTACCCCAGTGTTCATTCTTATTGCCAAGGAATGGCAAAATCATATTTCTGAAAACCAAGGTAATAAAGATACTCTTTTGAACTCTCGTACGAAGCCACCGTTTTTTTCGATAGGGATGATTTGTACGTCTGAGAGGATACATCTAACTAGATGAAAAAAAAACGATTCTGATTCCTAGCAGCACTATATCCTGTAGAATGCAGTCAATTGTTCATGATCAAATCTACAGAGCAATGAAATGTTTAATGAATGACTAACTTTAGGACAGATTCATTATCTGTATCCAAACGTGAGTGACAGCTCACGAGTGAAGCCATCTTGGAACCAAACATGTAGTGACTTTCAAGAAGAGAAAAGGGATGCCCGTATTATCGCTTGATTAGTCCAGAGATCACTGCTACACATGAGAACCCATTGCTAGCGGTTCAATATAATTATATGGAAAAATCTGTGCTGGACATTATGTTAAGGAATCTTCGCTAGACGAGATTAGGTCTAGAAGCCATCTTGGATATTGTTTATAATCTGACGTGCTTTGTCAGTAAACTCAGTTGATATATATATATATATGGGCAATACTGAGTGCTTGGCTACTGACAGTCCATTATACTATTATTCTACATGAGTGCCCATGTAACATAACATTGCAAGACCATTTATCCACTGTACCATGATGTATTATGCCAACCTGTGATTTGTCACTATCTGTGCTGTCGAGTGTGTACGTCCAATTAAACTTTAGTAAAGGTACACAGTCGTTGGTGTCGATGACTTCCAGCCATACATGAGTGTGAGAAAAGAACATTTGTCAACACCACGAACTCTTCCTATCATTCGCACATTATACACTCCATCTATGTCTACACACCACTGCGTAGGTCAAGTTGACATTCCATACTCGAACCACGAGCAACACAACAACACAGTATTTAACTCTGGTGATGTTCGAGCGAGCTTCAGATTTCTCAGCATGTCTCTTGCTCAGGGCAAGGGTCTTGTATTAAGAGTTTATCAACTGATGATGATGATGTCTGCTTCCATCCACTTATATTTATCATTTGGTGGACATCATTAATAAGAAAAAGATTCTTATCAACTGGTGGACCAGCTTTCTGGGTTTGACCTCGCAGAAGTTCAGAAGTCAACAGATTACCGATACCAGACCGTTTCCTGTGGCTGATACGACACACTTGCAGTATTGGTTTGCTCTTTGTCAACACTTCGTCACGTGACCTGTCAAGTGAATGCAGTATGTAGGTCAGCGTTGTTGACATTTTTACATTAGACATTACAGAGTTTCACAGAACAGTTGGATCAATTCTTGTCAATGTTAACAGGAAGACAGTATTATTGAACTAAGAAGTCCTATTTTCATCGATGGATCTTCTTGTTTTCTATATATGAACTTTAATATTTAAGGCCAGAATATATATTTCAATAAAGTGGCAGTTTATTTATTTTACAAGAATAACTTTGCCATTACTGTAAAACTGAGCCTATTTTGCAACACATTACACACATGATATATGTATTTATGATATGTTACATGTTATTTGTTTGTATAGTATGTTAGTTTATATGTCAGCGGGTTGTGTTTAAGGTTGGGCGGCGTCCTCACAACAGAATATCCCACGTCATAGAGGGTCCGTTGTGGGCGTTTTCTATAGGTGCAATTTTCTTGATTGAAAATTTGCTTGCGACAACTGTTGCTTTTGTGTTAGCTGTGAAGTCTGTAATTATTGTTATTTTTGTAATATTTCTTTGTTCTTTAGTTTTGTTTTGAATTGTTTGTAATTTGTTGGTCTACCCTTTTCTATCTTTCAGTTCTATTCACAATTTATATTCATATACTGTGACGTCATTTGTGTTGTTATTCTTTGCAGATTCAGTGATTATTTTCATTGATTTCCCTATTTGATTTATTTTGATTTCTGCAAACGTTTTCGTATTGTCAGTCCTATTTGTACTTTATGTATTCTGTTGGTTGACATATGTTTTATATAGGTATATTTCATAAGACACAATTGCCTGTGCACTGCACTTGGATTATGGTATAAACCAGTACCTGATTATTATTACTGTTATACAAGACCTTATTAAGGCTTGTGACCCACAGATATTGGGATAGTGTACTGATTAATCAAGTCATTAAGAACTTGTGGTATTATTATTGTTTCAGGTGATTAGTATTATTGTTAGACACCATGTCTACATTAGAATACTTCATTATACAAGGGAAAGCCCTTGATAAGACTGGTCAACAATTAGAAGAATGGGCAGTTGCTCAATATGACAAAGCATTAGCTGCAGAAGAGAGAAAAGCTGCTGCAGAAGAGAGAAAAGCTCTGGCTGAAGAGAAAAGATTAGAAAGAGAAGCTGAGGCTGCTGCTGAACAAAAGAAATTGCAGATGCAGGTGGAGCAAAGGAGATTTGAAGCTGAACAAAAAAAATTAGAAAGAGAAGCTGCTGCTGAACAAAAAAGATTAGACAGTGAAGCTGAACAAAAGAAATTAGAAAGAGAAGCTGCTGCTGAACAAAAAAGATTAGACAGGGAAGCTGAAGAAAAAAATTGAGACAATAAGAAAAAAAATCTGCAAGGGGCTGAAACATGAATTTGAGTTAGAGAAATTGAGATTGACAAGTATGATTAATGTTAATCAGGCATCTAGTGGTAATGGTAAACCTTCTACTTACAAGGTTAAGGTTCCACCGTTCAATCAGTCCAGTGACGATATTACATTCTGGCTGGATAGATTTGAACGTTCTTGTCGTACACATAATGTGGATAAATCACAATACGCTAATCAATTAGCAGAAAACTTGAAAGGTGAATCTTTGACTAGATTATGCCTTGTAGGAGAAGCAGATAAGGATAATTATGATGTCATTAGGGCGGCTTTGATAAAAAAAATACCAGCTAAGTGAGGAAGGCTATCGCCTTTTGTTTAAGACGATGGTGCCTGAGACAGGGGTAGAATTCTCAGAATTCACTGCAAAGGCACGTCTCACAGTTGATCGTTGGATTGAGCTTTCCAAAACAGAAAAAAAACGTATGAAGGACTTATGGATTTGTTGCTCAGAGATAAGATTATGTCATGTGTTAACAAACCATTCCTGGAATTTATACATGAGCGTAAACCCAAATCTCTAAAGGAAATGGAAGAATATTGTTCCCAATATGTCACTGCACACCCCGACGTGACTTTTGGCAACACTAAGATTAAGGAGGGTATGCCAGTTGCTTCAGCAACACCATACAATCCCAATTATTCACACAGATTTCAGGGACCTCAAAACAGATTTGATAAAAAAGGTAACCATAATAGTTATCAAAACCAAGGTAACCAATCATTTCAGGGTTCTTCTTCAAAGAACTGGAGACGAGCTGATAGCTCTCGACACAGGGGTGGTCATAATTATAGGAATTTCCGTAGAGGAAGTAATTATAGAAACTATCAGGGTTATCCGTCTTGGAGTCAACAAGATCATAATTACAGAGATACTCATTATAATGAATATGATAATGGTAACCAAGGGAACTATGACTCAAACCCAAATAGGGGTTACAATAGAGGTAACAATAACTACAGAGGTGATAATAACCGAGGTAGATCTCAAAACAAAAGACATAAACCACATTTTCAGGCAAACTCTGCACAACAAGAGTCCCATGAAGCCTATAAACAGAGTAAAGATAATAATGATGCTAGTAATATGGCATGTGCCGCTTTTGATTTTGGGAGAGCATCTCAGTGCCCCCAATGCAAAACGTTATTTGAGCCAACCACAGTGTCTACTTTAAGCTGTGGCCATCCTCTTCCTGCTCTTCCGGCATCAGTCGCGCATGATGGAAGAGGTTCTCTTGTCTTACATAAGGGTTTAGTGAATAACAATCCAGTCTCTGTGCTATTTGATTCTGGATGCACCACAATTGGTGTTAGGCAGTCACTCGTAGATCCTTCCCGTGCCACTGGACAAGTAGTCAAATGTGTAACATTTGGCGGCACATTAGAGAAATACTCTACTGCTATCATTAGGATTGCTACTCCTTTCTTTACAGGAGATGTACACGCATGTCTTCTCCCGAATCCGATCGCTGACCTCATCATCGGTCGCATTCATGGAGTCAAAGAATGCACTCCGCAACAAATTTCCGCGTGGGAAAGGCAAAACATGCAGATTGCTAACGCTGTAGTCACTAGAGCTCAGGCTCTTAATATGCCTCAAACTTCATCTACTGAAGATAATGAAGTGCATAACCAAGATGATCCCTTGGTAATTTCTCGTGACTCGTTTATAAAACAGCAAGAAGATGATCCCACTCTGAAGAAATTCTTCATTCTTGCAACTAAAGGTGATCCGAATAAAGACACAAGTCGTAAATCGTGGATTACAAAGAAGAATGGCGTACTTGTACGTATGGTTCAAGACTCCATTACGTCAAGTCATTCTCAAATCCTGGTTCCCAAGAATTTGAGAGTTAAAATTTTGCAGCACGCTCACGACTCTCAGTGTGCTGGACACATGGGTTTTTCCCGTACTAAGTCAAGAGTCCTTGCGGCTTTCTTTTGGCCATTGGTAAACAAGGACATACGGATTTATTGTCGATCTTGTAAAGTATGTCAGGAAGTTAAATCCAAAGGTCCACGGCATGCTGCACCCATTCAGGCGGCGGACATTCCTATTCGGCCGTTTCAAAAAATGGCCATAGACATTATTGGTCCATTTAAGATCAAGTCTGCCAGAGGACATCAGTTTATCTTGACATGTGTTGATATGTGCACACGTTGGCCAGAGGCTATTCCTCTGAAGAGCATTACTACTGCTGATATTGCAGATGCTCTTTGGCTTATATTTTCTCGTTTGGGTTTCCCCGGAGAGATATTGTCAGACCATGGCACCCAACTAATATCAGATACCATGTCTCAAGTAATGTCTACTCTGCAGATAGATAGATCTTTAAGTAGTATCTACCATCCAATGTCTAATGGTATGGTCGAACGCCTTAATAGAACACTTAAAAACTTACTAGGGAAGATAACTGAGGATCATCCTCAAGACTGGGACAGAGTTTTACCTGCGGCCCTCTTCGCTTACAGAGAGGTACCCAATGAACATACAGGATTTTCTCCCTTTGAACTCGTCTTTGGCGCGCGTGCGCGTGGCCCTATGTCGTTGCTTCACGATCTCATAACATCTGACAATATTGACGATGACACAAAGTCATCCTACTAATATGTCATCGCGTTGAGACAAAAGATTATCGAAGCATGCAAATTAGCAACTTCTTCTTCTGAATTTGCGAAACAGAAGGCAAGGCAATTTGCCAATAAGAAGAGATGCTTACGACAACTTTGTCCTGGTGACAAAGCATTTGTATTACTACCTTGTAGGGAAAACAGATTACTTATTTCTTGGAAAGGTCCGTACGATATAATATCGAAAATTTCCGATGTCGACTATATTGTCGATATTGATGGGAAGCATAAAACCTTCCACATCAATATGCTTACTGAATTCCATGAACGTCCGGATTATTTGCAACCCATTTTCCAAGCAACGGACAATTCTCCAGTACAACATGGTCATTACTCATCACTGTCCGTGATACAGGATGAGGAAACAAGTTTTTCAGATGTAAATCTTCCTCTTCCAATGATCCCACTTCATTCTAGTGAATCATGGAAGAACGTTACTGTCTCTCCTGATTTGTCTCTAGGAGAACAGCGACAAGTTTCAACTATGTTGCAAACATTTCAGGATGTACTCACTGACATCCCTGGACAAACGAATGTCATTGAACATGACATTGTTCTAACTGACCATACTCCTATTAGGGTTAGACCTTATCCTATACCTATACATTTTCAAGCACAGGTCGAGAAAGAGTTGGATGAGATGATAGATTTGAAAATAATCGAACCATCCACCTCTGCATATTCTTCGCCGATGGTTATTGTGCGTAAAAAAGACAATAACATACGTCTTTGCGTTGACTATCGAAAATTGAATCAGGTAACGAAGTTCGATGCTGAACCTATGCCTTTACTGGAAGAACTACTTACTCGACTCTCCAAATCTCATTTTTTCACTAAACTTGATTTGTCTAAAGGATATTGGCAAGTTCCTTTATCTGAACGCGCCAAACCTCTCACGGCTTTTTCAACACCTAGAGGTTTGTTCCAATGGAATTTTATGCCTTTCGGTCTTATGAACGCACCAGCTACATTCGTACGCATGATGCGCCGAATCCTATCTTATCGGTCAGATGTCATTGCATATCTTGACGACATCTGTCTTTTCAGCGATACTTGGGAAGATCACTATTCAGGGTTAGATGAATTGCTGTCTACTTTGCGCGAGCACAACCTGACAGCGAAACCCTCTAAAGCCTATATTGGTTTTAGCGAAATTTCTTTCCTAGGCCACCGAGTTGGTCATGGTTTCCTAAAGACAGAGGACCATAATACTAGTAAGATACTTAACATCTCAATCCCTAAGACTAAAAAACAGGTGAGAAGTCTGTTAGGTCTTATTCAATTTTATGGCAGATTCATTCAGAATCTATCCTCTATCATGGCACCTCTTTCAACACTTCTAAAGAAAGGTTCGCCTAATGTGGTCCACTGGTCTCAGGAATGCCAATGCTCTCTGGATAAGATTAAAACATTGTTTTCAACACCACCTATTTTAGTGCTACCCACTAAAGATAAAACATTCGTTCTTCGTAGTGACGCTTCATCCACTGGGATTGGAGCGGCACTAATGCAAGAGTACTCTGGAACTCTGCATCCTGTAATGTATATTTCCAGAAAACTAAATGCGGCAGAAAGGAATTATTCGGTTTTAGACCGTGAGCTATTAGCTATGGTTTGGTCGATCCTCAAACTACAGAGATTCCTTCTGGGCGCACATTTCATAGTAGAAACCGACCAAAAAGCTCTTACTGCTATACAGAGTAAGAATTTGAAGAGCTCGAGGTCTACTCGATATGCAATTGCTCTTCAACCTTTTCATTTCTCTGTGCGAGCTATTCGTGGATCAGATAATGTGATGGCAGACATTCTGTCAAGATGCCCACATGATTCCACATAACTATTAGGGCTTAGACTTCTTGATATGTCTAGTTCTATAGTAGTTCCTTTTCTATATCATGATAGATACAAATTTGTAATTTAATAATATAATGATTGTATCACTACATAGCGGTTCATTGATGTTTATTCACCGCTGTGCTTTGATGATTTTTTTTCATAAATCATAAATGTAAGATATCTAATACGAAATGATGGTATGAATTTTTTAGGCATCGTGTAATTGCCAGAATTGTATTATACTTTGATGACACCTTCCTGGAAAAATATACTTATAGAGAAATAATTTCTCTCAGTTTATGAGACACATTCTCACCAGTCGCTCCATAAGTCGACTTAGCCTCATATTAGGCGTTATATGTATTCCTGATATTTTCATCTGCGCATTATTCATGCGTTGTGAGCCTATTGTACGTTGCTCCTAGATGTATTTCAAAAAGAAAAAAAATGTTCCATTTTTTTTTTTCCGGGAGGTGTGGTAAGACTGTTACGTGCAGTCTTTGATATCTTACAATATTATACATTGGTATATACTTGTTATGTTCGCAAATATTTTGTAAACAAAATAGATATTTTTTAGTGCTTAAGGGAAAGTCATTATTGAGTTACTTCCCTTGAAAGTTGTGCCGTCTCTTTCGATCGAACTCCGCGGATGAATCCAGTTTTACTGCGATTTATTCTTTGTTTGGGTAGTAATAGATTGTTCTTGCTTCAGAATATCTATGGCCTGAATTTATGTGTATTGTTTGTCTGTGTAGGACGAATCTGTCTTATATCTGTATATCTTTACATATCTAAGTCGAACTATATGTTCTGTTGTCTCTAGAGAGGTCAAAGGCTGTTCGGCGGATGTGTCGCGAGAGAGGTGTGTTTTGGCTTCGCCCTGATGATGGGCTGTGTTTTTCTATGTCGGCTTGACGCCGGGAAAAAAGTGATCTCAGTGGTTTTTGGGGAAAGTGATAGTCATCTAGACCTATCGTGTATGCTTTACCCCAGTGTTCATTCTTATTGCCAAGGAATGGCAAAATCATATTTCTGAAATCCAAGGTAATAAAGATACTCTTTTGAACTCTCGTACGAAGCCACCGTTTTTCGATAGGGATGATTTGTACGTCTGAGAGGATACATCTAACTAGATGAAAAAAAACGATTCTGATTCCTAGCAGCACTATATCCTGTAGAATGCAGTCAATTGTTCATGATCAAATCTACAGAGCAATGAAATGTTTAATGAATGACTAACTTTAGGACAGATTCATTATCTGTATCCAAACGTGAGTGACAGCTCACGAGTGAAGCCATCTTGGAACCAAAACATGTAGTGACTTTCAAGAAGAGAAAAGGGATGCCCGTATTATCGCTTGATTAGTCCAGAGATCACTGCTACACATGAGAACCCATTGCTAGCGGTTCAATATAATTATATGGAAAAATCTGTGCTGGACATTATGTTAAGGAATCTTCGCTAGACGAGATTAGGTCTAGAAGCCATCTTGGATATTGTTTATAATCTGACGTGCTTTGTCAGTAAACTCAGTTGATATATATATATATATGGGCAATACTGAGTGCTTGGCTACTGACAGTCCATTATACTATTATTCTACATGAGTGCCCATGTAACATAACATTGCAAGACCATTTATCCACTGTACCATGATGTATTATGCCAACCTGTGATTTGTCACTATCTGTGCTGTCGAGTGTGTACGTCCAATTAAACTTTAGTAAAGGTACACAGTCGTTGGTGTCGATGACTTCCAGCCATACATGAGTGTGAGAAAAGAACATTTGTCAACACCACGAACTCTTCCTATCATTCGCACATTATACACTCCATCTATGTCTACACACCACTGCGTAGGTCAAGTTGACATTCCATACTCGAACCACGAGCAACACAACAACACAGTATTTAACTCTGGTGATGTTCGAGCGAGCTTCAGATTTCTCAGCATGTCTCTTGCTCAGGGCAAGGGTCTTGTATTAAGAGTTTATCAACTGATGATGATGATGTCTGCTTCCATCCACTTATATTTATCATTTGGTGGACATCATTAATAAGAAAAAGATTCTTATCAACTTATCTTAATATATTACTCGTGTAAATATTTACATATAGGTAACATCCTTCATTTAGGAGACGAGGGCTCTTTCTTTTTCGCGACCTGAGGGCAGAAGTTAATGTCATATGGAAACAGGAAACTATCCATAATTTATTAGAAAACACTTTCTAGTGGATAGTATTTGCCTTCTCTTCTTCATTGTCAATATATCAAATAGGTCTCTTTCTTTCTTAACGAGCCAGTTTCTGGAAACCTTTTTGACACCATTCCATAGGCCATCATCATCAAACTGTAGCAGTACGAACAGTGCCGTCTTAAGGCATGGGAACACTGGGCAGTGCCCAGGGGCCCCACGATTCTAGGTGCCCCATGCTTGGATGCTGCATATTGTTCATAAGACATCATTTTTATTCCCGTGGATAGGTAGGGCTAGTAGGGGCCCAGTGCATTGCTTTGTCCAGGGTCTACAAGGCTGTTAAGACGGCCCTGAGTACGACCATTGGTACACCGCCCATTTTACCATATACGACAGTCATCATCATCATCATTTTTTGTTTGATCCACATGAAGCATGAAGCTACCACAGCAGCTAGTGCCATTGCAGGAAGGAAGCATGAACCAAGCATTCATACGCTCTTACAATAGTGATTTATGTAGCAATGTGTGTTACATCACGAAGTTGCCAACGCCATGCACAAACTCATATTAGTCGACTAAATCGACATGCTTGAGGCAGCAGTAGTCAAATTCTTTCTTTATCCTAATGACAGAAGAAAGCTCAGAGAGACCAGTAGTTATCTTCTCAGATGCGAAGTCAGTAATTACAACGCTGAAAAGTCAAAGTAATGCTGAATTCGATGACCTAAGAGTAACACTCCACATACTATGTCAGCAATAAAAAAGAGTCGCGATACAATGGATCCCTTCTCACTGCAGTTCCCTGGAAATGAAAAGGCTGACTGTGACGTGTACTGGAAAAAGAGCCTACAGTGACAGCTTATTGTAACCTCATAGCTGCTCTATGATTTGCTAGCTAAAAACATGCATTATATTGCCTGTCTACTTCTGCATCTTTTGTCTCGCCCTCTTTTCTTTAAAAACGGGCTAACACATTGTTTACAGTTTTAGTGACCTGTCAGTCGTCTTTCTTTTCTTCTTTGATCCTTAGCCGCCGACCGTCAAAGCAGTCAGTGGCCATCACGCTTAGTGGCGTCTTGTAGGGCAACAACAAATTGATTCCACTTTGCTCGGTCGGTGGCCATCCTTCGTACAGTGCCCCAACTCTGGTTCATTCTTGGCATCTCAGCCTCCACAGTCCTCCGCCAGGTTGTTTTTGGTCGGCCTCTCTTTCGTTTTCCATCAGGGGTCCAAAGCATAGCTGTTCTTGTGATGGCATCGGGATCTCTTCTGAGGACATGACCAACCCAGTTCCAGCGTCTGCCAGCTATGATGGTGTGCATGTCCTCTTGCTTGCTACGAGTAAGCAGATCTTGGTTAGTGATGGTATTCGGCCAAAAGATTCGGAGAATTTTTCTTAGGCATGTTGTGTGAAAAGAGGACAATTTCGACATTTCCTTCTCTGTAACTCTCCAGCATTCCGCACCATAGAGAAGCACAGAAAGCACACAGCTCTGATATAATCTTAATTTTGTGCTTGTGCTGTATTGGGAGGACTTCCAGATGTTGTTTAGGCTAAAGAAGGCTGTTCTTGCCTTATTCATTCTGATGTTGATGTCTTTGCCTGCCCCGCCGTCTGGTGTTACTATGCTTCCTAGGTATGTGAAGGTATCTGTCTGTACCAATTGCTGATTCCTTACTGATATGGGCTCAGGGTTGCTCACAGTGAGCGTCATGACCTCAGACTTCTTTAAATTGATGACCTGTCAGTCGTAACAGGAAGCAAATCAGGCTTTGTTTACTTGGTTCTACTCACGCGAGCTCATCTGTCAATCCTAATACCTGATAGACAGACAACACGTGAGAGAGCGACGGCACAGACCCTTTGTAGTTTTACTCAGGGGAAGTCTAGAACTCCTCTGTGCTCTTTGATCTCGAGACGCGGGCATTCTGAAAAGAAACCCGCTAGCAGAACTAAAGTCTTTGATGTCGGTCAACAACTTCAGGCGAGAGACTCTGGTAGTCTGAATCGTAAGCTTTTCATCTTGAGCGCTAGCTTCTGAATCTTCGCCACACACAGGAGCGCGTAATTAACACCATTAGAGATCAGAGAAATCTAATGATATATATACTGCTGTTTTCTTATCCCCGCCATCAGAAGTCAGTCAGAATTTGAATAGTCTAGCGCGCAGTCCGAGAACCATTTTTCTTGTTGGAAGTGTTTATAAGTGATTCGTGGAGATTTTCGTTCTGAATTTTCTGCTAAGAGGAAAATAGGACCAAGGATTTAAAAGTGGTGATAGCATTTAAACACGTATACTTCTCTTAGATTTTTTCTCGCTAGTAAGACCTAATAAATAAAATAACGCGTAGCGATTTTCCTACCAGGTATTCAATTAAAATGTTAGTCCACCACCCGACTGCTAACTCACTGAGACGAGACGGTAATTATGTTTACAGTGTAGAGTCGGACGCGACACTTAAACTCCCCCAGGAGAGAGAGAGATATGAACTCGACTGTTAAGCAGACCGGACCTTATAGGCGTTAGACGACTGATAGCGGGAGTAAAGAATACATGTTTATATTTTATTTGTAATTTGTTATTATAGCGTCTATTATTTTTAAATGCCATACGACAAACGAACAGACACCGACAATTTAATAGCTATTTAATGACAGGCGATTATTGTTGTAGGTGGTGCGTATGAAAAATTAAATAATAATTAACAACGTACGCTGACCGCCAGCTACGAACAGGGGCGGGTGCGTTATCATAAACTCAGTTCGACCAGATTAGCGGCCAGCGACGTCTGCGAGCGTGTAGGCGTAGGGAAATACCGTGTGTCTTTTGAACTTAGTCAGGACTGACAGAGAGGATGAGAGATCGTCTTGTCCCCGTCGGTATATATAAAGATCTACATAGAATGGTAGCAGTTTTTCCCACAAATGCTCTCTTATATTTTTCGCAGACCTGATCTCAAAGGCAACCAGCGGTCTTTTACTTTTCTGGTTTGTTATCCATTTCATTTGTAAGCGTACTCGACGATGATATTGGATAACAATAAATATAAATACTGGACTTACAAAATCCAGATTACCATTTTACCAGCCCACAGTGGTGTGTACATGTAACATTATTATTGTTCCTTGACTCCTGAGAGTCGTATTCAAGTGGATTATATTGTCGCAAGAGGGTTGATGTTATTGAAAGTATAATATATCCTGGACACAAAGTTGTATCTGGTGATACCAGGATAGTGCCAGATAAGAGTCTGGTCTTATAAGTAATACCCCCTTCTCTGAAAAGAGTAAGGGTGTATGGATGTATGGATATCAAAGGTAGGGTCAAGCTGTATAAGTTTCCAGGTATGATGTTAGTGTATTATCCTGGATTCCTATGCGCTCCCTCTCAAGATCCTCCCTTGATTATTGTATTATTATTATTGTTGTTGTGGTCTCTGCTAGGGATATTAACACAATTATTTATCAACAATAGCATAAACTCAACTTTAATAAGTAAGTAAGACTGCTTATAAATATTTACAATTTATTTAACCTATACCGTTTCTCTTTTCGGTTAGGAAAGTTTTAAATGAAATCAAATGTATTTACATCATGAAATCAATAAACAATGAAAAATAATAATTAATCTCAAAATCATTCACTTTGTTGAAGGTTATTACTTTTGGTAATTATCTCCTTGGGAAGAACGTTGATGTGATACTAATAAGTTATGTCACTATTACTTGACAGTGAAGCTAGTACTAGGTAAATTTATGTCCACACTTTTCATCATTCACTGTATGTTTATTTGCATCTTGTATTTTAGCATAGGGGTATAATCTGGATACGCTGATCAGTGGCTTTGTTTTGCCACTTATCTTGTGTTTAGAGATCTGTCACTCTCCTGCCATGGAAAACACGTATTTTGAATTTCTCCAGGCGGTGGAAGCTGGGTATCTGGCCCTGTTAACCACAAGGGCACTTGCACCACAGAGTCCAGTAGAGGTGGATGACTCTATAAAGTTTTTGTTCTGTAGTTGTCAGGATAGAACCTAAAACAAAAATAAACGCAACCTCTATATGGTCCATCACTATTCCATTATTACACAAGATGGGGACGATAGACAGTGTCAGATAATGTGCTAGCAAATGCACAGGACAATATATACCAGCACTACCCACATCCAGTTCACAGTGACTACACTTTCCTTTTAAAACCTTTTTTAGATCCATCTGTCCATGATCCGCCTCCATACAATGATTTGGTCTAGTATAAAATACTAAGTAATACCTTGATCATACATTAAACAATTTCTGTCTTTCTTTCTTATATTCCAGGCATGTGTCCCATTTCCTCAAGAAATATTTCTTTAAAAGCTTTTCCAAACCTACAGACACAATTCTGCTATCATTCTCAATTTAATTTGAATGTACACAGGCGGGTAAGTCCTTCAGAAATTACACAATGGTTGCAGAAACACGTCTACACACTTACCAACACACTGTAGTGAATCAATAGCAAATCATATAATTATGTACATATATATATATATATATATATATATATATATATATATATATATATATATATATGTATATATATATATATATATATATATATATATATATATATATATATATATATATATACAGTACTTTGCAAAAAAATGGCAGTCATATTGCTCAGCTAAATATGCTGAAATCTAATTAAATATGCATGTTCTGCCCCAAATTTGCACTCCACTTAAGTGAGCAAACACTACCAAAAGTAAAAAAAAAATTAGCGTAGAGTACAGTCCCATGATAATAGAGCAGACGACAATTTCTAATGCTAGTGGCAGAAAATGGATACAAAGACAAAGTGTATGTTAATTTCACAGCTTTGGAATGAAGGAAATCAAACATGTTCCAACATTTCTAAAACCTTGAACATTCCTGAGCAGACTGTCCACAGAGTTGCGAGTAAATTAAAAGCAGGTAATGGAATCGAGCGAAAAGAAGCACAAAGGACCATCAGCGTCTCGCCAAAATCGTTCGGGCTGGGCCAATGAAGAGTGTAGAAAACATACGGCAGCGCATGATCGATTTGGGAAACCCAGAGGTATCTAATGCTACTGTCAACCGGGAGCTACACAGGATGAATTACACAAAAAGCGGGTAATTTCGTCACCATTTCTCACAGAGACTCACAAACAGATGCACTTGAACTGGTGCCACGCACACCAAAATTTGTCATGGGACAATGTGATTTTTTTCAGATGAATGTTCTGTTTGGTCTTATCCTGCTCAAATAAATATTTGGACGAAAGACTCTGTAACGCCTGTGTACCAGCGACCGAAACATACCCAGAAATTCCATCTTTGGGGAGGGGTGTCAGCAAGAGGAGCCACCCCACTGTGTGTTTTCACAGGAATTCTCACGAAAGAAAGGTACATCGACATACTAGAGGGACACCTTCTGCCATTTATGCAGGTCATGTACCCCGATGGGTGCACATTTCAACATGACAATGACCCAAAGCATACAGCTCATACCACCAAAGCATGACTGCAAGAGAAGAATGTGATAGTGCTGAAGTCTCCCGACCTAAACCCAATTGAAAACGTTTGGGCACTACTCTAGAATCATTTAAAAAAGAGTGGACTCAGAGACGTTGAACAATTGAAGAAGGTAGCTGAGTAATACTGGGACAATCTGACTCATAATTTTCCTACAAACACTTGTGGGAAGTTATGCCTCGCCGCCGCATCCAGGCTTGCCTTGCTGGAGAAGGCAACATTATATTGTACTGAAACCACTGTTAATAGATAGGGGAGATACCAATCTTCCTCTGTACATACAGTTTTTTATTATTATTTGCTTCTATGAGTGTGCTGCGTTGCGAAAATATGACTGCCATTTTTTTTTTGCAAAGTACTGTATTATATATAATTATATATATATATATATATATATATATATATATATATATATATATATATAGATATATATATATATATATATAAATATATTATATATATATTATATATATATATATATATATATATATATATATATATATATCTTTCTTACCCTCAGGCACACACAGACGAGCTGTTAATGGCAAACGTGATCTGCTCTCATGTACGACTGGCAAAGGCAGTCTTCATTTACAAGTTACCACTTCTTTCTGCTCGCTGTGTTTTTCAAATCTTATGGCCCCAATTTATCAAGGGCAAGGTCTATTTATACTAGCACATCCGGCGTATCGGAAAGCAGGGGGCTAACGGGGTATTGCGAATCCCAAAATGGGGCATATTTTGTCTCTCTGTTCCTTTATGAAAAACTAGTTTCCCCCTTATCTTTCTTATTTCTGGAGCGATTTTATTCATCTAAGGCTTAAATTATATCATGAATTAATCTTTATCTTCCTAGCTAAAAATAGTTTAGTCTCCTAAGTGCATTTTATTCTATGCATATTTTAAATACCTAAATTAGGGACTAACCCGATGTGTCGAGGCCTTTCCACTCAATATATCTCTCTTAATAAACTACTTTTCGTGGAAGTCTTTACACCTACCTCTAAAGTAACATTCCTATTAGAATTAGAGACCTCTTCCAAGTGGTACTTCTTTCCTACTTATGTAATTAATTTGCATCCTTCACTCGGTTGCACAAATGAGGACTGGCCATTTTGCCTGTCCAAGGTTGCAGTAAACACACGAATACGGAAGTCTTTCCATTGGCTAGCGTATCATACAATTTCTACAATGTATTGCGCGCGGTTTTCGTCAGAGTTACTCAGGATTATACAGAAGCTGTGTTGTGAAGCAGACGAACTCACGACACATATATGTATATATATATATATATATATATATATATATATATATATATATATATATATATATATATATATATATATATATATATATCTTTATACACTGTGCAGAATCGGCGCTCTGACACAGAGTCGGCCGATAGAAGAACCATCATCATCATTTTAAATAATTTTTTAGCAACCAGAAGTATCCCAATACTGGAAATATTCTCCTATCTAAAGGGTAAACCTCAAGGATTCTCACATTTCCAACTATACGTAGGAACACCTATATCCAGATAGAAGCACCATATTCGGCGTTCACCACACTAGTTTTTTGGGATGAACTGGGGCCAATTTGGATTGTCGACAACTGGGGGTGACAGTGTAATCATAGTGAAATAGGAATTATGTTCATGGAATAATTCTGATACCAAGGAATACCACAGACCTACTATAGGAGCCAATTAGGTAAGAGTGTGAGAAGTGACCACTGTGCGAGAGAGTGTGATGATTTTCTTGTTTTTGTTGGGAATTATCCATGAATCTTATTGTCTAAATTTTGTTTACTTTACTTGGTCTTATAGGGTACCAATATTGTTTTATTCTGTAACCTAGTGCTAACCTTCAACCTTTGGGTTAATAATTTAGGGTTGTTTTCTCCATACGGGGGAAGGCGCACCTCTCTTCTTTATTTCCTATGTATGTAAATGATTTCTTGATATCTTTTAGATAATTGGTGTTGTCAAGTTTAGTGATAATAAACTACAAAGAAACTTAACTTTGTGTGTTGGTCAGACCCATACCAATTTATCCTTAGTTTTTATCGTTTGTGTGTCATTGTTTTTACATATTGGTGTGTGTGTGTAGAGTAACCTGTTCTTTCATTAAACAATGAGGCAAAGACTGTCTTATAATAAAACATAGTTGTACGGATAGGCTGGATGAGAGTCACTGAGAGCGCGTTAACTGCGTTGACTCACTCCAGAGACATATCTTTCCCTCAACCTACCACCTGTGAAATCTATTTTCTGTACATTCTCGTGTATCTGCCAACCTTTACTCTTTACTTAGACTAGGCCCAATAAACCAATTAACCTACCGTACGACACTGACAGATTGGCAATGGAAGGGGGAAAGCTTCCTCAATTTGACACAAATATAACTTATGAGGAGGCTAAGAGTTTCATCAAGCGCAGATACAGGCACAAGTGGGAAGCAGAGCATTCAGGCCATCACAAAAATGATCCATATTACCAGCTCAGCAGAAGTGAACAAGTGGTAATCTTCAGACTTCGCACGGGTCATAACAGATTGAGATACCATCTATTCAACAAACTAAAGATAGGAACTACTGATGAGTGTGACTGTGGCACCGATAAAATGACTGCCGAACATCTGCTTCAAAGGTGCCCAACATATGAGGAACAGAGAAAACGCATATGACCATCACCAGTACCATTCCTGGAGAAAATCTACGGAGATATCAACAGCCTCAGGCTGACCACTGCTTTCTTTGAACTTATTCAAGTTGACATCTGAGGGTGAACTTTGAACTTATTCAAGTTGACATCTGAGAGTGAACTTTGAACTTATTCAAGTTGACATCCGAGGGTGAACGAAGAAGATATTCTTTCTTTGTTTCTTCAGAGATTCGGAAATAAACAGCGCGTTAACTGCGTTGGAACATACGACGCTTTTCAAGAAATGTTCAACTTTTTTTCTTTATTTTTTATTAACTGAACAATTACTCATCTTGTCACTGAAGGAGTAAGCTTTGTTAGGTCTTACAGTAGTGTTATTGGATTTCTACTGACATTTGGAAAACTTTGTTCCTTCATTGCATTTCTTTGAATACGGTTCCTGGTATTGTTCATAAAATGTGTTCACTGGAGCTATGTACATAAATGATGTGCAGATGTTTGGCAACAAACCATTTACAGAAGAAAATTTCAAAAACATCACCAACCCCCCCCCCCCCCCTTCCCCCCCCCCCCCCCCAAAAAAAAAAGATATAACAAATTTGTGTAAAGAAGCTTTCTCTGGATCCCTGGCTCTTTGACAAGCATAGGAAACAAAGAGCCAGGGATCCAGACCCCCAGGACGACCCAGAGTCCGCTGGGAGGACAACATTAGACAATCTTTGAAGGACCGAGGACTAGAATGGAACCAGGCCAGGAGGAAGATAGCCGATAGGATAGTCTGGCGCTCTCGCTTCCAAACCTCTACACCTCACCGTAGAAGGGGAACGACTAAGTAAGTAAGTAAGTAAAGAAGCTTCTCTCCTGTTAATTATATTTGAAAAATAAAATTGTTGTGTCAACAATCATTTGGAGTTAGGCTAGTATTGTATTCGCATGTTCTGTGAGTGTCGGAATGCACTATTCTATGTTATCCAATTAGTTGGTTTTATTGCTGTAAATAGGTTGTGAGTTTGTGTTCACCTTGTCTTGAGAATAATGTTCAATTATGTGATAAAAGCTGCGTGATTTAGGTGGGCAAAAGTATGATTAGTTTTGAGGCAGGGCGTTGGCTACAGGCATCGAGACAGGTCAAACTGAACAGTGCAGAACCAGCGTGTCTCCGGAAATACTTTATGGAAAGAACGCATTGTAGATCACTATTGCCCACGTGACAGTCGATAGGGTCTCAGTGTTTGTCGGATTTTAATTTTATTTTGTTTTGAAAGGCTCGAAACAGGGTTTATGTTAGGATTTTGGTGAGTTTTACAA
The DNA here is from genome assembly GCA_024509875.1 of Oreohelix idahoensis. NCBI lineage: Eukaryota > Metazoa > Mollusca > Gastropoda > Stylommatophora > Oreohelicidae > Oreohelix > Oreohelix idahoensis. The sequence continues at coordinate 289,701 of JAMPIV010018892.1, read as the reverse complement.
GCAATTTTTTTTTAATTAGGAAAAAATTGAGTTCGAAACAGGGGTTGAGTTAAGATTAGCGTTAGAGATCAATTTATAATTAGCCCAAGCTGCACGACGTAAGTATCGATAGCCACCTGATCAACATAGCATACTATCTCTACTTTTCTGAAATTCTACCGACAGGATATTAATTAGGTACTTGTGCGTTAAATTCACCGTCAAATTAATATTTTGGTAATTTATTACCCAAACCGAGAACCGTACTATTTCTTACATTTGTTTTCTTACAATTTTTTTCTTTTTTTCTCGCCTTAATCCAATCGCAGTCTAGGCCGTGGAGTTGTGACATTTACCCAGTCCGTCCTTTCTTTTTTTTTTGTAATCCGGAAAAAATACAACTTACTCGAATTTTAAAAAAAAAATACTTTTTGTCTCGTTTTGGTGAAGCGCGTTCCATTCAACCTAGTCGGTTATATTAGGGCGCATGTCCAAATATAAAAGACCCTTAAGTCTATGGAATTTCTAGTCATCATAATCATCATCATCATCAGCTTTCAAGTCCCTATCAGAGTCAGGTACCCATTTACAGCTGGTTAGACTGATGCGTGACACTACCAAGCTCGAGAGTTGGGGCCTACGTAGCTATAAATGCGTGACATCTGTTCCCTTCCTCGCTGCCGTTGCCTTCTCTAACTCAAGATCAGAGTCAGGTACCCATTTACAGCTGGTTAGACTGATGCGTGACACTACCAAGCTTTGAACCCGAAACCCGGTAACTTATTGCGGTAGTGGAACGTTAGAGACTTCACTATACTAGGTCCAGCATCGAGAGGTGGGGCCTACCTAGCTATAAATGGGTACTTAACTTTGAGTTAGAGAAGGAAAAGACAGCGAGGAAGGAAACTGGTCTCCCCACCTCTCGATGCTGGACCTAGTGTAGTGAAGTCTCTAACGCTCCACTACCGCAATAAGTTACCGGGTTTCGGGTTCAAAGCTTGGTAGTGTCACGCATCAGTCTAACCAGCTGTAAATGGGTACCTGACTCTGATCTTGAGTTAGAGAAGGCAACGGCAGCGAGGAAGGGAACAGGTGTCACGCATTTATAGCTACGTAGGCCCCACCTCTCGAGCTTGGTAGTGTCACGCATCAGTCTAACCAGCTGTAAATGGGTACTTGACTCTGATCTTGAGTTAGAGAAGGCAACGGCAGCGACTTCCCTTGTTTCCTGTGTACCGTTAACTTGTAGAACTGATTCAATACCGTTTTATTGGTTTATAAACTTAAAATACGGGGGGGGGGGGGTTCAGGGTGGGTCTGTCGTAAGCGTGTCAACTATGAATGGACGACGAACTTTTTTTTTTTTTTTTAACTTGCCCTCCCAAACCACAATGTGAAATCAACCTTTTTCAGTCAAGAAAAAGTACGGTTCTCAGTGTGGGTAATAAATTTCCACAATTTGATTTTAGCGGTGAATTAACGCACAAGAACCATTAATTATAATTAGATCTGGAATTTAGGAGATGTAATATTTGTCACAAACTTTTTCCGCGGATATATGAATATATTCCATGGTTAGTGGTTGCTGTTGTAGAAAATAGCTTTTGTCTTCCCCGTTCGAGATGCACGTTTGCTGTCATTTAGTGAGTTGAATTTTCATTGCTTTACTACTATTGTAGCTCAGTGGTTAGTGCACTGGCTTCCTAGCTCGGTGGTTGTGGCCGTGTATGATAGCTTGTCTACTATTTCCTACTTCTCTAATTTTGTGATCGTATAGGGTTCGTATCTCTACCCTAAACAGCAGGCAGCTTATTTGTGGTAAGGGAGACTTCTTACTCTCACAACGACAACAGTTCATGTACTGACAGTTGATGAATGACTTCGCGCTGACAGCAGTAACAGTCAAATGTTGAACTTTAGCTACATGATCAAAAATGTTGAAGAAATGATATGCCCAACCTTCCTCATGAGGCTGGCAGACTTTATACAGAAAAACTTCAGTGGGTAATAATAAAATGTCAGTTTCTTTTATTTTCTCTCTTTCTGTCGCTGCTTCTATATTCATACTATCTCTATTGGTTATGGTGGTCGTGGCTTGAGAACCACTGTTGTCACTATTTTTCTTGTCATAATACTCTTTATATATATATATATATATATATATATATATATATATATATATATATATATATATATATATATATATATATATATATATATATATTCGCTGTTTATTCTATTTGTTCTGATTTATTTCTGATTTCTTGACTTGGCGTGTCTTAGTGAGACTGGCCAAACCGTCAGAGGTGTTGCTTTACCAAGTTATTCTTCTGCTTACTAGCCTGTCACTTGTCTATTGTACTTCTCTATTTGCAATGAGACTAAAATTTTTAACGTACCTGGGTTTTCGAAAATACACACATTTTCTCTCACTGGCCACACTGGCAACTTGTCCACAGAATAAAATAATGAAATGTCATATCTACTTGTGGCGTACCAAGCGATTGAGTGTCTGAATGATAGTTATAACTTTTCTGTCACCACAGAATCAACCAAAATCACTTCGGCTTATCACTCGATGAAAACTCCCAATTCAGCTTGCCACTTCTAAATCATTTTACACACTTGGGAAAAACCCAAACTAGCACCTTAACAAAATCGCGTTTCGAATCTGACTGATTTAATTTTGAACAACGACTTACCACGACAACTATTTCCGAACCTTCTAGAACTATTTTGTTTCACAAACAGCTCACCCAAACCCGTGAATTTCCAGTCCCGTGGTCGAACTCACTCAGAAAAAAAAAACAGAAAAACTTACTATTGGAATTCTCGGCCATGAGAAAGGAAAAACAATGCCCTCTCAAATTTATAAAGGACAAGCAAGGCAAATTGCTTACTGCCCCGAAGGAAGTAATGGAAAGATGGAAAGAATATTTCTCAGAACTCCTGGATGGTGAGAATGGTGAAGCATCAGAAATGATAACCACTAGCACAGAAGAGAAAACCAATGATGGTGAAGATGACATAAAGATGGAAGAACTGAAGGCAGCACTGGAGAAAATCAAGATGGGCAAAGCAGCAGGGCATGATGGTATAACACCAGAAATGGTTAAGTACATGGGAGCATCAGGCGACCTATTACTCTTAAGGGTTCTACAGGCAGCGTGGTACAACAAGACCATACCAAAGGATTAGGAGATTGCCATCATAACACCAATTTTCAAAAAGGGTGACAATAGACAGTGTGGAAACCATATAGGTATATCCCTTCTCAGTGTCCCTGGTAAAATCTACTCTAGAATCCTAGAGCAGAGACTCCGACGCCTAGCTGAGCCACAACTGGATGAGGTCCAGTGCGGATTCCGAGCGAACCGAAGTACTCAAGACCTAATCTTCACACTCAGACAGCTGAGTGAAAAGGCCCTTGAGTATAAGAGTGAGATCCATCTTTGTTTCATAGATCTGGAAAAGGCGTTTGACAGGGTCCCCTGGAGCAAACTTTGGATTGTTTGGCAAGGAAGAACATTCCAGCACCTCTGATTCATGCTATACAGAGCTTCTACAAGTCTTGCAGAAATTATGTGAGGACAGCAAACCATAAGTCAGAAGAGTTCAGGACCACCACTGGTGTAAGACAAGGTGATATCCTGTCACCTTACCTTTTCATACTCCTCATGGACGATGTCATTAAGGCATGTAAGGAGAGAACAAGAAAGTATTCAGTGGGGTACTGGAAGAGGAGACAGGTCTGTATTTCGGAGCTGGCATTTGCTGATGATGTTGCCGTAATTGCTAAATCAGAGGCACATCTCCAATTCAACCTGCAAGTCTGGAAGGAAGAGCTGGAGAAGAGAGGGATGGTCATAAGCAGCTCTAAAACAAAATCCATGGTGATATCACGAGAAGAAAGAAGACATCAGATTAAGCTGGGAGAACAGGTCCTGGAGCAGGTCGACCACTTTAAATACCTCGGAGCTATTATTGACCGAAAGGGAGGCATCAAAGAAGAGTTGGCCACTCGAAAAGCAGCAGCTGGGAGACTTTTTCAGGCCATAAATCGAGGATTCCTCAGCAAGAGAGAGGTTGGTAAGAAAACGAAGATGGCTGTATACCGCTCCACCTGTGTCCCAGTCTTGACATATGGATGCGAGTCATGGGCAATGACTACAACCCACAAAAGCCAGATCCAAACCTCAGAAATGAGATATCTGAGGAAGGTGGTTGAAGTAACAAGAAGAGACATGGTACGCAACCAGACGATACGTCAAGGCCTTAAATCCCACCCCCTGCAGACCCAAGTAGAACAGTACCAACTAAGATGGTTTGGCCATGTCTGCAGAATGGGAGAAGACCGGCTACCACGACAAGCATGGGAAACAAAGAGCCAAGGATCCAGACCCCCAAGACGACCCAGAGTCCGCTGGGAGGACAACATTAGACAATCTTTGAAGGACCGAGGACTAGAATGGAACCAGGCCAGGAGGAAGACAGCCGATAGGATAGTCTGGCGCTCTCTCTTCCAAACCTCTACACCTCACGGTAGAAGGGAAACGACTAAGTGAGTAAGGAATTCTCGGCCAAGGTCAGCCGTACTACTCTGTGATCAAGGGACGTCAACTCTAATCTTGTCCCCTTCTTCAATGTATAATTGATTATTCCCCTTAGACTGCAAATCTAATCTCAATCGTAAAAGTCGATGTCATAAAAATATAATTCTACCCGAATTACTCTTACCCACACTAACTGTTACAGTACTGTCATTTAGTGAGTTTAATTTCCACTGCCTTACTGCTATTGTGACGTGTTATTCGATACCATCTAAATAAGTCGCCCACGTCGTGAGGGTTGGGATTAAGGTTAGGGTTATAGTTAGGTTTAGGAACATCAAAGCAACGCTCATATCAAATTATATAAAAGTGTTCCAAAATGGCTCAGCTGCATTGCATAGCAGCAATATTATATTTTATATCAGATTTCTTTTTTAAGGCTGTATCGAACATACGCCCTGTCAAGAAGTGGCTTTAAGTTAGAGTCTGTCTGAGTACAGAGACAAGAAACTTATTTGTCCAATGGCAGTTATTGCTCCTTTTTTTTTTGCAATGTGTTTCATGAATATCCAATGACGTGCCTCCAATTGACAGAGTGGTTAGAGCGCTGGTCTGTCGTGGCATAGGTGACTGGTTTGAAATATCGTAACGCTTTAGTCTACCCAGCTGTTTATGGGCACCTGACTCTGCTCTTGAGTTAGGGAATGAAAAGGCACGGAGGAAGGGAACTGGTCACGCCCACCTCTCTATGCTAGGGCTAGTATGGTGAAGTCTCCATCACTTCTGTCCCCTATGGCAGTATCAGCTGTTTACTACTTTTCCTTGAAGCACGTCCCTTTCAACCATCCAATATCTGCAATGGGACTATCTTTACCTTTTTACATCCAGTGGATACAAGTTAGGATATGACAATTTAAAAATAGAAAATGAATTCTCAATCACACGTATGTTACTGCCAAGATATATGTAATATTCTAAATCTTGTATGTTTGTTTCTTCAATCTTTTTTATCGTTTCCGTCATTTATTCTCATTATCGTACATATAGATAGACACCCCCCCCCCCCCCCCACCCCCCCCCCCTTCCCTCGAAAAATTATTCAGCAGAGTATACATACTTAGTTACAATCTACACTGATAATCGTGAGGTTAGAACCAGAAGTCTGATGACAGAATGATAGTGAACATGTTTAGCTAGACGTAAACAACAGAAACGTTTTTCCCATTTTACACATACACAAAGTCGCTGTTTTACTGTGCACGCTGTAGATCAAAAAGCTTTACACAGACCTTGAATCGCGTGCTGGCAACAGCTGGTTAATGTAATGGCTGATATTCTACAGGGTGTTCGAAACATCTCGAACCATAGTAAACATGTATTCTATTTGTTTTTAATTGATTATTGTTTTTTTATTATTTATATTAACAGTGATTCATACACAGATAAATGTAGTACTTCGCGTGCAAAGGTGCCTTGAGGTGGAAAGAAATCATGTTAAGCATATTCTTTAAAAAGAAATTGTTGGTTGAAATGAGTAATTAATGTGAGACGTGTTATTCGATGCCATCTAAATAAGTCGCCCACGTCGTGAGGGTTGGGATTAAGGTTAGGGTTTATAGTTAGGTTTAGGAACATCAAAGCAGCGCTCATATCAAATTATATAAAAGTGTTCCAAAATGGCTCAGCTGCATTGAATAGCAGCAGTCTTATATTTTATATCAGATTTCTTTTTTAAGGCTGTATCGAACATACGCCCCACTGTTCTACATTTCAACGAAATTGTTCCCATGGATTCAGACTTGACACCCTGTAGCGTGTTCACAAGCGTGAGTGTTTTTTTCCGATTGTCCATGATGTCAAGGCAGAAGAAATTAGTAAACTGGAAAGATATCCCCGACCACACAAACCCCGACTTCTCCGATTTTCAAACGGTGTCGTAGATTTTTGATAGGAGAATTAAGACTTGGGTTTGTCCCTTCTGATTAGATTTGAATAAGTGATAGTCACAGTGATAGATAGTAATAGCAATAGATTTCCACGAGTGAGATGGTAGACTGTGATAGAGGCTTCTCTGAAATTGAGAAATCTTCTCTCTTTCACCTATCTTCTACGACAGATTTAGAGGAGTCAGTCTAAACACACATATATATATATATATTACATATATATTTCTATCCACTCACGTGCACGCACATACAAGATGACAGTTAGACGTACAGACGTGGGAAAACTATAACAATGATTATACAGATAATTTGGAACGAGCTGACCAACGCGCTGATTAAGTTCTCGAGAAATTTTAATTATCATCTAAAATTTCATCACAATACAAAAAAATTACATCAAAGCATATACAAATAGTCATACAAATCAAGGAATTGCTACATGAAATGATAGACCCACAGTTATGATCTTCCCTCGATGTTTAGCCCACAGTCCCGTTAGAAGAAAGATGATAGCCCAAAGAGTCACAGATACATATGATTTGGTCTAATATTTTCCCTTTTGAAGGTATGGACAGACTTGATATCTGTGGTCTATTCTAAGGGAAATAAGGTTAGCAATACTTGCATAAAGAAAGTTAAGACAGCAAAATGGGTGCCAAAAATTACAACACTAAAGAAACACTCAGACCTGCATTCACTCTATTTACTCAGCCGTGGCCACGTGCACTCTTGCATACTTACAGCTTTGTTAACAGCATCTGGAAACATAATTTTTAGGACATTCACATACAGAATCGTCAATGGCAGTCTTTGACCAAGAAATCCCCAGTTCCAAAAAGACGGGTTGAATTCTCTGCTTCCGGGAACGATTCCTTGGGTGTTCTTATTTTTCGGATGTCTGTTTAGGTCACATTAAAATTGTCCAGGCACGAACATTAACAACGAGCACAGTGTCAATAGCTTAGGTTTTTAGAAATGAGGAATGTCAGATCGGTGTCTACTTTCAGAAAAGGACTATCTTTGGTCACCACACCACTAGTCAAAACTCCGTCGGAATGTTACTGACGTTAATATGTTACTTGCCACATAACCTAAAAATGTACTTGAGTTGTTTCTCAGGAAGAATTAAATATGGCGCGATAGGCCTGTTACTTCATTTAACCTATAAGGTACTTGTAAAGATTATGCACCAAGGCTTTCAAGGAAAATGTTTCAGTTCTTCACAGATATCACTCATCAGTACTTACCGCTGGCAAAGTTAGGGTTAACCCCAGTATTCACCGAATAAAGGAAAAAACACATATAAAATAATTATACATACTAGGTACTCGTTATAACTTACATTTTTAAACTGCAAGCATACAGCTTGACTTATCATTTAAAACGTCCCGTAAAATAAGTTATATACATAAAATCAATCATCATGAATTAGGAATACTTACGTATCCCGTCAATACTCACTGATATAGCATTTCAGTTATAAGTTAATTTTAAATCATATTCTCGTCTGATTATTTAGCAGTTAAATTTAATTCCTGATAGCTACCTGGTTTTAAGCTAGAAATTATACTTTATTCTGCTTTCCACTGAAACACGTCACTAGAAAATAATACAGACTATATTTTAATTAATCTGCACAAAAATCTAACTAGGGAAATAAGCGATTTAACACTTTCAACACTTCACAAAATTACTAGATATCTAATATATAATATTTACCTCTGCACAGAACTACAGATTAATACCACGAACTAGAATCATTCAGTATTATGGTAGTCTAGAACTCGGCAAAATGTTGCCCAGAAACTAAAGACTTTTCAATACGCAAGATATTTTTCTAGCCTGGCGATCTGTCTACTGCAGATTTAGGAGTAAGAATGAAAATCCAGTTTCAAACTCTGGTTAATATCTTAAACCCGACAAAAGGGTCCCAACTTATTTCGCAAAACGAAATAATCTCCCCTTTCCGTCTTAAACACCTTACATTTAACACTTCCCATTACTAGACGTTTGCCATAACTGACACTTCTCGTCTTCACACCTCACGCTGACCAGGGCCAACAGTGAGTGCCGTGTCAGATGGGATTTCCAGACAAATGTCTCAAACTGCGTCTTGGAGATGTCGATTATCGCGCCTCACCTGAGCGCTCAGCCGATGCAACTCGTTGTGGCAGGTGAACATGCAGACGATATGTCGCCTATAAGTCTGGCGAAAGCGAATATTCACAGTTTACGTCTACAACGCAATAACCTCCCGAGCCTAGCATCTACGTAATAACATCACTAGTGCATTTCTAAATGAGAACAGACACTCGGCGAAAGTTTGAATGCGAAAATAGTAATGTTTAAGTCGCAACCGAACGAATGCGAAAAAATACAATAAAGGATAAAAGAGTGATAATAAGGTAGAGGACACGGTAGAGAAAGAAAGGAAAATAGAAAATTTATTGATCATAAAACTCTCTGTGACAAACGGTTAAATATATACAGTATGTCCCACGAGCCGAATGATGCGCCAAGACTTGGTACATTATTCACCTACGTGCCGCATTTACGCTCGTTTGGTTGTAATCAGACTTCATCATGTCTCCGTTTTACACATTATAAAACAAACTTATTTTATGAGTATGAAGCTTACAACACTTCAAAAATATTATCAAGGCAGATAGTCTGTAAGCAATTTACAATGATTCCCGTGTAGTTCCCGGGGAACTCTGAAGAGGCAAAGAAAGAATATATATATATATATATATATATATATATATATATATATATATATATATATATATATATATATATATATATATATATATATATATATATATATATATATATATATATATATATATATATATATATATATATATATATATATATATATATATATATATCGAATGAAATATTGCCTTACAAATATATGTATATATTTATCTCTTGTAAAAACATCACATGTGGAAAACAACGTAGCATTCATTTTGATGCATGAGTAGTAATTAAAAGAAACATGGGAAATAAATTATATTAAAAGTCAGCCAAATAGATCCTATAAATCTGTTTTGTTTAATTATTCTCATGTGAAACTGACTTTTCACATTTAATAATACAATATAAATTCATTCTACTCAACCAGGATGGAGTCGAAGTCTTAGAGTGTGCAGGTCTTTGCAGGTGACTGAAACATGCAGAATGTTTGACGTCCTGGGGAAGTGGAAGGTACCGGCATTAGGACTCTACTAAGTCTGCCCACAATCTTATCTGATAAAAGTCTGCTTGAAATCGTGTTCTGACTGGTATCTGCCCAAAATCGTGTTCTGACTATATCTGCCCAAAACCGTGTCTAATAAAAGTTTGCCTAAAATCGTGTCTGACAGAAGTCTGGCTAACATCGTGTCTAACAGAAGTCTGCCCAGAATATTGTCTGTTTACATAAGGTAATATAACAACTTCTTTACAACCTAATAATACCATCTATCAGTGAAACAGATCAGCATTTCACTGACTTTCTTTTACTTATCACTCTTAGAACCAGGTGCTATTACATTTCAAGTTACTGCCTTGTGTATCTCTTTTATCAGCTTTACAAAGCCTGTCTTACTTTTCATTCACTCTCATCTGATCGGCCTTGTTAATCCTTTTTATCAACTATACAGACTCTCTCTTCCTATCGGCCTTGTTAATCCTTCTCATCAACTTAACAGACGCCTCTTTTCCTATCTGTCATGTTCATCTCTTTTATCAACTCTGCAGTCTCTCTCTTCCTCTCTGCCTTGTTTGTCTAATTTATAACCTTTCCTTTCTCTATCTTCTTATCTGCATTGTTTACCTATTTTACAAGCTTCACAGATCCTATCTTTCTATCTACCTTGTTCATCTCCTTCATAAACATTACAGTTCCTCTCGTCCTATCTAACACATATGCGTAATACTCATGCACATACTTTGACCGTCTTTCTCTGTTAACCTTTTTTGCCTAACAAAGTTTGTGATATTCTTTCACATATTCTTTCCTACCCAATTTTATACTGTTTTGTAAAACATTCTTGGTCCTGGGCATGTTCTGAAAACGGGGGCCTCTGCGGGAAAAATAGAATAGGATTACTGCTAGGGGGTCCCCTAAATTATTTAGGATTTATAGGACGCACAGGACGGGATCCTATCTTTGGTAACCCCCTCCCCTCCCCTCCCCCAAGACACACACTTGAAAACATATTTTAACAGTAAGTACTATCATAATAGTGCCCGACGGCACCCCTTTGCTATCACCCGGGCCGGACCTCCCCTCGCACCCTCTTAGTACGCCACTGACTACTGCTTGCTAAGACATATCGTTAGAGGCGACTACCACGAGATTGTGCATGGACTGGCACCCTCATCATGTAAAGCGAATGGGTACAGAAACTAGCTCTGCAAGAATAAGTGCTGTGACGCAGGCTTCGTGAAGTAAGTATCTGCAGTTGTCGCGCCGTGCTTCGTAGGCAGCAATAATGAAGACGATAATGATGTTGGGATACATACGTGGTCAGCTGTTTTATCAGAACAAGCATTATGATCTACACATGCGCTGACAGAGCGCACCATCACAGCGCGCACCATCACAGCGCGCACCATCACAGCGCGCACCATCACAGCGCGCACCATCACAGCGTGCACCATCACAGCGCGCACACGCTGGAATTGGGTTGGTCACATATATAAGAGACCATGACACCATCACAGCGGGCAGACGGTGGAATTGGGTTGGTCACATATCTAAGAGACCATGACACCATCACGGCGGGTAGACGGTGGAATTGGGTTGGTCACATATCTAAGAGACCATGACACCATCACGGCGGGTAGACGGTGGAATTGGGTTGGTCACATATCTAAGAGACCATGACACCATCACAGCGGGTAGACGGTGGAATTGGGTTGGTCACATATCTAAGAGACCATGACACCATCACGGCGGGTAGACGGTGGAATTGGGTTGGTCACATATCTAAGAGACCATGACACCATCACAGCGGGTAGACGGTGGAATTGGGTTGGTCACATATCTAAGAGACCATGAAACCATCACGGCGGGTAGACGGTGGAATTGGGTTGGTCACATATCTAAGAGACCATGACACCATCACAGCGGGTAGACGGTGGAATTGGGTTGGTCACATATCTAAGAGACCATGACACCATCACAGCGGGTAGACGGTGGAATTGGGTTGGTCACATATCTAAGAGACCATGACACCATCACAGCGGGTAGACCGGGGGATTGGGTTGGTCACATATCTAAGAGACCATGACACCATCACAGCGGGTAGACGGTGGAATTGGGTTGGTCACATATCTAAGAGACCATGACACCACCACAGCGGGTAGACGGTGGAATTGGGTTGGTCACATATCTAAGAGACCATGACACCATCACAGCGGGTAGACGGTGGAATTGGGTTGGTCACATATCTAAGAGACCATGACACCATCACGGCGGGTAGACGGTGGAATTGGGTTGGTCACATATCTAAGAGACCATGACACCATCACAGCGGGTAGACGGTGGAATTGGGTTGGTCACATATCTAAGAGACCATGATACCATCACGGCGGGTAGACGGTGGAATTGGGTTGGTCATTTATCTAAGAGACCATGACACCATCACAGCGGGTAGACGGTGGAATTGGGTTGGTCACATATCTAAGAGACCATGAAACCATCACGGCGGGTAGACGGTGGAATTGGGTTGGTCACATATCTAAGAGACCATGACACCATCACAGCGGGTAGACGGTGGATTTGGGTTGGTCACATATCTAAGAGACCATGAAACCATCACGGCGGGTAGACGGTGGAATTGGGTTGGTCACATATCTAAGAGACCATGACACCATCACAGCGGGTAGACGGTGGAATTGGGTTGGTCACATATCTAAGAGACCATGAAACCATCACAGCGGGTAGACGGTGGAATTGGGTTGGTCACATATCTAAGAGACCATGACACCATCACAGCGGGTAGACGGTGGAATTGGGTTGGTCACATATCTAAGAGACCATGACACCATCACAGCGGGTAGACGGTGGAATTGGGTTGGTCCCATATCTAAGAGACCATGACACCATCACCAGAACTGCTGTGCTATGAACTCCAGAAGGAAAGCGAAAGCGAGGCCGGCCGAAAGCTACCTGGCGGAGAACCTGTTGAGACAGATATGCAATGCATAAACCATAGCTGGTGGCGCCATGCGAAGGATGGCTGCAGACCGAGCAAAGTGGAGATAGTTCATTGCTGCACTACAAGACGCCACCAGACGTGATGGTCATTGATTGCTTTGTCACTCAGCGGCCAAGGCCCAATAGAAGAAGAAGATACACTCACTGACAACGCTAAGTGAAGACATAAAACGATTAAGTAACCCGCCAAAACATGGCGGGGAAATAATTATACAGACCTCTTCCTGCTGCATGTTCTCGTGACGGCACTAATTCTCCTGTGGTCATTTCATTTTTTGACGGCTGGAGGAACAGATCGTCTGGTAAATATGCAAATTACAAATCATCATCATCATTTTCTTTTGCAATCCTTACACTGAATGAAACAACAGTTGTAGATGGTCCCCTAGCAGGAAGCCATTGGCAGCACTAATTCCGAATTACAAAGACTCTGGTACCTAAAAACAGACATTAGTTTGATCAAGACAAATCCTTAGTGAGATCATTGTTCCTAAAGTAGATCCCAAAAGGGTTGCCTCCCGCTGCTTTAGAGGGTACTGCACAATATGTGGATGTAGCAGTAACTAAACAGCAGTAGAAATTCTGCTATTCGCAAAACCGTGACCTTGAAACGCATATTAGAGTTAACACCTGGGATGTCTACAACGTTAAGTTTGCATGTGAACGCGGAAAGTAACTGACACCACGGTTGAATGTTTCTTGTCAAGGCTGTGATTGTTTTTTAAACATCCTTCACTCGAGAGCGTGACCTGCAGACGATGCCTACTTATATTGCGTCGTCTATTCTCACCTGACAAGGTTACCTATATTTTAAGCTAGGAGATTACGTAAAATATAATTACCTTCTTATTCTTCGTCTTCTTTTTTGTTCACCCTCAGAGTCAACTTGAGTATGTTCAAAGAAAGCAGTGGTCAACATGCGGCTGTTGGTATCTCATTAGAGCTTTTCTAAGAATGGTACTGGTTATGAGAATACGCGCTTTCTGTGTTTCTTATATGTCGGGCATCTTTGAAGCAGATGTTCATCAGTCATTTTATTCGTGCCACAGTCACACTGATCGGTAGTTCCTATCTTTAGCTTGTTGAATAAGCAGTATCTCAAACGTTGTGGCCCGTACGGAGTGTGAAGATTACCACTTGATTACTTCTGCTGATCTGATAATATGCATCATTTTTTAATGTGGCCTGGATGCTCTGCTTCCCATTTGTTACTGTATCTGCTTCTGATAAAACTCTTTGTAGAACCCTAATCTGAAGCCTCCATAATATTTTAATTTAAAACAATACGAAACTAACATTTATTAGAAGAGATGAGAAGAAGGCGCTGGCGATGGATAGGAAACACACTGAGGAAACCTGTTAATAGCATTACAAAGCAGTCCTTGTTCTTGAAGCGACAGGGAAAGAAGTAGAGACCCAAAAATGGAGAAGAGAGCTGCAGACAGAAGGGACAATGATGTGAAAGACATGGAAGAACTTGATCTGATGGCACGTGACAGGAGGACTTGGCTTGTGTTTGTTGAAGGCCTATATTCCATGGGGAGCTAAAGAGTATTGATTGATTGCTTACACATTCATTAAAGCTGTAAGTGTTGTGACGGTATTGCCTCCCCTGCTTTGCAGTAGTGATCCAACAGTGGCCAAAACTCAAGCTTGAGTATCTAATATGGGCTTCAAAGGTATCTACCTTCGCACAAGATTACTCATGGCAGAGATGTAGGTAGAAGGGTGATGACACTTCTATTACAAAGGGAGTCTTCATTAGATATTCAGAATAAGCGAGAACAATACTGCTTTGGCTGAGTATGTTATAACACTGTAATTCTGCCGACGCTTTTGTGAAGGATTTAAGCACTTATTACTTTCAGCTCGTTTAAGCCCCCACCCCTGATTTACTCAGGGGAATTCTATTATTCTAGTATCGCTCTGTTTAGAGTGTGTGTAGTAATTTGACTGAGACAAACATGCAGTAACTTTAAAATGCTTAAATCGAAGTTAAATTTGTAACAGTACAAATAACAAAATGTAATAATCACTTTAGGTTTGAACAGTTGGAAAATAATTTGAACAGTTATGGATCAATAAAAGTTATCATCATGGTCTTTAAGGATTGTGAAGTGTTACAAGCAGGTCAAGTAGCAGCATAGATTTGAACTTAGCTGCCAATGACGGTTCTGCTCCTTCTTATGGGTTGGTTCTTTTCACTCTGCTCACGCTCGTCCTGGCCAAGGTTGTCGGGGGTAGCTCGTTTCCCAGAAATGTCAAGGAGAGTCTACCAAGTGGGTCCTTCGTCATTAAGCTTAGGCCACTGTTCCCTTCATGTTCCAGAGATGGTACTTTCTGCTGGTACCACCAATAACTATGGTAAAAGAAGAGAACGAAACGCTCTTCTGAGTATGTCGTTTTCCACCCCATAGTTATGGGCTCCTATCTTCCCATACCACCATCCCAATTACTCAGACTTTACCCTTGATGAGAATTAAATTGAATCCCTCGAGATAAAACTTCCTTTACATTTAAATAGAACAGCTTTATCTTTACATGACATTTAAATGAAAAGGTTAATAATACAGATAGAGTCTGTTTACATATACATCTCCACTGATTGAAAAGTGTTCACAATATAAATTGAATATGTTTTCATTTAAGTTTTACACTGATTGAAAAGTTTGAAACTTTCATTACTTTAAAATGAATATTTTCACATAGACATTTACACTGGTTTAAGCTTGAAAACTTACATTAATTTTAAAGTGACTATGTTTATAGGGACATTTACACTGCTTTGAAAATGTAAGTATTATACTTAGAATGTACATCATTTCCTTTATCTTTCCCTCCCTGCTCCACAGGGAACCTGGAACTACTTTATACTTTTAGTTCTCGTTACGAAACCACCAATAAAGCAATCACCAGCCCGTGCAGTGGTGGTTCGTGAATCATCATTCTATAGGCCGAGGTTGCCAGCCTCAAATGACTGTACATATTAAAATTCACATGGTAATATATACATATATATATATATGTTAGTTCACGTGTTAGTAATAAAATATGAAATGTAAACCACAACTTACGACAATCCTGGCTCACAGACTTTTTGCTCAGATGAATAAAATAGACTTGAATCGGCCTCTTACACGCGTCTGGGGTGTCGTTAATTTAGTAAGTTCCCTCTCTGACTTCGTGAGTGGTCCTTCAGTTTCCTCAGTCCCGGTTTCCTTATTTAAAATGTTAGAGATTTCCTGGGCTATATTGTAAGTCATGATAAATACTCCAATAAAAGTTGTCCGGTATTTTAAGAAGGAATTCTGAATTCTAATTCTTCAGTCTAGCAAGGTCTGGTATCTTGGCGAGCGATTTCTCGTGAAATAGCTTGAGAAAATGATCAGATTATATTCCCTGCCTTCCCACGCTTTCGTTTGTTATGAGCATTCAAAAAACTCCAATCTTATTCAAACAGGCGGGTTATAGGGTAATTTCAAAATATTCCGACATCGGATAATTTTGCACGTAAGGCAGAGGTCAACTCTCCCATATATGTTAATAAGATGTCCGATGCCATTGTGTACAAACTGATGGACAGATCCGTAAACTCATACAACAGCGTGTTCAAAATGTAACTATCATTACTTTGCCAGAAAGTACTCTTGTCATAACAAGTGGGACAGGAAACGCTTATTGTTACGGTATATGTTATTAACGCCGTCTGCTAAAGGTTAGCAGACGTGCAATTGTAAAGGTTAAGACATTTAATATATTGCGATAGATGTTTCAATTATTGAACGCTCCATACACGATCGATTATGACGTGTCTAGCGTTGTTTGGGTCACAGTCGGTAACTAGGAGACGCTACCCTTTGTTACTTTGACCGTCAAGCTGAATAGCTGCGTTTTTCTAGCCTTCCAAATTAATGGCATGATATAGCCATTTATATGTGTATTTATGCAGGACCAGGGTCAGTCCTAGAACTCTACGAGAGAGGAAACTTATGGAGGTTAGTGATTAACTAAATCCTTGGAAGGAGAAAGATAATCGTCTACTTTATACGAAGTAATTAGACTCACAGTCTCACTGTCGGCAGGTAGCCATTCTATCTGCGCGTGCATATAGCTGTGATGTTCTGACGACAATTACTGCATTGTATCCTTAAACGGACATTGACACGTAAAACAGCAGTCTACGCTATTGATTGATTGATGCATGTACCTCATGTGTGAATTGAACTGTTTATGTATGTGTGTAATCCATATTAAATTGTGAAGGACTCGAACCGGAGGCATTATTCGTTGAATCACGTTACACCATTCAACCTTATGAATTACGTATTTTATGTCAAGTTGCTGAGTTAATAAGATGAACAGTTGTTTACATCTTGATGCCAAGTTCAGGCATTACGACAAACCGAAGGTGAGGTTCACCCCATTCGCGTAAGAACATTAGCACGATCAGAATTCAGGCAACACAACCAGTAACCCCACACGAAAGTCCTTCAACAAAACTGGCGGCCGATTGCGGGGATCGACAGAAGAGAAAAAAAAATTTTCTGTGTTCCACACGCCTCCACGATATTTACGTTTGAATGAAAATCACATGACCATTACGAAGCTGACGTGACGCACGTGATCATGAATAGCAACATGACGTCACTGTTGCATTGTCGCCGTGAAGAAGACATCTTTTCAACGCCTTTCTAGTTCGCTTCAAATTTATCAAGATGCACAAGATGGACTACCGTTGCCTGCCCATCAGGAGCAGACAGTCAAAGGCACAGGCCTAGCCGTCGACGACAACGAGCATCAAGTGAAGCAGCAAATAAAGATAAGTTTAGCTCAATAACTATTGTCGTTAACGTGACAGTGCTAACTGAGTCCATGCCTTCTGCCTACATAGGCATGTTTTTACCTATGTTTAATGTACTTTTTGTTGTTTTAAGGTGTTGTTAACTAGTGGGCGGTAGGGAGGATGAACCGAAATTAGATTCTGTGGCTCTCACGATGCCTGAATTGATTTCGGTCGTTTCTTAGGGCAGTTAAACGATCGCACTTTTTGGGAGCTCCATCGAAGATTCTGCCGAATGGACTGCCTGTCCAAATCTGCTGTCGTTTGACGATTGTGTTAACTGTACCGTTCCGTAGATAACTGGTGTATTTTATTTGTACTAAGTTCACATTTTTATTCAGTTTTGTATCATGTTCGTTAACTATTTCGTCCAGTCTACTCTTACTATCATTTATTTGATGATTGTTAAATGTTCGTCCGTTATGAGTCCTGTGATGTCATCATTTTTTGCAGTCATTTTTTTTTTGTGTACTTTGCATATTCAGTTGACCTCGGGTCAATCTTTGACCCTTCGTTTTCCGTGTGACACTTCCGCTTGTTTTATTTAGTTCATAAATTCATTTTTAATTGTGAAAATGTCTTGTTTGCGTCTTGACATTGTTTGTACCCTTTAGTTGCATCATTGTTTTGTTTGTACTCATGATATATATTAAATACTACATTAATAATATGACATTATATTCAATAATACACTTGTAATTTAATTTAATTAATTTTTTCTGACATTTAAGGTTAATATGGGACATTGCATAATTATGCAGTGATAGTCCAAGAAATTAGCACTACAATTTATAAGAGATGCCTAGGGCATAATAATAATAATAATAATAATAATAATATAATATATATATATATATATTGACCAAATAAAATAATCTTATAGTCTACCTTTGAGGTGACAGACCCATTGTATATTATTTAATATACTTTTCTGGTACTAAGAGAGTGACTTAGTACATTGAACAATATAATTACTAGGAATCATACCCAACATTATTGGATATTAAGATTAATTGTGTGATGTAATTACATTATAGTTAACAGATATCATAACTATTTATGATATAGTTAGTACTTAGATACAATATTGTTACAAAATATTGTCTATTAGTTGAACTTAGACATAAGAGTTCAGTACTATTGTGATTATTTATATTGAATATTCCTAAGTTGAGTAAGTATAATAATTACTCTGAAGCTACTATTGACTATTTTAATCAGTAATTATCAATAATTACTTACAGATAAAAGTCAAAATGCTTACTATAGACCATTTCGTTAAAATTGGTAAAGAATATGGTTATAAATCCCAAGAACTTCGTCAGTTTGCTGAGGCAGAACTGGAAAAACATAAAGCAGAAATGGAGGAACAAAAGGCTGCATTAAAGAAAGAGGAAGCAGAACGTGAGATGAAGCAAATTGCCAAGGAAAATAGATTAAGAGAAATTGCTCAACAGGAAGAAGAGAATAAATTGAAACGAGAGGAAATTATTTTACAACAAGAAATGGAATTGGCGCGTATTAAATTGGAGACAGCAAGATTACAAGCACAAAGTGCTGATGCAAACCAGAATAATAACGCACAAAATGGATCGTCATCCAGCCAAACTAAACATTTCTACAACTTTAAATTACCCACTTTCAACTTAAACGTGGACGACCTTTCATCGTTCCTGTCACGTTTTGAACAGACTTGCAAAACAAAT
Organism: Oreohelix idahoensis; assembly: GCA_024509875.1. Classification (NCBI taxonomy): domain Eukaryota; kingdom Metazoa; phylum Mollusca; class Gastropoda; order Stylommatophora; family Oreohelicidae; genus Oreohelix; species Oreohelix idahoensis. The sequence continues at coordinate 270,466 of JAMPIV010018892.1, read as the reverse complement.
CATTTGCCCGAAGAGTCATGGGTACTCAAGTTAAATGAATTCTTGGTTGGAGAACCATTGACGGCTTCTCAAAATGCTGACCCATCAATAGCAAATAACTACGGTGCTATTAAGTCCTTGCTTTTACGAAGGTTTCACCTGGACGAGGAACACTGTAGGTTGAAATTTAAGGGAATTTTACCTGAATCTCCAAAAGATTTTGCAGGATTCATTGCGAACATACGCAATACATTTAATAGATGGGTTGAACTGGCAGAAGTCAACAAATCGTACGACAAATTAGTTGATTTGCTACTACGGGATAAGGTATTATCTTCGGTTAGCCAGCCATTCTTTGCATATTTGCAGGAGCGTAAACCAGGTACTATTGACGAGTTGGAAAAAATTTCTTTAAACTACTGTTCGGCACATCCGAATGCAACCATTTCTAACTCCTCATTAAGAGAAACCTCTACCTGTGGCGTCTAATATGGCCTACAATCATAATAACAAACAAAGACATCACAGTGTAGACAGAAGTAGGTTCCAAAGAAATCACAATGTTAACTTTCAGAAGGGACATAATAATGATTTCAACAATAAAAATGAGTTCAACAGAGGTAGATCACGAGATAGAAATTATTCACCTCAAACAAACTACCACAATAGTCAACATAACACTAATTATAATCGATCACATACCCCGAAAAATAACAATAACTGGAATGGTAATAATCATGGCTCGAGACATCGAGATAATAGTTACTATAGAGGACGACGAGATAATTCTAACAATTATACTCGGAATCGATCTCATTCTCGGGGATCATCTCATTACAACCATAATACAGGGGCGGCAGTTACAAATAATACTACCCCTATAGCTCAGGTCCCACTTGACAATAATACAACACAGTCTTCTGCTGCATGTTTTGCTATTAATTATAATGTGGCAAATAGTTGCCAACAATGCAATCTTATTTTTCAGAAGGCGAAAGAAACAGTGCTTAACTGCGGACATATTACACCAGAGGTAGGTCTTGCAGTCAACGATGGAACAGGCTTACTAATTTTTAACAGGGGAATCGTTAATGGATCCGTCGTCTCAGTGCTGAGAGATTCAGGATCCACGACGATTGGTGTACGTCAGTCGCTGGTACATCCTAGCTGTGCGACAGGAGAATACGTCCGCTGCATGACATTTGGTGGAACTATTGAGTTTTACCCCACAGCTATTGTTCATATTAGAACACCCTTTTTCACAGGGAATGTAAAAGTATGTATGCTAAAAAAGCCTATTGCTGATCTGATGGTTGGTCGTATACACGGCAGTAAAGATTGTACTCCAGATGAGATCATAGAATGGGAGAAACATAACCTATGCACTGGAAACGCCGTGACGACTAGAGCGCAGACTCAACTCATGGAGAAAGTTGGTGATAATAAAATGGATGTAGACAACCAAGAGGAATTTGTAGTCAATTCACCTATTGACAGGGAAACATTTGCAACCAAACAAAAAGAGGATAAATCTTTAAAAAAAATTTTTAAGCTGGTTGATAAAGTTGACAATCTATCCTCAGGTAATAATAACAAACATTGGTTTGTTATTAAAAATGACCTATTGATTAGATGTTTTAATGACAAATCACAAATGAAACAACAAGTTATGGTCCCGTATACTTTTAGACGGTACATTCTTCAACATGCGCATGACTCACAGTGTGCTGGACATATGGGATATACTCGAACACGATCTCGAGTACTGTCTTCATTCTTTTGGCCAGGAGTGTCAAGAGATATTTCGCAGTATGTACGTTCCTGTACTACATGCCAAGAAGTGAAAGCACGTGGAGCTTTTCACACGGCGCCTATTCAGGCTTGCGATATCTCAGTAAGACCGTTTGACAAGATGGCCATAGATATTATTGGTCCATTGCTACCATCGGCCAGAGGACATAGATTCGTCCTTACGTGCATTGATTTGTGCACACGATGGCCAGAAGCTATCCCATTAAAGACCACCACTACCACAGATGTAGCTGATGCACTACATCTCATCTTTTCTAGAATAGGGTTTCCTAGAAAACTTTTATCAGACCATGGGTCACAGTTCATATCTGACACCATGAAGGAAGTCATGAAAACCTGGAACATTGATAGGAATTTAAGTAGTATTTATCATCCTATGAGTAATGGTGCAGTTGAAAGACTTAACCGTACACTTAAACAACTACTACATAAGGTTACTGTTAAGCACCCTCATGACTGGGACAGAGCACTCCCAGCTGTTCTATTTGCTTATCGGGAGGTACCGCATGAACAAACTGGCTTCTCTCCCTTTGAATTAGTTTTTGGTGCTCCCCCAAGAGGTCCTATGGGACTAATAAAAGACTTATTAATTGACGCGGAGATGACTCAGGACACTCAGTCATCTTACGAGTATGTGATTAATCTTCGGAAGAACATTATTGAGTCTTGCCAGTTGGCAACAGCTTCTTCTGAGGCTGCAAAAGCTAAGGCTCGATCTCTACAAAATAGGTCTCGACGATTACGCCAATTATTCCCAGGCGATGAGGCTTATGTGTTACTTCCTCACAACAACAATAAATTATTGATATCTTGGAATGGTCCTTACAAAGTCATTGATAAAATTTTCGACGTTGATTACGTCTTAGATATCAAGGGACACAAAAAGATATTTCATATTAACATGCTCAAGCAATTTCATACACGTCCTGAACACTTACAGTCAATTTTTCATGAACTAGATGACAACACAGTATCTACTTGTTATTATTCTAACTTATCCGTCATCCAGGAAGAAGAATCTTCTTTTCCTGAGGTACAGTTACCGTTACCGGTACCAGTAGTTCAACCTACTGAATCTTGGCGGGATGTAACCATCTCTTCAACGGTTACACCGCAACAGCGTCTACAGATTGCTAATCTCTTACAATCTTATCCAGATGTGTTGACCGACGTCCCGGTCGCACATCGGCTATCAGTCATGACATTACTCTCAATGACGATACACCTATTCGTGTACATCCCTATTCGGTTCCTTTACATTTCCTTGCTAAAACTACTAAGGAACTTGAACAGATGTTGTCTCTGGGAATCATTGAGACTAGTAATTCGCCATTCTCTTCTCCATTAGTGATTGTCCGGAAGAAGGACAATAACATCAGACTATGTGTTGACTATAGAAAATTAAATGCTAAGACTATAGTTGACAGCGAACCACATCCACTTATCGACGACTTACTGCCACGTCTATCCAACGCAACTATATTTAGTAAGATAGACTTAACTAAAGGTTATTGGCAGATACCACTGACCGAAAAGGCTAAGTACTACACCGCATTTTCCACTCCACAAGGTCTATACCAGTGGAATGTGATGCCTTTTGGGCTTGTTAATGCGCCAGCTACCTTCATTCGCCTGATGCGACAAATTTTATCAGGTAGATTAGACGTTATTACGTATATTGACGACATATGCTTGTTTAGTTCGTCGTTTGAGGAACATGTTTCGGGACTTAGATATGTTTTCGACACTCTAAGGAATTATCATCTAACTGCTAAACCTACAAAGGTGCAGATCGCGTGTAATGAGATAACCTTTTTGGGACATATCATTGGAGCGGGATATATCCGAACGTTACCTAGTACGGTCTCCAAAATTCTAAACATAGCAGTTCCTCAGACGAAGAAACAGGTCAGGAGTTTGTTAGGACTTGTTCAATATTACAGTAGATTCATACCAAACTTGTCATCCATCACGGCTGTATTGTCTTCATTGTTAAAAAAAGACATGCCGGTGAAGGTGACATGGACTGGTATATGCAATGAAACTTTCAACAAAATTATAAATTTGTTTTCGCATGAACCAATTTTAAGACTTCCCGATGCTTCCAAAAGATTTTTCTTACGAACAGATGCTAGTAACTACGGCATCGGTGCATGCCTGCTCCAGAACCATGATGGCGTTCTACATCCTACATTATATATTTCAAGAAAGCTAAAGCCGGCAGAAACAAAGTATTCCACAGTGGACAAGGAACTTTTGTCAGTTATATGGGCAATCACAAAACTGGAAAAGTTCTTGCTTGGTGCTCCATTCACCATTCAGACTGACCAGCGTGCTGTAGCATCTTTGCGTAGATCAAACCACAAAAGCCCAAAACTCGCCAGATACGCGATCATCCTGCAGCCATTTGAATTCTCCATTGAACATATTCCTGGCACTGAAAACATTGTGGCGGATGCGTTGTCACGTAATCCTATTGACGACGAATAATCAACATTGACATTCCTAAACTACGTCAATCATCACTACATTGGATAGAACGAAGTATCAACTATAAGGGAACTAACCTTGACTTCAATTTAATAATTATAAACACTATATGCATCACAGAATTGAACTAAAGACAATCAAGGTATACATATTGACATTGAAACTTCGTCTAACGTCCATACACAATATATGAATATTCGTTCAACAATCATGGAACAATATCTGACGACAAGTCGAACTTATTATCCTATGTGCACTTAATTCTTGGATCCTAGGATAATTGACATTTCTGTCCGACGTAAATGCTTCAACACTTTGTCTAAAAGAATTCATCAGGATCAGGACTACGGATGGATCATCATATCCTATACTAATTAATTAGTTAACTTAACTTCTTAATTGAATTAATATCAATAAAATGAAATGTGAGAAAAAAATGAAATGAAAAAAACAAAAAAGAGAACGAAATATAAAAAGAAGAAATTATGAAAAGAGAAAATAAATCTCACACAAGTATTAGATTAATATTTTTTTTAATGTACCTATACGTTATTTAGTTAGTTAAATTAGATAGTTATTATTCACTAACACTTAACACACACAATTAAGTTAAACTTATATTCGAATTTCTTTCTATTTCTTCTCACTTATTTGTCTTTTCTTCTCTCATAACATCGTGTTACATTAGAATCTTAATAATTTAACTCTTAGTTTAATTAATTAATTTAATTTTAATTAGTCAAATTAATTCCTATATGACATACTAATACGACAGACCTTACTTTAATTTAATTCTATCATTCACTATTGACATTACACATTTTATTTAGTTGATATAATAATATGCATAATATTGATATATAATATGATTAATGTTAGATGACTATGACAAATAGTTAGTTGACATGACCGCGACACGGTTCTACTCAGAACATCGTCGGCCATATGTCACAATTGTGTTAAATTTTTTGAAAAATTGTTAAGTCGGATAGATCTTGAAAAAAAAATCTATCGATTTTTTTTTCCCCGGTGTACAGGGAATTGTTACGGTATATGTTATTAACGCCGTCTGCTAAAGGTTAGCAGACGTGCAATTGTAAAGGTTAAGACATTTAATATATTGCGATAGATGTTTCAATTATTGAACGCTCCATACACGATCGATTATGACGTGTCTAGCGTTGTTTGGGTCACAGTCGGTAACTAGGAGACGCTACCCTTTGTTACTTTGACCGTCAAGCTGAATAGCTGCGTTTTTCTAGCCTTCCAAATTAATGGCATGATATAGCCATTTATATGTGTATTTATGCAGGACCAGGGTCAGTCCTAGAACTCTACGAGAGAGGAAACTTATGGAGGTTAGTGATTAACTAAATCCTTGGAAGGAGAAAGATAATCGTCTACTTTATACGAAGTAATTAGACTCACAGTCTCACTGTCGGCAGGTAGCCATTCTATCTGCGCGTGCATATAGCTGTGATGTTCTGACGACAATTACTGCATTGTATCCTTAAACGGACATTGACACGTAAAACAGCAGTCTACGCTATTGATTGATTGATGCATGTACCTCATGTGTGAATTGAACTGTTTATGTATGTGTGTAATCCATATTAAATTGTGAAGGACTCGAACCGGAGGCATTATTCGTTGAATCACGTTACACCATTCAACCTTATGAATTACGTATTTTATGTCAAGTTGCTGAGTTAATAAGATGAACAGTTGTTTACATCTTGATGCCAAGTTCAGGCATTACGACAAACCGAAGGTGAGGTTCACCCCATTCGCGTAAGAACATTAGCACGATCAGAATTCAGGCAACACAACCAGTAACCCCACACGAAAGTCCTTCAACACTTATGTCATACGTTTCCGCCGCGTATACGAGATCTTGTGCTAATCTTAGCCAAGCTGTGCCGCTCCCTTGCAACTGCGAGTAATTATCTCTGCAAATCTGGGTAGTGTCAAGCATATGTGATTGTTATCACCTACATGGAGTATCAAGCAATTCGACAATACTCAAATACCTGCACTTAGCAGAAAAATAACGAAGAAAGAACGAAAAAAAAGTGCGGCAATTGAAAACACATAATAAAAATCAGTACCACAAATGTACCGATACTGCTGGAGTGAAACAAAGATTGATAGGGGCCGCTCCATTCTGTCACTTGTTACAGTGATTTAAAAAGACTTACAAAAGTACACGACCATCAACTGGACAAGCGGTCATATTCAGACAAACGGTCATTTCTCTAGTTAGGCCAAATCCTAGGACGATTATCATAATTGGGACAAATTATCATAATTCTGACAAACGATCTTGTTTCCTACCCTAAAACCGTTAACCAGGATTAATGACCATATCTGGGCAAATGGTTAGCCTCAGAAGCTATGATAACTCAAGCAGACTGCTGTGACTAGAATAGATACGGCCTGTGTCAAACCTAATTGATTCATGAGATTGTAAGAGTCAGTCTTTTAAACTAGATTCGAGAATTTGAAAGGCAGAATGCAAGATGAAAAGTGTGAAAGGAATAAGAACATATCAAACTAATATACTACATTAAAAAAAAAAAATTGCCTCGTTTTGCAAGGCGTGTCCTGTTCGAACTAGTCGGTTATATTAGGGCGCATGTCCAAATGTGAAAGACCTTTGGGTGCGATAACAACTATATACTATATAAGAATTTCCGTAGGCGTCCTTCTGTCATAAAGCTTTCACCACCAAGTTGCAGTCTGGAAATTACGTAAAAGTCGTGTTCTTCTGGCCAGTGCACTAAATTGCACGACACTTGAAATAGACCTTTTGCATCCGCACCAAAATTTGTCCCATCTGTTCCCATCAAAGTTGCAATCTTTTTTATGGCGCGTTTGCCTTGCATGCAAGTAAACATTTTGTTCCCATCCTTAATATAACGGCATTTATCTGAATGTTTCTTCACAGTTTCTTGAATTTTCTCTATTGCTAATTCGGGTGAGTGTAAATAAAGACTGGAGTGCGTTACATTTGCAGTGACTCGGCCCATTTAGTCGCTTAAATCGATACTCCCTTAAATAGTGATTCGGAAGTCGGAGCAATAGAAAGTTTATTTTGATTTTTTTTTTTAAATATGTAACAAGGCACACTTTTTTTTAAATCCGTACATTTACATGCGAGTTGTGATAAAGCAGGTTAATTAATTAGTCAATTTTCAGTCCATTTGCTATGTTCCATATCTTCCCGCGTATTTTTTTAACATGCTACTCCATAGTGAGCCACGGTAGCGCAATGGTTAGTGCACTGGCTTCCTAGCTCGGTGGTCCATAGTTCGATCCTCAATTGAGGTGGGATTTTTTAGACCGCAAACAGCTCCGGGGTCGACCCAGCCTCATGAATTGGGTACCAGAGCAACTCTGGGAAGGTTAAGATGGCCGGCGTGATGCTGACCACATCACCCCTAGTGTGACGATGGTCAAGAAAATATGGTCCTAACACCATATTTCAAATATGCCTCAATGGGCGTGTAACGGGATCCTATGCCTTTACCTACTCCATATCTTCTAAAGAAATACATCCAGATAAATGACCACAGAAGGATTAGTGCCGTCATCAGGGCACGCAGCAGATAGAGCACAACATACTTATATCCCGCCATAATCTGGCGAGTATGCTGCTTGTTATTGTATTCGTCTGCAATTTCTGTCGTGTCTCGATTATCCTACACAGGTTACATAAATATCAACGGGTATTACGTGTCCCGTGTATTTCCCGGGGGTCTCAAAAGGGACAAAGAACGAGCGGGACTGCACCACTCTCAGGCAATGTCGTACAGAGCGACCGATATGAGGTAGCGCATAGGACTGGCAACCTCATTATGGCGCCAACGCTACGACAGGCGCCCTTGCAGGAAGCCTGCTCAGAGCATTTACATGCGTCTGCAGCTATGATTTCAGTAGGAAGTTGTAATATGTGGTGAGGTTGCCAGCGCATGTACAACCTCATGTTAACCGCCTTGTACGACATGCCTGAGGAAGCAGTAGGTCTATTCTTTCTTTGTCTCATAAGGGACGCCCGGGAACTACACGGGGCAAAAAAGTCATGTCCTGACTTAAAATTGCAACAAGCGTAACTGAATTAACTCGACATTTTGCATGACGCGAGTCAAAAACAAGAGGAAAGAATGTAATTCCGAAATCCGTAGGAATTCGGCAAAACTACTTCGGATTTCGGATCTGTACAAATCATTCGGATTCCAACTAGTTTCCGACTCTGTTATATTCCTATCTTGGCGTGTATCCACTTCAGCTCCAGTTGTATTTCGTTAATAACAGATGTATAATTTTTCAATTCGTCTTAATGTTGTCATTTCTAATTTTTGCCAATAACATGATGTTAGAAACCTTTCTTAGCCCACTGCAGACCAATGTCTGAAACATTTGTCTTTAATACCCACAGCTCAGAATGTTTTTGTGCTAGGCCTAGACTTCTTTATTTATGTGGCTAGTTTCTCTCGCAGCTCTCACTGTCCCCATCTGTGACATGTTTATATGTTCTAATTATGTTAAGAAAGTGCATGTGCTCTATTTGAATCAATACCTGGTTACGGTTCATGACTCACAGCTGTATAAACTCTTTGCATAATTATTGTTTTGTGATTCGTTTTTTTTTCCTCGTGAAGGATACAGGGTCGTCTACATATGAAAACACGCACATTTTGCCATTTTAACCCCCGCGACAGTCCCGTCACACTTAGTCACAAAAACCCAGACCCCATGTTATGTGACATCAAAAATTTCTTTACCCAACCCTCAAATTTTTGTAAAGCTGAATTCTGAAAAGGAAGAATGTATTCGAAAGTAAATTAGTTATCTACAGCAGATAAAACAACAATTTTTTATGTAAAGTAGTTATTAATTAATCAGGCTTTTATCAAGACCTCTCAGCAGGTTAGGTCTTTCTAAATTTATTTTAAAATATCTTCTTTCTTTCTTAATCGGAACCGCTTCTACCCCATAAACAGAGTGTAGAGGTGGCCCAAAGAGCACAAGGCTCACGGGTAAAACATGCAATCAAAATGTTTGACAAACAGGTGATTAGTCCATTGTGTCCGAACTTGCCCTCAAGATTACATTTAATCGCTATGATCCTCCCTGGTCGATTCCAGCTCAAATGGACAGAGCCTCCTATACCCGAAGGTGTCGAGGAATGTCCTGTCCTCTTCTGCCCGAAGGCATTTATAGAGGAATACTCAGGACCCGAAGGTCTGAGAAAAGTGCCTGACAAGGTGAGCAAAATCTGAAACAAACACATCGATCTGCCTTGTCTCTTAAAACTGGGAGGGCCCGATAGGGGGTGTACCACACACAGTCGATCAAGACAGAAGTTCGCCTGCAGCAGTTCCCGAAGTTACGGATCCAATTTGCCGACTTCCCTTACCTTAAAATATCGCTCATTTTTAATTTAATTTTAAAGAATAAAAATTAGATTAGATGTAGATTTAACACCTCAATTCCCTCTATCCTTACTTATGTTAAAGTTTCATATAATAATGTTAAACTTGATAACCAATTCCACGAAAAAATTCAAGGTTTAAAAACTGAAGATTATAATATTAATATAAACCATGCACGACGGAGCTGTTAACTATTGCAAGGTGTCATTAGGGCAAGGGCGATACACATGGCGCCACAACAAAGTGCTAAATGAGCTGGCTGTGACAATAGATCTGGCAAGGATGAAGGCGAATAGCAATGTCAGGCCAAACACCGCAAACACATACTTTCTGAGAGCAGGAAAGTCAGCACACCCAAAACCGAGTAAATAAGGTAGCAATATACCATCTCTCCTTGACTGTGCAAATGACTGGGAGATGGCGGTAGACCTACCTGGACGAGGGGCATATCCAGAGAGTATCAGGAAATCTCGAAGACGGCCGGATATAGTGCTGCATTCTTCATCATCACACCAGATTATATTGATTGAACTGACCGTGCCATTTGAATCCAGATTGGAAGAGCAACATTTGTTCAAAGCGGCCAAGTATAGTGATCTGGCCGCGGATCTGAGACACGATGGGTTCACTGCAAGGGTCATGGCTGTTGAGGTGGGTGCAAGAGGGCTCGTGGCTGCATCAGTGTATGATTTATTGAAACTGTTGGGGCTGAGGGGACAGTCGAGAACAAGGGCACTGAAGAGGCTTTGTGAAACTGCGGAAAAGGCATCATGCTGGCTGTGGAACAACCGCAATGGGCTATGGAACCTGGGACAGTAAACTATGCGGTACCGAAAACATCGGGAATTTTTATAAGTCCACAATACGTTGAGTTTTTCGGTGTACTGGTGAAAGGGCTGTGACTGACGGGCAACACGCGGCGTATATTATAAGAGGTGTTGGGCACAGAATTACAGTTGCTAGCGCGCAGTGGCTAGCCTCGTCGGCTTCGCGCAGGTGTGTCAGTGTCTGTCCCTAGTCGTGGTGTGCAGTGGAACGAACGGAATAATTTGTCTTCTCTTTGTTACTTTCACTATTGCCTCCACGGCTGGCGGAGTTGTGGATTTTAAAGTTGCTACCAAAGTGAAATGGGTTCATTTTCGATACAAGACAACAGGAGGCTGAGACACTTGGGAGTCATGACCCAAGTGGGCCCGCCCCCCTTAGAGTGTAAAGGAGTATACAGGGCCGAAACACTTGTTCGACGGGGGGACTACTTCTGATGATCAGATTGCCTCCTGTTGTATCGCTCTGTATAGAGTTTCCTATCTTATCTATTACGAATAAAAGTAGACGTTGAGGATGGAGGGTACACAATTTATTTTGTTCCGATATCATTTATAAAAGAAGAGAAGCGACCCCCCCCCCCCCCCCCCCCCCCCCCCCCCCCCCCCCCCCCCCCCCCCCCCCCCCCCCTATTTCTTTCTTTTTAACCTATCGTCACACTTCTTTCCCAAATTTTGAGCCCCTTCCCCTCTCCCTGCATGACGTCATATGTGGACCACCTGAATGTCTTCGGTATATTGTTATGTTATACTTCAAGATTACTATCTATGACGTCATTATATTTTATAGAGCGAATTAGGTTTTAATTCTCCCTCACGTTTCTTCTAGTTTATTGTTTATTGAAAAACGAGTAAGCAACCCACCAAAACATTACAGGAAAGAAATAATTACCGATAAGCTGTGCTCTTTCTGCTGCATGTCGTGATAACAGCACTAATTCCCCTGTGGTCAATTCATTCTTTTCCATCCCACTTTACATTTTTCAATTTACAGTTTTGAAACTTACCCACCACAAAAATATTTATAGCATGTGTGATTCCTACATACACACATTGGGATTCTCGCCGGTGCTACAGAGTTCGTGCTCTGTGCTGAAATCCTCCTTGTATGATCTAAGGGAGTTGTCCGTGTGCCATGAAGATAGACCTTGAAAACCAAACTAAACCATTCCATTCCATTTCAACTTCATTGATCTTTATAGTCAAATTTTTCATGACTAATGGTCAATGACCAATGCCCCGCGAAAAAATGAAAGACCGGCACGCTCTTTTAATGGGTGTTCAGTTTATCTTTCACTGTGCAGTGTGTGTCTTTTCCGTATTTTCCCGAAAAGCTAAGGCGATTTTTCATTGTTGGTTACAGACGTTTCAATAAGACAATTTTAAGAGATTTGGTAAAGGTTCTTTTTAGACAAGTATAGTGACCTCCCCTTGTAATGTTGGTCTTGATCATGTTCGAATAGATGATAAACGTTCCTTTTTATTACAAGGGGAGATCACTATTATGCACATGTCTAAAGAGAACCTTAACCCCCCTGCAGGGTAGAGGTCCCACCTTCTCGTGGCACTCTGGAAATTGCACTGTAAAAAAGAATTATCTCCGAGGTTTTCGCTGTATTATCATTCTCACTTAACTTTAGCGTGAAAATTAAGTACATTTCTGATTTAACCGTAAATAGTAATGCTAACGGTGATTTTACACAACGGAAATTAACTTTTCATTGGATTTTCAACAATTAAAAGTAAATCACAGTAAACCTGCGTTTGCGCCATTGGTAAAAAATAAGTGTGGACGTAAACGAAAAGTCAAAATATTAACAACTATCGAAACACAGGATCAGAAATAGGATATATAAACCCGTTTCAGACATAGTTCACCACTTCCTGATTTCACTATAAGCTCGTTCAGCTGAGAAGGCGTCAAGCGGACTGGCCCACACCTGTAAGAATCCACAAGCCACAGCATACAGCTGAGAAGAAGCCAATCTGACTTGCTCGTGATAAGCTTCAAGCTACACAGCCCTCAAAGTGAAATTGTGTTTGAGGGTTCCAATCAGTACACACGTGAACATAGAATATTGTGAAATGGGAGACATACTGGCAGTTTTTGATTCAACAAGCAACACTGCATGCCTGGCAGAAGAATCGAGACCTCATATCAAGTGAATTAGTCCACGGGCACAGTGAAATTGTGGGACATCTTCAATCTCTCAACGGGAAGTCAAATCTATCATCCAGCTCCAGAACTGACTGTTGAAGCTTTCTTCACAAAATAGTGAATATGATATGAGAACCAATTCAAAAGTCCCGTAGGCCAGTTTTACCTGATGAAAACGACATATTAGTGAAACTAGTATATATATATTTATATATACATTTCATTGCCGTAAAAAAAACTATATATAATTATTAAAATGTATTGATTATTTTATAAATTGCAGTTTTATTACTTCTATTCCAGTTATCAGTTCTAAATTTTTTTGGTGAGTGGATTACAAAAGAATATTTTATATCTAAATCGGTAGGGAATACTTTACGAGCTGCACTCACATCAATTATTAATACAGACACCCTTAGAGCATAGGATAAGTCTAGCAAGAAGGTGACATTTCACAGCTCTCTTCTACAGGTGTCGGCGTCTGTGGCCTAATGGATATGAACGCAGTTTCATAATCCAGATATACCAGGTTCGAAACCTGCTGCAGGCGGTTTGGTAGCAGATCGCTTTGTGTGGATTTTTAACAATGGTATAAGCGCCGTACCGTTCAGAAAGCAATGGCAAACTACTGAATGAAAAAATTGCCTAGAAAAATCACAAACAGCCAATAAAAGCTGGGGTTGATTGCCACGTCCTGTAAAGGATAAGCAACTAACTTCTACAGGTACCATCTAGAACTGCGCGGTTAACTACCTGATCTGTCTCGTGCTATCCCTAACTCTAGTTCACCAGCTCTCTTCTCTATTTTTTGGTAACTAATTAACTATTAAACATCCATCTCGCCACACCGCTGTATAAAAGACTCTGTTCCAAACCGCTGCCAAGCTATAATTCAAATGTCAAATTTAATGCTCAAACTAAGTCTGTTAGTTTTTCCTTTAGTTAGAATAACCTGGGTGCGGGGGTTGGTGACGTGTACTGGGTTTACAAGTACCTGATTGCATAGCGATTTTGTATTTGAGAAATCTGCAGACAAAAATAGAATAGTTGAGAGGGTGGTGGAAGGGATTAGAATTAGAAGAATACGAAAATGTCACTGTTTATAAATGACAAGCTTATTTTATTTACCAGGACGACATAATTTGAAGGTTTAGATGGATAACGGGACGATTTAAACATACTGTAGACGTGTATGTGTCTATGTTGGTGTGTTTGCGTGCGTGCGTGTGTGTGCAGACAGTTTGAGAAATGACAGAGATAGACAGACAGACGGACGGACGGACGGACGGACAGACAGACTGTCGTACAGATAGGTTGTGAGTTTTTTTTTGTCCCGTCTGAGTAGAGTGGATGGTGATAGATACGTGAGAAAAAGGTGTGAGAAATAGATTTTATGGGTGATAGCTTAAGGAGAAGATATGTCTCTGGAATGAGCAAGTTTCTGTATTCCAGCCTATCTATACGACTATAATTTAGTACAAGACAACCTTACCCTCCCAATACATATAAATGTAAGTTTAACTACACACACACATAGCTATGTGACAAAAAGACACACAAACGGGAAAAACTACGGTTTCTTAGGCATGGGTCTGACCAACACACAAAGTTAAGTTTCTTTTGTTGTTTATTATCATTTAAACTTGACAACATCAAAATATCTAAAGACAGATCAAATAAAATCAGATTTTTATATACATATGAAATATCACAATAAATGGGCCCTCCCCCTATGGAGAAAAAGAACCCAAAAAGTTAATAACCCAAAGGTTGAAGGTTTGCACTATGTTACAGAGTAGACAGTAAAGTAAACAGTTCCTACTACTACTATATGCTACCCAGTAAAGTTAACAAATTCAAAAGGATCCCGTTACATGCCCATTGAGGCATATTGGGAATATGGTGTTAGGCCCTATTTTCTTGAACATCGGCCCACTAGGGGTGACGTGGTCAACATCACGCCGGCCGCCTTAACCTTCCCATAGTTGCTCTGGTACCCAGTTGGGGCTGGGTCGACCCAGGAGCCGTTTGCGGCCTAAAAAAATCCCACCTCATCTGGGGATCGAACCATAGACCACTGAGCTAGGAAGCCAGTGCACTAACCACTATGCTACCGCGGCTCCAATAACAAGTTTACGCAAATCCAATTTTGGTAAAGTCTCTGTAACAAAGAAAAAAATTCACTCTCTCTTTCATACAGTGGCCACGCAATCACTCTTACCTACTCTTGGTGATATCTATTGGAATTACAATTTTTCATGACTATATTAAATGTCATTTTTATTTCCCAAATTATCCCCAGTCCATCCTCTAACAAATAAAGGTTAGTGAGGTGAACGCCGAATCTGATGTGGGTTTTTCCTGGATGAACAAAATATCACCGCCAATAGCTGATGTAGAAACGTGATCTTGGGGTTCACAGTTAAAAGAGGAAAATACTTCCAGTATTGGGAAACATCTGGTTGCTAAAAATGTTACAATTTATAAATGATGATAATCCTATCGGCTGGCTCTATGGTAGAGTGCCGATTCTAAAACAGCGTAAATGCTGGATGCTACGCTTGAATACGACTGTCAGAAGTCGGGAATAAAGGTTATTTTTTTTACACCCCAGTGGGCTGATAAAATTGAAAAATATTGATGGGTTTGGTAAGTCCAGTTAAATTTACAAGTTAAAATGTTTCTCATGTATCGTTGGCAAATACTTGCTCACCAATGAAATTGGTGACGCACAAGCCAAGAAAAGACAACATTAACCAATCCGAAAAAAGAAAAGACCGCTGGACGCTCTTGATCAGGTCTGCTAGGAATATATAAGAAACATTTATGGAAAAATGCTCCGATTCTATATAGCAACATATTTGCACATAGACGGGGACAAGACAATCACTTATCCACTCCGTCAGTCCTGATTAAATGTAAAAGGCACACGGTGTCTTTAGCCTACCCTATCGCCCGTCGCTTAGCGAGTGTAGGTTGGATGATTTATGCGACTCTTCTCCCTTTTGCTCGCGCTTAGCGATCAGCGTACAATGTCAATTATCACAAACTATCGCCGGTCGTTAAGTAGCTATTAATTTTTCGGCGTCTGATAGTTTAGTCGTATGGTATTAAATAATAGGCACTTATAATAAATACGCACAATAAAATAAAACTTGAATTCTTTTCTGTCAGTATCAGTCGCGCCTAGCATTTAACCAGTCAGCTAAAACCGTCTCTTTTTGTGTGAGAAAGCGTGTGGTGAAAATTAACATGATAACTGAACATCTGGTATGAAGTAGTTACGCGTTATTTTTTTTCAATAGTTTTAACGCTAGAAAATCACATTGAATTTTTAGAGCCCTTTTCGTAGGCCTTTACAGTCATTTACAGATGAGGGTAGTCGCATATTTATTAATATGTGGTCATACCTCTGTAATAAACTTTACGCACCGACTTACAGGATAGTAAGTATTATTGGTGAGTTTGATTTTCGTAGCGCACGATTGTGCACTTATGCGAGTATTGGGTTACCCCGCCCGCATGTGTTGCCAAAGACCAGTCTACGTCATAGCTGGGGTTGAGAAGTTTAGTGCCCAAGAATCAGTCCATTGATTCGTGGCGTTCGAACCCGTGTTGCGTGTATATTTTATTCTTGTGTATGACCGTCCGCCTGTTAAGAAGATGAAGACTCGGGTCAACAGTATTCTGGTGATTTTTCTTGGGAAGAGAAGCAAGTATGATTTAGATAATAATGTATTTCGTTCTCATTTAGACGTCTAGTTGTACCAATGACGTATTGGTTCAAAATGGAGTCCTACTTGAACTTATTATGTGAATTTTAAATCCGACGGATTCCTACGTTAGGATTATCCAGGATTGGCTTGGTATATTTTTATGATATGAATCAGTATTCGGCCGTTACGAATACGTACCACGCAAAGCAGAGGTGACTCAAGTATTTGCTATATCTAAGCTATGATGCCACGAAGGTCGTGGGCAGGAAATTGTATTATTGTTATTTCACATTGATTGAAGTAAGAGGCCAGTACTAAAAGGAGATACGTAGTATCGGAACATTATATGATATAGAAGACCTGACAAGGTTCTCCGTCATTGCCAAGGTCATAGGACAGTGGAAGATTGACATATCGTATATAACTGCCTCATTTGTTTACTTGGATGCCATGTTATAAACACTTTATAACTAGTCTGACGTTACCTAAGAGATTATCTTACGGAACGAATTAACTGTAATTTTAAATATCAAACTTACGTTGTGTGTTGTCTGGTGGAAACGTCAACCGTCCGTCGTGACAATTAAATGTTCGTCTAGTCAACCGTATGATGTCAAATAAATTGAATGAACTGTATACCGCCTTGGCATTAGTTGATGTGCCCCTGGTTGGCAGTTCAAGTTGACTTATTACTACATTGTTCAGAAATTGAATCCATTCGCGTTATGTCAAAAGTAGACAGATTCAACAAACCCATTTTCACATAAAAAGACGCTAACAGAAATGGTGTAACCAGCGTGATTTGGAAATTACGATTTTCAAGAAGGGACAGTTCTCAAAGTCAAATAAATCGGTTGAATAGAAATACCTCGATCTTCAAAAGGAAACGTCCACATACACGTGGAATCAAGACGACAGTTATCTGAAGGTCAAGGACGACGTTGGACATCATCTCTAAGCTGCAACATCGGACACTGTCATAGTGTTACATACATTGTTCTTACAAGGCTCATGCATACAGTCCCGGATGCGAAGGATATCTTTTTTTTTTAGCCAGTTGAGATAAGTAAAAAAACGTCGTGTTGTTATTACACCGTTTTACGTTTAGCTGTGCCTTGGCTTAGTAATATGTCCACTGCTTCTTTATTCATGTTGCATGTTCTATGTTTGATGTTTTTCGTGGGAGGTTGGGAATGGCGACTTAGGACGGAAAAATACCAGTTTCACCACAGGTCCGTCTTGAGTGTTCTATAGGAATTGTTTTGCAGACTTCCCTCAGTGGAATGTTCCTATGCGTGAGCATAGAAGGATTTTTGGTCCACTGCGTCTGGTAGTCTGTGACACCTGACTGTTTTAGTTGTAACGTCAAGTTTTAATTGTTGTTCTCGTAGTTATTTTTATTCGTACTTTAGTTTTATGATGTATTTTGTATGTGATTATTGTCTTTCTAACCTGACTTTCGTTCAGTTTTTTACAAAACATATGTTTTTACACTGTCTTGTCAATTGTATTGTTTAGTATTTGATCGCAGTTATCATCGTAATTCTTTACGACATTCCATTTTAGTTTCACATTTTATTTTTATTGGATTTCTGCGACTGTTTTCATTTGTCTTTGATTATCGTGTCTTGTCAGTATTGTGCCTATTGTCTGTCACGTTATTGCTTTCATAACATTTCATTGCATAAATTACTTTATTAATTATTAATATAATTGCCTATTATATGACTTGAATTTACCGTTCTAGGACAGGAACGAAGACCACTTGGTGTAGTAACATTTTATGTAGAAGTATTTCAGAATAATTTTGAATAATGTCTACCTTAGACTATTTTATTAAGCAGGCTAAGGCGCTTAATATACCTCCGGAAGAGATTAGATCATTTGCTATGACAGAATACAAAGAGTCTCAAAGGTTGGAATCTCAAAGATTAGAAGCTGAGAAATTAAGATTGGAAAATTTGAAATTTGAGGCTGAGAAAATGAAAAAAAAGTGAGATTGGCCGCTGCATTAGAAGAGAAACGGGCTGAGGAAAATGAAAAGAAGATGAAATTTGAGGCTGCAGAAAATGAGAAAAAAATGAGATTAGCCGCTGAATTAGAAGAGAAACGATTTCAGCGTGAGTCCGAACAGAAAAAATTCGAGGCTGAAGAAAAATTTAAAAGAGATGCGGCAGAAAAAGAAAGACTACTTAAAATTGAGATGGAAGTTAAACAAAAGGAAATGGAAGAAAGAAGATTAATAGCTGAACAAAATACAAAAAGGCTTCAGCTTGAGACAGACGAGAATGAAAGGAAACGTCAGCATGATTTGAAACTTGCCGAATTGGAATTTGATAGAATAAGATTGTCAAGTGAATGTAATACACAAAAGACTCAGGAAGGCCAGTCTTCATCTAGACATGAGAATTTTCGAGAGGTTCATCTCAAATTGCCAAAGTTTACTCCACCATCCGACGATGTGTGATATTTTTTTGGACAGATTTGAGGCTACATGTCGGTCGTACAACTTGGATAAATCATTATATTGCACCCACTTATCCAGATTACTAACAGGAGAGGCAATGGCTGTTTATCACACTACTAGCTCTATAGATAAAAATGATTACGATGCTCTTAGGGCCGCTCTTCTAAACAAATTTCAAATGACAGAAGATCAATACAGAATAAAGTTCAAGTCTATGCTCCCACAATCTAGCAAGAATTTTGATGATTTTCTTTCTCAAATACGTCTTACCTTGGAAAGATGGATTGAACTATCCAAGGTAGAGAAATCGTATGATGGTATTTTCGACTTATTATTACGAGATAAAGTTTTATCGGCAGTAAGTCCTGCATTTCTTGCGTTTCTACATGAACGTAAGCCTGGTAATATAAAAGAAATGTCAGAACATTGTAAAAATTTCTGCACCGCTCATCCTAACATGGATGTCAGCAATGCGCAGCTTAAGGACGATTTACCCGTTGCTTTCGCTATGCAACAAAACAATTTCCCTAGAAATCGTTCGATGAGTAGCGATAGAAATTTTCAAAGGGGAAGTAATAATAATTTCAACTTTGGTCATTTTCAAAAGGGGAAACAATACCAACAGTCTGCTCCATTTAATGTATCATGGGGGCAATCTCACAGATCTCGAGATTTTATTAACAACAATCCTAAATATAATCAAGGTAATAATAATAAACAACATTGGAGATCTCAATCATATCATCCTGAAAATAGAAATAGATTTATGAATAAGTCATTTCGCCAACATCACAACAGTGATAACTTTCATTGGCGGACTCATCCAAATTTTAATGATGGCAGAAACAGTAATTATAGCAATTTTAATGACAATAGTCAAAATCGATCGCGACGTAGAGATAGATCGTCGAGCACGCCACGACAACATTCAAATGTTGCTTCAATTGAATCACAAACTAACAAAGATAATGATAATAATGTTAATCAACATAACGCTATGTCTTGTATCGATCTAGAGCAGGTAAAGACATGTCAAGAATGCTCAACGCTATTCCAGCCCAAGGCGATCACGACGCTGCGATGCGGACACATTCTACCAAGTCTACCAGCAGTTTGTACAGCTACTTCTGCATCAGTTCACCACGGAAAGGGTTGTTTAAAATTTAACAAAGGATATGTCAACTCGATTCCTTGCTCTATTTTGTTTGATTCAGGCTGCAGTACTGTCGGAGTGCGGAACTCTCTGATCGACCCCTCCTTTGCCACTGGCAACGTGGTCAAGTGTGTCACATTCGGGGGAACTGTGGAAACCTTCCCTACAGCCATCATTAACTTACATACACCTTTCTTTTCAGGGAAGATCCATGCCTGTCTTCTGCAGAATCCAGTTAGCGATGTGATCCTTGGTTGTATACACGGTATAAAAAAGTGTACACCAGAGCAGATTAATGAATGGGAAAAGCGACATATTCATGCTGCAAATGCAGTGGTTACCAGAGCGCAAGCTACTGAATTGTCGCGTGAATCAACTTCTGAACCTACGGTTCATAATAGTAATGATGATGATTCTCCTATTTCAAGGGAGCTGTTTGCTAATTTACAAAAGAATGATAATTCTTTGCAGAGATTTTTTTCAATTGGCGACTAAGAGAAATAATAACAACACAATTGCAAAGTCTAGACACCAATTTGCTCTTAAAAAAGGTATTTTAGTTAGATTAATAAGAGAAACAGATTCATTGGTGCGTTCACAAATTCTGGTCCCGTCTTCTATGAGACCTAGAATATTACGACATGCTCATGATTCTCAATGTGCAGGTCACATGGGGTTTTCGCGAACCAAATCTAGAGTGCTATCCGCATTCTATTGGCCTGGCGTTCATAGGGATGTTAATCTCTATTGTCGTTCCTGCGTGACATGTCAGGAAGTTAAAGTAAGGGGTCCATATCATGATGCTCCTATCCAAGCTGCGGACATACCTATTAGACCATTTGATAAAATGGCGATCGACATCATTGGTCCTATATTGCCATCTGCAAGAGGACATACACATATTCTTACCTGTATCGATATGTGTACGCGTTGGCCTGAGGCCATACCTCTTAAGAACACCTCATCTGCCAGTGTTGCAGAAGCTTTAATGCTGATCTTTTCACGCATTGGTTTTCCGCGTAAGATCCTATCGGATCATGGTGTCCAGTTTATTTCCGAATCCATGTCACAGGTTATGAAGACATTGGGTATAGATAGATCTCTCAGTTCAATATACCATGCAATGTCCAATGGGTTAATTGAGAGACAGAATAGGACACTTAAGCAGTTGTTGGGTAAGATGACTCAAGATCACCCTCAGGAGTGGGACCGGGTCCTACCCGCTGCTCTCTTCGCGTATCGCGAGGTGCAAAACCAAGCCACAGGGTTTTCTCCCTTCCAGTTAGTTTTTGGCATACAACCACGCGGACCTATGTCTTTAATCCATGATTTATTGGTTGAAGATAATATACCTGAGGAAACTCAATCCTCATATGAATATGTCATCTCTTTAAGAAAGAGAATAATAGATGCCTGTAGGTTAGCTACTGCATCATCCGAAGAGTCTAAAGAAAAAGCTCGTCTATTTGCAAATCGGTATAGACGTCTTCGCCAGCTTATTCCTGGTGACGAGGCTTTTGTTTTACTGCCTTCGCATAACAATCGTCTACTTATCACATGGAGAGGTCCTTTTAGGATCATCTCAAGAATATCCGATGTCGACTACATCGTCGATATTAACGGAAAACACAAAACCTTTCACATTAACATGTTGAAAGAGTATTATTCACGTCCTGATTATTTACAATCAGTATTTCAAGCGACTGACGATCCTACCCCTCACATTCACAACTATACTAATTTGTCAGTTATACAAGAAGAAGAGTCTTCTTTTCAAGATGTACAATTGCCCATACCAGTTGTACCTCTTCATTCCACGGAAAACTGGAATGATGTCACTATTTCTTCTTCTCTTTCGACTGATCAACGACAGCAAGTTTCATCACTACTCCAAACGTATGATAAGGTTCTCACTGACATTCCAGGTCATACGTCAGCTATTCAACATGATATCCTTCTCACTGATGAAACACCTATCCGTATTCGTCCATATCCCATACCTTTACACTTTAGAGATAAGGTCGAAAAGGAATTAGATGAGATGCTTCGATTAAACATAATTGAGCCATCGTTGTCACCATATGCTTCATCTATGGTGATAATTAGAAAGAAAGATAATAACATTCGTCTATGTGTAGACTACAGAAAATTAAATAAAGTCACACAATTTGACGCAGAACCTTTGCCACTTTTAGAAGATTTATTAGTAAAATTATCTCATTCTACTTTCTTCTCTAAGTTTGATCTGTCAAAGGGCTATTGGCAAGTACCATTGACAGAAAGGGCAAAGCCACTCACTGCTTTCTCGACTCCCCGGGGTCTATTCCAATGGAATTTTATGCCTTTCGGGTTAGTCAACGCTCCTGCCACGTTCGTACGCATGATGCGTCGAATTCTATCTCATCATCCCAACGTCATTGCGTACATAGATGACATTTGTCTTTTCAGTGACTCATGGGAAGAACATATAGAAGGATTAAACTCATTACTGTCCACGTTACAAAATCATAACTTAACTGCTAAGCCATCAAAGGCATTTGTGGGTTTCCACGATATTTCTTTTTTGGGTCACCGTATTGGTCGCGGTATGTTATATACAGAGGACAGTAATGTCTCTAAAATCCTTAATATCTCCACACCTAAAACAAAGAAACAAGTGCGATCTCTATTAGGACTAGTACAATACTATGGGAAATTCATACCACATCTTTCGTCCATTACTGCTCCTTTCTCTTCATTACTTAGGAAAGGTGCAGCTAACGTGATTCGGTGGTCAAACGAACATCAAATCGCGTTGGATACCATAAAGAAATTTTTTTCGGATGCTCCTGTTTTAAGGTTGCCTAATGCGAATTTACCATTTGTCTTACGCAGCGATGCTTCTAATTTCGGCGTGGGAAGCGTCTTACTACAAGAATATAATGGCACCTTGCATCCAGTTCTCTATGTATCACGGAAGTTAACTCCGACTGAACAAAATTACTCAGTTTTAGATAAGGAACTTCTCGGACTTGTTTGGTCAATAACTAAACTCCAGAGATATCTGCTTGGATCACACTTTATTGTGGAATCAGATCAAAAAGCGCTTACTGCTCTCAACACAAAGGACGTGAAATCTGCCAAATCTACTAGGTATGCGATCGCTCTTCAACCATATAGTTTCACGATTCGATCCATACCTGGCACACAGAATGTTCTCGCAGACGTTTTGTCGAGATGTCCTAACGAATCACATTAACAGCTACGCACTGCAGATAACTGAACTTCGACACTGACAGTTCGTCAATTGTAACTTTTTACGTGTGATATCTCTATGACAAGAGTCATTAACATTCAGTCAAGTGAAATCTACAATGCTTATGTATCAAAATAACATGGAACGTTAAGATATATGACTATCGTTGTGAAAATAACATTTACTCACTCAGGATATTGAAGAGAGAATAACGTTGAATAAAACCAGATTATATTTTCTCACTGAAATAACATTGCGAACACTTGGTTGGTTTTTCATGGAACGGAACCTAGTATTATTTTACGGTTTCCTAACAGGACAATGGAACTTTCTTAATCTACGAAATTTAATGACATTGTTAATTTGTTTTTAAAATAAATAATTCGGTAGATTAGTAACCGTTGATACTTAGTTAATGAGTATAAGAATTAATTTGGATCACTATGAAATATTTAATTGTAAACATTTAATATTTATCACTCGGTAAGGACAGTGATTTAACATTTGCACTTTTATTAGTACCACAAATGAACTTTTAGACACAGTTAAGGGTGTTGATCTCTACACGTGTTTAAATTGTATTCTTTCATTTTTTTTTTTTTTTCACTTGTCATTTTTTAAGACATATCCATCACTTTTCGGTTTATTCATTGGTTTTTACATTTCTTTTCATTTTGCGTTTCTATTCGGTTTAATTCATTATTTCTATATGCGATTTTATTTCATTTACCACATTGTACCAAAGGTGGTCAATTGTGGATGTATGCTTTTGTGCATACCTTTTGTTTATTTGAGTTAACTTAAATTTCATATTTATGTTTGATGATTCTATGTCATGCTATAGTATTATTATATGATTATGTACACTTGAATCACCTCTAGTTTCGAGTAGTAAAGAAAAAAAATTAATATAATTAATTTTTTTGGGGGGGATTGGTAAGGAATCTGTAGAGCCCTTTTCGTAGGCCTTTACAGTCGTTTACAGATGAGGGTAGTCTCATATTTATTTATATGTGGTCCTACCTCTGTAATAAACTTTACGCACCGACTTACAGGATAGTAAGTATTATTGGTGAGTTTGATTTTCGTAGCGCACGATTGTGCACTTATGCGAGTATTGGGTTACCCCGCCCGCATGTGTTGCCAAAGACCAGTCTACGTCATAGCTGGGGTTGAGAAGTTTAGTGCCCAAGAATCAGTCCATTGATTCGTGGCGTTCGAACCCGTGTTGCGGGTATATTTTATTCTTGTGTATGACCGTCCGTCTGTTAAGAAGATGAGGACTCGGGTCAACAGTATTCTGGTGATTTTTCTTGGGAAGAGAAGCAAGTATGATTTAGATAATAATGTATTTCGTTCTCATGTAGACGTCTAGTTGTACCAATGACGTATTGGTTCAAAATGGAGTCCTACTTGAACTTATTATGTGAATTTTAAATCCGACGGATTCCGACGTTAGGATTATCCAGGATTGGCTTGGTATATTTTTATGATATGAATCAGTATTCGGCCGTTACGAATACGTACCACGCAAAGCAGAGGTGACTCAAGTATTTGCTATATCTAAGCTATGATGCCACGAAGGTCGTGGGCAGGAAATTGTATTATTGTTATTTCACATTGATTGAAGTAAGAGGCCAGTACTAAAAGGAGATACGTAGTATCGGAACATTATATGATATAGAAGACCTGACAAGGTTCTCCGTCATTGCCAAGGTCATAGGACAGTGGAAGATTGACATATCGTATATAACTGCCTCATTTGTTTACTTGGATGCCATGTTATGAACACTGTATAACTAGTCTGACGTTACCTAAGAGATTATCTTACGGAACGAATTAACTGTAATTTTAAATATGAAACTTACGTTGTGTGCTGTCTGGTGGAAACGTCAACCGTCCGTCGTCACAATTAAATGTTCGTCTAGTCAACCGTATGATGTCAAATAAATTGAATGAACTGTATACCGCCTTGGCATTAGTTGATGTGCCCCTGGTTGGCAGTTCAAGTTGACTTATTACTACATTGTTCAGAAATTGAATCCATTCGCGTTATGTCAAAAGTAGACAGATTCAACAAACCCATTTTCACATAAAAAGACGCTAACAGAAATATAATGGTGAAAGCTAACACTTTTAATTGGTAAAAGCTAACTCTTTTAAACACGTAAACACTAATTTCTATTACCAGAAAATCAGAATGAAAATCTCCACGAATGCTATTAACACATTTAGCGAATTGGTTCTAGAACTGCGTGCTTAGACTATCCGAAAATTCTGAGTGACAACTGATAGCAGGTTTAAGAAATCACAGTTTATATATCATTATGTTTCTCTGATCTATAGATGATGTTACTTTTCGCACTATTGTGTGAGTAACGGAGAATGAGAACAGAGTTTCCAGATAAAGGCTTACGCCCGTCTTTCGTTGAGCGCTTTCGATCGTCATCAAAAGACGTATACGTGTAACGGGGTTCTCTAAGATTTTCTCTGTACGAATGCCCGCTTCTGAAGATCAAAGAGCCCAGAGGTTTCTGACTTTTTCTGAGTACGAACTTCAAAAGATTCTGTGTTATTCACGTGCGGTCTGGCAGGTATCTTATGATTGACAGATAACCTCGCGTGATGAGACGAGGTAAACAAACCTGATTCGCTACCTGTTATGACGGGCAGGTCACGAAAGTTTGTAAACACTTCGTTTGCTTATGTTCAAAGAAAAGAGGCGTGACGAAAAAGTGAGTAGACACAGGCTGTAAACGCATAGTTTTGCTAGCAAATCCTAGAATGCTACGAGGTCACAAAAGATTGTCAGATTACTGTAGGCTCTTTTTCCATTATACGTCACACAGACAGACAGATAGATAGTTTTCGATTTTTTCCCACATCCATTTAATGAAATAAGTGCATATATAAAACAAACACATGACATCATTTATTAACAGATTTACGCTAAAACCTTGGGTGCCAAACTGGCCCCCGTCATTGCTCACATATTCTTGAAGTCTACCTGTTACACTCTCTGTTACAAAGTTTTCTATCTTTAGCATAAGCAGTCATCACTAGATCTAAAGCTATGTTGAAATATCATTTATTATTTACAGTAGCTTATACATGAGAAGATTAAGCGTTACCTCACTCATTTTTGTGGCACAAATATCTTTTGAGGAAGGGGAAAACTCCTGTGTTTAAGAACGGAGAATCGGACAGCACGTGGAAACAAATGGATTCAGGCAGACGTAAAAACAGTAATTAAACTCTTCTACAGTTCACACTGAAAAGAACAAAGTGTAGCCTGCTTCGCCCCAGTATACCCTTAAATGTCTAAACCCACGGAACTGTTGCCATGAAGCCGCCACTAGTATGACGTAACACAGGCACTAAATTGTTGTTATTTGATGGTGAACAATTATGTGGTTCAGATTCCTAATTGATTACTAAGATTTCGGAATTGCGGGGTTGTCGGCCATTCCTTTAGTGTGCATACCAGACAATCACTTCCGTCTTCTCAAATACGGAAAACCCCACACTATGTGAGGTACATTAGCAGCAATATAGACAAAGTCGGAGAGGCAGAGAGATAGGACAATAAGAATGCAGAATGCAAGAGGAGCTTTAATTGCAATGGGAAGCACAGTACGTATATGGGGATCAAAACGGAAATCAAGTCCAACATAAAAATCAGTTGATGTTTTAGTGGTAAAATGTGTCAGTGGAAAAAGACATGAGAAGATAACGTTGGCGATAGATAGGACACACATTGAAGAAACCTGTTGATAGTATTACAAGGCAGTCCTTGTTCTGGAATCCCCAAGGAAAGAGAGGCAGAGGTAGACCAAAAAATACATGGAGAAGATAACTGGAGACAGAAGAGAAAATGATGAGATAGACAAGGGAAGACCTTGAGCTGATGTCACGTGACAGAAGGATTTGGCATGCGTTTGTTGAAGGCATATTCTCCATGGGGAGCCTCAGAATGTTGTCAGATCAGTCCTCTTGTGTGGCTCTGAAACATGAAAAGCAACAAAAAACAACAACCACAAAGCTACAGACTTTCATAAATGGGTGCTTGCGTAGAATAGGATTGAAGTGGTATGACAAAGTCACCAATGTGGAACTGATGACAAGAACCAGACAAGTGCCAGTGGAACTGATGACAAGAACCAGACAAGTGCCAGTGGTACAACAGATGAGAAGAATGCAATGGCGATTGATAAAACACACATTAAGGAACGTATTTTATAGCCTTACAAGGCAGTCCTTGTTCCGGACTCCCTGGAGTGAGAAAGGTGGAGGCAGACCGAAAAACACTTATTAAGAGAAACAAACTGGAGGCAGGAATGAGAAAGATGATTGAGACATGGACAGATATTGAACGGATGGCGCGGGGCGGGAAAACGTGGCATGACTTTGTTGAACGCGTATTCACCTTGCGGAGATGAAGGTTATTGATGGAATGAGAAAGAAGTGAATGACTTTATTTGTCAAAGGAGGGTAGGTCTAAAGAAAAAAGGTTGTCCCTTCATTATTGTATTCTCCCACAGGTAACTCGTATGCTTTCCCGCAAGGCTGGATTTCTTAAATCTTTTTTATGTGTCATGAACCCCTTTGATTGCCCGATGAGAGCTACTGACCCGCTTGATTGTCCAATGAAGACTACGGACCGCTTTGATTGTCCAGTGAAGACTACGGACCACTTAGATTGTCCGATGAAGGCTACAAACTACTTTGATTGTTCGATGAAGGCAAGAAAACCGTCTTAGGAGAAAAAAACTTTACATATACTACTCGTCAAAAGTAAAGGGCCAATTAGAAAAACCTTGGTTGAAACCATAAAACAAATCTGATATAAACGTAATTGGTATCAGTCAAAACGGCATTTATTGAATACCAAATTGACATGTCACGTAAAGAAATGGAAACACACATTCAAACGCAATGAAGCTGTGAAGTGTGTCACCCACCTTTTCAAAAGTCACACAATAGATATTGGACAAATAGACATTTCAAAATCGGGTATGACCACCGTTTGCAGCAAGGCATTCAAAACAGCGTAGACGCATCGAGTCCACAAGGATCCGAAGAGTATCCTGAGGAACAGCTTGCCATTCCTGAAGCAGAAATGCAGTCAGCTGTGCAACATCCATTGGCAGGGGGTGATTTGTTGACATCTTCGACCAAGGACATCCCAGAGGTGCTCAATCGGAGAAAGGTAAGGTGAATGAGCTGGCCACGCCATCCTGATGATCCCATGTTGCTGAATAAACTCATTCACCACACGAGATCGATGGGGTCGAGCGTTATCATCTTGGAGGATGGCATTACCACCTATGGCCTCCAGAGCAGGCTGAACAATTGGTCTCAAGATTTCGTTCTGGTATTTTGGGCCGGTCAAGTTGCCTTGGATGATGTAGATTGGGGTCCTGCCGTGTCTGTAGAAGCCTCCCCAGGCCATGACAGAACCCCTACCATAACGATCCACCTCTCGAATTGTGTCATCAGTAAATCGCTCTCCTGGTCGTCTCCAAACTCGAATCCTGCCATCATTGAATGACACAGTGAAGCGAGATTCATCAATAGCACCACTTGTTTCCGGTAAATTGGGATCTTTCCCTCTCCTATTTTTACCGCCTTGGAATTAAACAGGTTAAGTAATCCTTGGGTCTGGTCAGATAGTTTCATCATCATCAGTTGCCATCTCCACAACGAAGGTTGGCTGTAATGGATCTCCAACGTCTTCTGTCTTTTGTCTTGGTGGTGCACTCTGATAGACTCTTTCCTGTCCATCTCTTGATGTTATCATCCCACTTATAGCGCTGTCTTCCCCTTGCACGTTTGCCTTCATCTCTCCCTTCTGTTATGGTCTTCTGCAAGGCGTTATGCCTTTTTATGTGGCCAAAGTATTTTAGTTGCCGAACTTTGACCTCCCTCATTAGTTCTCTTTTCATACCTAGATTTTCTAGGACCTCCTTATTTGTTTTCATCTCTTTCCATGAGATACGCCCCATTCTTCTATATATCCACATTTCAAGAGCCTCAATTCTTTCTTCCAAATACTTATTCATCGTCCATGTTTCTGCACCATACAGAAATGCAGAATATATATAACACTTTATGATTCTCAGTTTTAATTTGTGAGATAGCTGTTTGGATGTCAGTATATGTTTCATGTTGTTGAATGTAGCCTTGGACATTCCTATTCTCTTCTTGATTTCTGTTTCACATCTGCCATCTTCTGTTATTATATGACCAAGATATACGTAGCTCTTGACTTGTTCCAGGATCTTCCCATTTACGCTTATCTTTAATGTGGGTTTATCGTCTGTTTTGCTAATTATCATAGTTTTTGTGTTCTCAATATTAATGTCGAGTCCATATTCATGACTTATACTGTTCACTTGCTTCACTAGTTCTTGTAACTGTGCCCGCGTCAGTTGAATGCGGCACTAGTAGTTATATTGATTTTATGTAGTCAGAGTTAATCCTTCATATGTTGTGGTGGTTCAAGTTCTAACTGGCCTTCCGCCAGAGGTGGTAATACTTGACCTGTACTTAGTTTTTCAACCAAGGAATGTTCTTCCCTTTGAGTTTGGTGATAAGCAAAACAGTTTCAGCACAACAACGTATATCCACAAGAAAATATAGTAAAGTTACACAAACAGTAATGTAGAAAAATTCAATTAGAGTTTATTGATGTAATTAGTCAAACACTGTAAATTTCACAATGATGATTGGTTATCCGATATGAAAAAATATGTAATCCAACTGAATAATGTAGGTACATCCAGATAGAATAATATATGTATATCTACAAGAAATAATTTACTGATTTGTTTACTCAAAAACTTGTCTTGGTATCCTCAAAGACGAAGTTCACCTAACGCTATCTGTAAAAATCCTCTAGTCTAAAATCATGGTATCCTTGGAATCATAAGTCCTGAAATCGCTACCTATCGCCCACAACTCTTCTATTTATACTATTTCTCCTTTTTTCCCGCCTTTTTTCACACGACCCGTTCTTTTTTTCACACGACACAATAATTAACATTTGCACTCCGTTCCTCAGCTTTTAGACCTTTTTGCACACGACATTCTGTTATTTCGACTTTATTTTCACATGTGTGATCTTTTCTAACTTAACAATAGGATTTAAAAAAAACCAGATCACACAAACATTCATTTCCCACTTTCGCGCTTATAAAACCCATTCATTATTATCTGGGACTGACCTACGTTTACCCTGTCAGAGCAGTAACGGCAACTGAACTTTGAATGAATACTGCGTTTTGTGTAAAAACGTCTTATTTGCTTTTAAGGTCTGTCATTCTTACATGTAGCATTTTCTAGCACATATAAATGCTTATCGTGAAGTAGGAGGGACAAAGCTAGCGTGAATGGTCAAGCGGTCACATACGTCCCTGGCCACACAAATGTATTCCAGAGGGAGACATTTGCGTACTATCAACTAAGTACCTCATGCTAGTGACTGTTATAAACGACTAGGTCTAACCTATTGGTAGAGTCTCTCAGAAAGAAAAAAAAATTTAAAAAAAATAAATAAATAAAAAATAATAATAAATATTTTGTTCGTAAAACGAGGGATCCCAGTATATTTATAATGCGTAAAACGGGGATACATAAAATTTGTTGATACACTTCGCCATTGAACAGTATTGATGTATACTACTTCTTAACAATATCAATATGAACAACGCTGTGCGTTAGTCATCACCATAATGATAACATACTTAAACATTTAAATTAAAAAAATAAAAAAAAATAAAAAATAAAAACAAAAAAAAAATAATCGCATACGATTTTCATGGGTTGTGCAAACAACACAAATAAAAACAAAACAAAAAAAATACTTTGTCAATATTTAACAGAATTGACTAATATTCATTTAGTATTTAACAATCTTAAAATGTAGTAGCTGCAACGAACATCAGCCTAACAGCATAAAACTAATGGTCAAACATCAGACCTTGGGACGCAAAAAAAAAATGTAATATACGCGCGCGTATATATATATATATATATATATATATATATATATATATATATATATATATATATATATATATATATATATATATATATATATATATATATATATGGGAATAAACACACATGGCAATGTTAATCTATAAATTTATTATAAAAAAATATGAACTGGAGCTGTACGCTCTCGTAACTGTCAATATAGAACGTGGTAAATATAATACAATCATTTGATACAGGCGACCCCAATCCTGCCACTGCGGTCAGTGATTTACCAGGATGTATATGGGTCTTAAACACCAAAAATCTGGACAAGTTTGGTGAACTGTCTATGTGTTGGTCGTAAAATATAATTATAGCATTATTAATCTGGTTACATAGAGTTACAAAGTATTTATTTAAAAATGTTTCTAATCTCCAACTTATGTAATAGTCGTTACTATGAGGGAGGACAACTCTACCGATACAAAAAATTATCTGGTGTTGGAGTATGAACTATCTCAGTTACCCTGAACCAAGTACCAAACTGTTTATAGGTTCGTCATCAAATATAAAATCCGCATACAAATGCAAGTTCATAATAATGGACAACAATTTGTCAAGAAAATATACTGTAGCGTTCCGCTTACGTGACAAATGGTCAGAAAAATACAGGTACATCAATATGTGATGTTTATTTCTCAATACAAGGTTTAATGGACAACAAGATGTCAAGAAAATATACTGTAGCGTTCCGCTTACAACGTGACAAATGGTCAGAAAAATACAGGTACATCAATATATGATGTTTATTTCTCAATACAAGGTATAATCAACATGTGAACATATCCGTTATCATGTTAGCGATTTCGAATGAAATCGTCATGGTTTGCATGTACAAGAACAATGTAGTATTTCGCAAATCTGCGAACTGTGTTGATTAGCATATAAGTTTTACCCAACTTGCAAAATACTTGCATATCACCAAGTCAAATTTAGGTGAAAATATATATATGTCTCAGTTATTTAGTGGAGTGGGGTGTATATTGGGATAAATGACGGAGTATGGTTTATCACAGTGGGAGGGTGTTGAGGATTGTGCGCGATTTTCCAGTACTCATTCAGCTGAGGTGGTTGTGGTGCAACTATGCAAATGCTGCAGACATTCACATGCTTGCAAACCTCGAAACAATCCTCAACAGAGGGGAATGAATGTCAGTCATGGTAATGTACTCGGGGGTCTTAGGGGCGTTAGCTGTGTCCGGGGGGGGGGGGTAACAATGTCCTCATTATCTTTTACCGATGTCCGCTGTGGACATTTCATCTTCTTGTACACATTGTATTTATACACAAAACCGCTTAAAATTTAAAACACCAATTATGCTAAGCAAAATCAATAGTCCTGACACTCTAGTGTGTCGGGTCATGACCTCTAGTGTGTCTCACTGGATTCAGGAATGCGAGAAGGGGTGTTTCCCAGACTACGAAGAAGTATTTATAGAATTTGATAGACACGTTAACATAGGTAAATTCCTTTTGAAGTGGGAGATGCTCGGAATAGTGCGTCGATTTAGAAACGGTCCGTCTGTGATGAAGCATGTCGGAGAAGGTGACAGGAAATGAAAAGGCGTTTGGATGTGTAGGGAAGAATAAATTTGACGTCTGATTCGTCGTATATCTGTGAGAAATGGTCGTTGGCTTGAATAACGTGAGAAGCCATATACGATCATTCAGGTTGTAAAAAAGCATCATTAAGAAAAAAAAATCGCCAAAATACATGCTCGATGCGATTGAACATTATAAAACGGCTTTTCCATAACACAAAAGGAAAGCGGTGAGTTAACACATTTTTAAAAAATCTCTGATGTGTCAAAAAGGAAAAATATGTGTGTGCATATAGTGTGTTTGATTTTGTCACAAGATTCACCAAGAAGGGGAAAAAGAACCAAAAAATAAAAACCGTTGTAAAGCATAAGTCATTTATAAAGATTTTCAAAGGCAAAAGTGGTGTAATTTGTACAGTGGGTACTCTTCTAATCATAAAGATTTCATACATAACACTTGTAAAAAAAATTTTGTATAAATAGAGAACTGTGATAATTTAAAGTTCTGTTTAACCGGGATAATATAGTGTTATAGAATGTTTGCAAAAAATCTTCAATTTCTTGACATAGCAGTGTAAAAGATGTAATGATAATGACAGTCCATGTTGACGAAGAATATGAAATAATTATATAACATTAAAACACAGTGGCGTCACGCCATAATAACTTGTTAGTATATGTGGGTGTTGCAGACGTCGTAACTGTCAATATCGTCAGTATCATCAGTATCATCAGCAGGATCTTGACTGAGGCTGACATCTTTCTGAAAAAAAAATTTCCTACCAAAAAAAAAAATGGACACTAGTGACTTTAGATGATGGGGGTAACGAGGGAGAGTGCTATTTGTAGAGAGAGCACTCGTTGGGTACTTTAGCTGGGTGAGTACCTTTTGTTATTAGAGAAGATTGATTCTCCAATAAACCAATAATCGTTGAACTGGACGTTTACGAATTTGACATGAGGAAGTTGGCGATTTCCTTCAAGAGAACTTTTTTCCTCGTCAATCGTTGATCACAAGAGGATGGCGTATTTCGCACTGTCGAGTGGGTAGTGGCTGCAGTTGTCGAGGGTAAGGATGAAGTAGTGTTGAAATGGTGCACCTCATGCTGCGTTTTGTGTGGCTGTCTGCGTTTTCTTCGCAATTTCATACGTACTCGTATGTGCTCTTGAGGTAACCTCACAAACTTTGTTGACGGTGGTGAGTCATCTGTTGTTCCAGAATATGGGCGCTTGTTTGCTGTGCGAGATTCAGTGTTGTCTGGACTGTTCATGCTTTCGTGGTCACTCTCGGAATCTGCTGTATCTAGGTCAGATTCGTGTCTCAATGGAGGTGGTGGAAGAATAATATCTTCCTCAAGTGTGCATGTAGCGTTGTGTGCGTTTTCTTCATTGGCTGGTGCTGTGTGTCGAGTTTCATTATCCAGGGGCGTTTCTTCTTCACTATCCCACTGTTCATCAGAGTGGTAGCTGCTTGTTGAAGGTTGTTCATTTCCATAGTATATTTGTTGTGCAATAGGCGGGCAGGAATCTATCCTGGTGTCTGGGTGTTCTGGAGTAACTTGCTCGGCCTGTAACATGGTATTTCGATATTCTAGTCTTTCGCGTACCTCAGCGGGGTGGGGGGGGGGGGGGGGGGGGGGGGGGGGGGGGGGGGGGTGGGGGGGGGGGGGGGGGGGGGGGGGGGTGGGGGTGGTGGGGGTTATCGTCTTCACTGTCGGATGTGCTTCTATATTGTCTCATTCTGTTGACTGCTTCACGAAATTGGTCATTTTCAGCTGTGTGCCTTTCTGCTTCTGAAACATCGTCGTCTGTGCTAGACTCAGACGTAGTGCTGGATGGTTGATAATATAATGTAGCTTTTCTTATTGGCCTATTTGTGGTCTCTGTAGGTGGTATAATGGGTCGATGATCATCTTTTTTTAGTTGCGTGACATGGGCCTTGCTATGATGGCTGCTATCACCGGTTTCAACTCCTCCATGTTTGGTTCATCCACTTTAATCATTTTCTTACTCGTGTCATTCACTTCTTCTCTCACTTCTTTTCCCAACTTTTCCACCATTTCGCACCTCTCCGTGTATTCTAACTCATCCTCCTCATCTGACGATACCCCGTCTGAGTAACTTGATGAATCTGAGAACACGGGTCTTTCCACTATTTTGATTCCCCAGTAATTAAGTTCCTCCATTACTCTCACCACAAGTCTTCAAATTTCTTCCTTCCTTTCTGATAAGTCTGTATCAAACTTCTTCTCCAGAAATCTCTGTACATATTTTAGTACTACTGTGTCACGTTTAGCTCCCTTCAGTTCGTCTGTGAGTGCTATCTTCATCTCCTCTGTGCTTACACCTCCCTGTTTCGTCTTCTGTACTGTTCTTGTACGCCTATAAGATGTATCCATGTCCTGTACTTCTTGTGGATTTGTTTTGATAAGATTCTCTCTTACTGCTGTTCCCATACGCCTGCATGATGTGTCAGTGTTAAGGTCAACATCTGTTTGTGTTGCTGAAACTGCAGCTTTATTCTCTGTTTGTGTTGCTGAAACTGCAGCTTTATTCTCTGTTTGTGTTGCTGAAACTGCAGCTTTATTCTCTGTTTGTGTTGCTGAAACTGCAGCTCTATTCTCTGTTTGTGTTGCTACACTGATCATAGTTGTTTTCTTCACCTGTGGTTCTGGGTCATTGACCTGACTTGACCTGTCATCGTTTGTTTGTGTCGCACCACAAATCATCTTTGGTTTCTTCACTTGTAGTTCGTTTATTTCTTTAGGTTGACTATTAATCATGGGGGCCCATTGCGTCTCATTTGTTTTCACAAAACCGACCTGGTGATGTCTGTTAAGTGGTGTTCTCCATTGTCTTAGAGGTCTGATATGTGCCCTTAGTCCATCGTCTGTTGTTATTATACACGTTTGTTGGTCAGTCGTTGTAACATTATTTACTTTCCATATCTTTCGTTGTTTGATTCCGTTGATAAAATTTCTAACAGCTATGCGACAATATCTTTTATTGAGACTGTTCCAGTGGCTGTCGACAGTGGCTATGCGACCCGTGTTGTTGCTGTTGTCTCGATACTTGATCTGCGATCTTCTATTGTAGTTATGTGGTGTGCTCTCTGATTCACTCCGCCAATATGTATTGTTGCTCGTATATCTGTGTCTGTTCATTAGCCATCTCCGAAATGTGTTAGAATCGCCCGTGAAGGGGGTTATAACCGAGCGAATTTGGTTATATTTATTATAGTGATCTACATTGGATAGCGTGTCTGTTATCCGTTGCAACGCGGTCATTGTGGGTTCGGACTCTATAGGTAAGGGTATGTTAGCAGGATGGACGTTTGCCTGTTGCATTTCCTGTTGCTGTTGTAGCTGCTGTGCATATAACGCATGTTGTTGTTGCTGTTGTTGCTGTTGTTGCTGTAGTGTATACAACGCCTGTTGTTGCTGCTGTTGTTCTAGGCTTGGATCCATTTTATTGATTATGCATGTCTGTCTTCACCAAAAAAAGAGCAGGTCACGGCGCCAATTTGAAGATATGTGCCCGCGTCAGTTGAATGCGGCACTAGTAGTTATATTGATTTTATGTAGTCAGAAATAATCCTTCATATGTTGTGGTGGTTCAAGTTCTAACTGGCCTTCCGCCAGAGGTGGTAATACTTGACCTTTACTTAGTTTTTCAACCCAGGAATGTTCTTCCCTTTGAGTTTGGTGATAAGCAAAACAGTTTCAGCACAACAACGTATATCCACAAGAAATTATTGTAAAGTTCCACAAACAGCAATGTAGAAAAATTCAATTAGAGTTTATTGATGTAATTAGACAAACACTGTAAATTTCACAATGATGATTGGTTATCCGATATGAAAAAATATGTAATCCAACTGAATAATGTAGGTACATCCAGATAGAATAATATATGTATTTCTATAAGAAATAATTTACTGATTTGTTTACTCAAAAACTTGTC
Source organism: Oreohelix idahoensis (assembly GCA_024509875.1). Taxonomy (NCBI): domain Eukaryota; kingdom Metazoa; phylum Mollusca; class Gastropoda; order Stylommatophora; family Oreohelicidae; genus Oreohelix; species Oreohelix idahoensis. The sequence goes on along the minus strand of JAMPIV010018892.1, from coordinate 233,653 downwards.
TTGGTATCCTCGAAGACGAAGTTCACCTAACGCTATCTGTAAAAATCCTCTAGTCTAAAATCATGGTATCCTTGGAATCATAAGTCCTGAAATCGCTACCTATCGCCCACAACTCTTCTATTTATACTATTTCTCCTTTTTTCCCGCCTTTTTTCACACGACCCGTCTTTTTTTTCACACGACACAATAATTAACATTTGCACTCCGTTCCTCAGCTTTTAGACCTTTTTGCACACGACATTCTGTTATTTCGACTTTATTTTCACATGTGTGATCTTTTCCAACTTAACAATAGGATTTAAAAAAAACCAGATCACACAAACATTCATTTACCACTTTCGCGCTTATAAAACCCATTCATTATTATCTGGGACTGACCTACGTTTACCCTGTCAGAGCAGTAACGGCAACTGAACTTTGAATGAATACTGCGTTTTTTGTAAAAACGTCTTATTTGCTTTTAAGGTCTGTCATTCTTACATGTAGCATTTTCTAGCACATATAATGCTTATCGTGAAGTAGGAGGGACAAAGCTAGCGCGAAAGGTCAAGCGGCCACATAACTCCTGTTCGCTTTCAGCTAACAACACGGTATCATCTGCATATCTAAGGTTGTTTATTGACCTTCTACTGATGTTCAGTCCTGGTATTTCCTGTATCTGTTTGAAAATGTTTTCGGTGAATAAATTAAATAGGCAGGGGGACAGCACACAACCTTATCTGACACCTCTTTTTATGTCTATGTATGATGAATAATTCCTTCCCGATCTTACTGTGGCAGTTTGCTCCCAATAAAGGTTACTGAGTATTCTTGTATCTTTTCCATCAATACCTATGTCTTCGAGGCATTCAATTATTTTCTCATGATGGACTCTGTCAAAAGCCTTCTTATAAGCAATGAAGCACATATACATACTTTTTTGGACCTCTGTATATTTTTCTGCTAATATTCTTAGGCAAAATATTGCCTCTCTTGTTCCACTGTTCCGTCTAAAACCAAACTGTTCTTCTTGGATTTCGCTGTCTACTTTACCTTGTATTCTTTCCTGTATGATTTTGAGCAGTATCTTAATTGCATGACTCATCAGGCTGATTGTTCTGAAGTCTGAACATTCTGTTGCATTTGGTTTTTTGGGCAATGTTATGAAAACTGATGTCTTCATGTCGTGTGGTAAATATCCTGTATTGTATATATCTGTCGTGAAACATTCTAAATCCACATATATAAATTAAAAAGTAGATGTAAAGCCTAACGAAGTAATTCAATAAAAGGAAAGAAGACTGGTAAAGAACAGTGCCGTCACTATAGCGTACGCCTGTGTTATAGAATGTCATGCTAGTTAAACAAGAAAACCCCTTTTTCTGCTCCGTCGGCATAAAACTACACGCGTTTCTAAAACTACAACTAGTACTGTGTTTCTTAGAAAACCTTGAGATACGCAAGCTGCTTAATGACCTAGATACACAAATACTAGCATTAATGAATTATATACACTACGTTAACCTAAAAAGGACAGACGGACTTAGGATAGAGAGAGAGAGAGGTACTGAGGAACGCATGCAACACTAACACGCAGTCGCGCGATATAAAATAATGCCACCCCCAAGCGAAAGGCATGAAGCACTAACTATTTTTTTCAAATAGACAGTGATAAAAAACACTACCAATACACGGTTATGTTTTGAAAACATGTTTAATGCTTATTAGGAAACATGACATTCTACTGTTTTACGTCTGAAATCCTGACTTTAGCCTGACAGTACAGAAGACATCCCATAGTATGGAAGTGAGGAGGTGGTAACAGCACGACTATCCTAGAAGAAAATACATATTTTGAACGCAGCCACTTAGCTTCCTTAAAACTTATATATTTGGGTGCCTTAGAACTTGCTGACAAGAATATGTTAGGTGTTAAGCAATTAGTCTAATAATTAACAAATTATAGCCATAATACTAGAGTGGTGCTGTCAGACAACACAGAATCATTTTTGCTCATAATGGCGTGTTTGAACAGTGTTTTAGAAAAAATGAGGCCACCATGTTAAATCCGATTTGATTGGCTAGAATAATATGTAAGGCTAAACATGATTAGTCGATTGCAAATACTATTTTTGGTTGTTAATAGAAACGATAGAAAGAGTACATTTTTTTCAAATGCTTTTGTAAACATGGCCCCATTGGTTAGACCATTTGATATAGTCAATTAGGAGCGTCAGTTCAGGGCCACATTTTGAAAATAAACTTATTGAACAGCAAGTGCGTTGAGATCCAGCTCATATTTTTCTAAATAAAAGCCTGGGACAGAGGCAGATCGGAATTGTGCCATAATTCATCGCCAGTCAACGTATTTGTTTATTATTTCCATGAATTGTGGTAAGCTAGACATTTGATATCTTTTTGATGAAAATTGAATGTGAATTGATAATGTATGTCTGTATGTGTGTGGTTCAGTAATAAACAAAAGGCAAAACCTAGATATTGCTCCAACATGAACAAAACTTGTCGCAGAGGAGTGAAACTGCATGGGATTGCCAAATAGTACTATGACACCTATCTTATTGAATAGAAGGAAATAATGCTGGAATTGCAGAGGCGTTGTAACCATTAGGGAGAGGAATACTGGTGTAAATTGTTTCAGATGAAGCTAGCAGTTGGACTACAGCGCTGAACTCGGTGTTTGTTATGTATTGTGTTTCAGTGTGGAAATAGATTATAAATTAGTTCTGAAGGGAGGTACAACCTTCTTGTTTCAGGGACCGTGTTACTAAACTATTAAAGCAGCCCCTGGTCTGAGTTTTGCTGAATCCAGAGGCTGATAGCATACTCCTTGGTAAAGATAGCGACCAGTGTGGTTTCTCAAGAATACGGTGACGCAAGCGAGCAGAGGAGACTGTTTCCTGCCGCCCTCACAGAAGATAAGATTCGTTGGCCAGAGCAGCTCAATCTTATGTACCCCCCCTCTAAAAGTGACAGTATATTAAATAAAAAGGGACAAGTAATTGTTTCCAATGACAGGAACTGTGAACTTTTCCAATACTATTTCCACCAGAAACAGACACCTGAAGTCATGATGATAAACAACCACCTAGCTTGAAAAATCCAGTATTACCTCATAGTACTACATCACACCTGACACACACATTGTGATAATAATAATATATGTCAATACAAAGATCATATCTATAAATTGTGTACATACAACTTGTAATTACATTTGATTGTGATTCCTGGTTCACTTTATAGTTGAATCAGGATATCTATTATTGAAAGAAATTAATACATATTTTTAAAGTTAAAAACTTGACTTATTAAGATAGTCTTATAGAGTGTTCTATGTGTGTGAGTGTCACAGTGTTGTAAAGAGTTGTGGATTAAACTAAATTGTTTATCTGTCTGTTGGTTGTTGTGAACATACACTTCATCACTTTCATAACCCTAGACATTCAACGTAGTCATCACAATATTCCAGAATAATTCTGACTGGGGTCTAAATGTGGTAGCAAAGTAAGGTTATCTGTAATACTCCACACTTATTAGATACAGATATCTTCACAGCTGATCTCAGCCAGTACACTAAGTCCCCTATAATATTTATATCATCCCACTTTACCACAATATCTTGCATATTTCTGTGATTGTATCTATACCAAAACTCTCCAGAGCTTCTATCATTTCAATTTTTATGTTATCCATGTCTGCTGATTTTCCTTTTTGTATCATATGAATGGCATTCTCTTCTTCTAATCTGAGAATGTTTGGGCCTTCATTAGAATCTGGTGATGGTTTTTTACCTCTGTTGTCCTAGAATAGTTCTTTTACGTATTCTGCCCATCTGTTTGATATGTCTTTCTCATCAAGTAATATTACACCATTTTTGTTCTTGATACAGCTTCCTCCTTGTGCAAACCGCGACCGATTTGATAATTTCTTTATTTCTTCATGCATATCTCTTGTCATGTGCTTTGCTTCAAAGTCTTCTATTTCCTTGCATTTTGTTTCTATCCACCGTTCTTTTGCTTCTCTACACATAGTACGTATGTCGGTCAGATAGCTTAGAGACCGCTTAAGTCCACAATTAATGATAAGCGACCAGAGGCTTTTTAATCTCTCAATATATTGATAAGGGACTCATAGTTGAGCCCACTCCCATTCTAAATCGTATTGTATCTAGGTTTGAAGAAAACACCATTCGATATGACAGAAAATGAAAAGATAATTACCGGTAGATGAGGGCAAGAAGGAAGGTTGTCAAAAGATGGAAAAAAAACATGAAAGGGCTAATGCCTTCCCTAGACACCTTCACAATTCTCTAGTTAATGTGCACAACTGACTGGGTCACGAACGCGTCTTATACAACGATCAGTTTACAGCGTTTGCGGCGCAGCGATGAGAAAAGCAATATTAGTCAAAAGCTAACCAAATTAATAAATAATACACAAAAGTGGGTATGATGCAGGCTTACTTACGTAGTCGTTCCTCTTCTACCGTGAGGTGTAGATGTTTGGAAGAGAGAGCACCATACTATCTTTCGGCTATCTTCCTCCTGGTCTGGTTCCATTCTAGTCCTCGGTCCTTCAAAGATTGTCCTCCCAGCGAACTCTGGGTCGTTCTGGAGGTCTGGATCCCTGGCTCTTAGTTTCCCGTGGCCAAACCATCGTAGTTGGGACTGTTCTACTTGGGTCTGCAGGGGTTAAGTTTTTAGGCCTTGACATATCGTCTGGTTGCGGACATTGTCTCTTCTTGTTACTTCAACCACCTTCTTCAGATACATCATTTCTGAGGTTTTTATCTGACTTTTGTGGGTTGTAGTCATTGCCCATGACCTGCATCCATACGTCAAGACTGGGACATAGCTGGAGCAGTGTACAGCCATCTTCGTCTTCTTGCTAACTTCTCTTTTGCTGAGCAATCCTCGATTTATGGCCTGAAAAAGTTTCCCAGCTGCTGCTCTTCTTGTAGCAAACTCCTCTTTGTTGATGCCCCCCTTCCGGTCTATGACAGCTCCGATGCAGGCACTCGGGAGAAATACAGAAGTAGACACGGACAACAAAAACGTCACAGAAGTGATAGGCCTTACCGGGAAATCGAAGCCATGACCATCCGAAACATCGCCGTCGCCTCGCTACACTGCCAACTCAGCATCACACAGAAATAGTGCTTCGTGAACACTTTCCCTATCGCGACCACCCAACCCAACTACGGCTTAGAGGCAGTGAAACGACACACAATAATTATAGATGCAAACACTTCTATAACTTTTCTGTTCACCAGGATAGGCCAAATAACACGAAACTAACAAGATTACCAGTAATCACAGCGCTGAAAATGATACAGAAAAATAGAGCGAGAGAGAACACAAGAAACAGCTATTAGAGAAACAGAAAAATAGAGCGAGAGAGAACACAAGAAACAGTTATTAGAGAAACAGAAAAATAGATCGAGATACAACACAAGAAACAGCTATTAGAGAAACAGAAAAATAGAGCGAGAGAGAACACAAGAAACAGTTATTAGAGAAACAGAAAAATAGAGCGAGAGAGAGCACAAGAAACAGCTATTAGAGAAACAGAAAAATAGAGCGAGATACAACACAAGAAACAGCTATTAGAGAAACAGAAAAATAGAGCGAGAGAGAACACAAGAAACAGCTATTAGAGAAACAGAAAAATAGAGCGAGAGAGAACACAAGAAACAGCTATTAGAGAAATAAAAAATAGAGCGAGAGAGAACACAAGAAACAGCTATTAGAGAAACAGAAAAATCAACAAGGCAACCATCCAAGAAAGTCACGAAGGGTAAGCACACTATGAGAAACTCCTGGCGGAAGAGTTAACAACTGATGACTTCCACTCAGACCTCATTAAGGTCATTTCTGGAAGCTGCCGTGGGCTAAGGCGTAGTATCTCTTCCATCAGTCCACTAGTCAACTCTTTATTGCGGCCACAGTTAGCAAGGGGTTCCCAACTTTTTTTTGTCCCCACACTCCCTATACTTTTAATAAACTTTTCCATAACCCCTATTCCATATAAAAGTTTGCCACGATTATGATTATGCACAAAAAAACATAAATACATTAATTTTATTTGCGTACTTAAAGCTTCACTCGGTACATAACATTTTAAAAAGTACGGTATCATTAAGCTGTTAAATATTTATCCGTTGCACAACCAGTAAATTTAGTGCGAACACTGCTTCTGTTTCTTTTCAACCCACAGTTTTATTCTTGGATTAGTTTTGAAACTATACTTTGCTTGATGGTCCCCATAACACAGCCATTTCAAACTTTGAAGTTATCTTATAGTCCCGATAACACGGCTATTTAAAACCTGGAAGTTCTATGATAGTCCCCATTACACAGCCATTTCAAACCTGGAAGTTCTATGATAGTTTCGATAACACAGCGATTTCAAACCTGGAAGTGCTATGATAGTCCCAATAACACAGCCATTTCAAGCGTGGAAGTGCTATGATAGTCCCAATAACACAACCATTTCAAACCTGGAAGTTCTATGATAGTCCCGATAACACAACCATTTCAAACTTGGAAGTTCTATGATAGTCCCGATAACACAACCATTTCAAAGCTTGAAGTTCTATTATAGTCCTAATAACACAACCATTTGAAACCTGGAAGTTCTATGATAGTCCCGATAACCCAACCATTTCAAACCTGGAGGTTCTATGATAGTCCCGATAACACAACCATTTCAAACCAGGAAGTTCTATGATAGTCCCGATAACAAAACCATTTCAAAGCTTGAAGTTCTATGATAGTTCCGATAACACAACCATTTCAAAACTGGAAGTTCTACGATAGTCCCGATAACACAACCATTTCAAACCTTGAAGTTCTATGATAGTCCCGATAACACTACCATTTCAAACCTGGAAGTTCTATGATAGTCCCGATAACACAACCATTTCAAAGCTTGAAGTTCTATGATAGTCCCGATAACACTTACTTACTTACTTACTTAGTCGTTCCCCTTCTACCGTGAGGTGTAGAGGTTTGGAAGAGAGAGCGCCAAACTATCCTATCGGCTGTCTTCCTCCTGGCCTGGTTCCATTCTAGTCCTCGGTCCTTCAAAGATTGTCTAATGTTGTCCTCCCAGCGGACTCTGGGTCGTCCTCGGGGTCTGGATCCTTGGCTCTTTGTTTCCCATCCTTGTCGTGGTATCCGATCTTCTCCCATTCTGCAGACATGGCCAAACCATCCCGATAACACAACCATTTCAAACCTGGAATTTCTAATTCCGCCTCCGCCCCTTCGCCGTTCTTTCTCCAATCCACAACGTGTTCACTGATACTACTTCTTGTTTTAATATTACTTTTGGATAATACAGTTATTTACCAAATAATCGCCGTAGCAGCTAGTGCTCTTTTCTCTCGCGGTGAATTTACAGGGTTCTGGTATCGAAATCTAGTAGCTTGACGCTTCAGTCTACCTAGCTGTAAATTGGTACCTGACTCTGCTCTTGAGTTAAGGAAGGCAAAGGGCTGATAGAAAGAGAACTGGGTCACCTTATCCCTTAAAAATCTGGACCTAGTAAAGTGAAGTCTCATAATTTCACTCACCTACGGCAATATCTGCTATATGTTCTTTTACCTTTACCTTACACCCTTGACAAGCTTCTGGTACCCCAGACAGGTAGGAACTTGGGAGGTGCGATGTTCCAGGCGCTGACTTGGGGAAGGTACTGAAATGTAATTTTGAAAAAAAAAATAAAAAAATTCACGGGTAAAGGTAGGCCCATAGCAGATACTGCCGTATGGGAAATAAATGTTAGAGACTTCATACTAGGTCCAGCATCGAGAGGTGGGATGACTTGTTCCCTTCCTCGCTGCCTTTTCCTTCTCTAAATCAAACAGCAGAGCCAGGTACTCATTTATAGCTGGGAAGACTGGTGCGTGTCGGTACCGTGATTCGAACCCACCACTTTTGCCGCGAGAGACCAGCGCTAATTCAATACAATTTGAAATAAAAATGAAATAGATAATTTTAAAATAAAAAATACACGAAAATGACAGTTTTCCTATTTGTCTTTGTTGTTCTTTTTTTCAAAAGCAGCGCAATAAGACCCATCTATAATTCATTCAACTTGAATAAATTACCTTTAATAAGATCTCAACAATATAAATTTATTATGTTTTTGTAAAATGCTACAGCAAACATCACTTGCGGAAATTACAGTGTGATCCACTCAATAGCAGAAGATTTAGTCTCGTAAAAGTGTATACTAGCGGTAGGCAACCCAGCGGCTTTGAAATCTACTTTAGAAACACTGAGGTTTTTTTTAGATCTTACTTACTTACTTAGTCGTTCCCCTTCTACCGTGAGGTGTAGAGGTTTGGAAGAGAGAGCGCCAGACTATCCTATCGGCTGTCTTCCTCCTGGCCTGGTTCCATTCTAGTCCTCGATCCTTCAAAGATTGTCTAATTGTCGTGTGAAATTCTAATCCACATATATAAATTAAAAAGTAAATGTAAAGCCTAACAAATAACTTCAATAAAAGGAAAGAAGAATGGTAAAGAACAGTGCTGTCACAATGACTGTACTCGAAATCCCCCTTGTTTTCTAATTCGTCTGCAAATTATAACGTTCCACGTTGATAGTAAAAGCCTACTGCATCACCACACGCTTTCTTCAATAAAACGTGTACTGCCTTTCTAAGAAAAACCTTGAGATACGCAAGCTGACCTATATTTAATATTCCATTCATGTCATTTTATACACTAAGTTACCATAAACGAAAGACAGATGGACTTAGGATAGAAAGAAAGGGAGGGCTGAAAGCCGGGACGCATACAACACTAAACACGCGTCTCGCTATACAATTACTACCATCAAGCACTAGCTTTTTTCAAATCGACAGTGATAAAAAACACTACCCATACGAGAGTTAGGTTTTAAAAACTTACAAAACGCTTATTAGGAAACATGACATTCTACTGTTTTATGTCTAAAATCCTGACATTAGTATGACAGTACAGCGGACACCATAAAGTTTGGAAGTGAGGAGGTGGCAACAGCACGACTATCCTAGAAGAAGATGCATATTTTGAACGCAGCCACTTAGCTCCTTTAAATTTGTATATTTGGGTTCCTTAGGACTTGCTGACAAAGAATATGTTAAACGTTACGCAAATAGTCTAGGAATTAACAAAATATAGCTAAAAGAAATAGTGAGGGTGTCAGACAACACCAGAATCAGAATCGCTCAGTGGCAGATTTGGACACCACCATTGTACGGGAAATAGGTCTCCATGTTAAATCCGATTTGATTGGAGCGCAATAAATGTAAGGCTAAACACGATTAGTCGGGCTACAAATACTATCTTTTGTTGTTAGGGGAGACGGAAGGAAGGGTACTTTTTTTTCAAACGCATGTGTAAACATGGCTCGATTGGTTAGACCCGCCAATATAGTCATTAGGAGCGTCAGGTCAGCATCACATTTTCAAATAAACTTTCTAAAGAACCAGTGCGTTGAGCGCCAGTGCATATTTTTCTAAATAAAAGCCTGGGACATCGGCAGATCGAAATTGTGCTATATTCATTGCCAGTCAACGTAACTGTGTATTATTCCATGAATTGTGGTAAGCTTGATATATTCAATATCTTTTTAATGAAAATTGAATGTAAATTGATAATTTATGTCTGTATATGTGTGTGGTTCAGTAGCGAACATGAGGCAAAGCCTATATAGTGCTCCAACCTGAACAGAAGGTGTCGGAGGAAAGTGAAACTACATGGAATTGCCAAACAGTACACTGACACCTATCTTATTGACTAGAAGGAAATAATGCTGGAATTGCAGAGGCGTAGTAACCATTAGGGAGGAGTATACTGGTGTCAATTGTTTCAGATGAAGATAGCAATTGGCCTACCGCTCTGAACTCAGTGTTTGTTATGTATTGTGTTCAGTCTGGACATAGATTATAGATTAGTTCTGAAATAGGAGGTACAACCTTCTTGTTTCAGGGACTGTGGTCCTAAAGTTATTGAGCAGCACCTGATCTGAGCTTTGCTGAATCTGGAGGCTGACAGCATACTCCTGGGTCCAGATAGCGACTAGTGAGGTGTCTCCAGAACACAGGGGAGCAATCGAGCAGAGGAGTCTTTTCCTGCCGCCATCACGAAAGTTAAGCCTCTGTGGCCAGTGGAGCTCAACATTATGTGTCCCCTCAAAAATTGACATTTTAGTAAAAAAGAGTGACAATACCTTGTTTAAATTGACAGGAACTGTGAACTTTTTCCCCATACTATTTCCCAGATAAACAAACACTTGAAGTCATGATGACAAATAACAACATAGCTTGAAAAACAAAACCAGTATTACCTCATAGTACTACTACACACTGACACACATAGGATAATATTAATAAAATATGTCACTACAATGTTCATATTTATAAATTCTGTACATATAAATTGTGATTACATTTGAATGTGATTCCTGGTTCACTTTGTAGTTGAATCAGGATATATATATAATAGTGAAGGTAATTAATACATAAATATTTGAAACTTTACCAGTGACTCATTTAAGATAGTCTTATAGAGTGTTAAATGTGTGTGAGTGTCACAGTGTTGTCAAGTGTGGTGGAATAAATTAAATTGTTTATATGTCTGTTGTTGTTGTGACTTACACTTCATCATATACATACCCTAGACATTTAACGTAGTCATCACAATATTCCAGAATAATTCTGACTGAGTTATAAATGTGGTAGCAAGTAAGGTTATCTGTAAAACACTACACCTATTAGATACAGATACCTTCACAGCTGATCTCAGTCAGTACACTAAGTCCCCTATAAATATTTATATCATCCCACTTTACCACACTAATGTTGTCCTCCCAGCGGACTCTGGGTCGTCCTCGTTTCCCATGCTTGTCGTGGTATCCTATCTTCTCCCGTTCTGCAGACATGGCCAAACCATCTTAATTGGGACTGTTCTACTTGGGTCTGCAGGGGGTAGGATTTAAGGCCTTGACGTATCGTCTGGTTGCGTACCATGTCTCTTCTTGTTACTTCAACCACCTTCCTCAGATACCTCATTTCTGAGGTTTGGATCTGGCTTTTATGGGTTGTAGTCATTGCCCATGACTCGCATCCGTATGTCAAGACTGGGACATAGGTGGAGCGGTATACAGCCATCTTCGTTTTCTTACCAACCTCTCTCTTGCTGAGGAATCCTCTATTTATGGCCTGAAAAAGTCTCCCAGCTGCTGCTTTTCGAGTGGCAAACTCTTCTTTGATGCCTCCCTTTCGGTCTATAATAGCTCCGAGGTATTTAAAGTGGTCGACCTGCTCCAGGACCTGTTCTGCAAGCTTAATCTGATGTTTTCTTTCTTCTCGTGATATCACCATGGATTTTGTTTTAGAGCTGCTTATGACCATCCCTCTCTTCTCCAGCTCTTCCTTCCAGACTTGCAGGTTGGATTGGAGATGTGCCTCTGATTTAGCAATCAGGGCAACATCATCAGCAAATGCCAGCTCCGAAATATAGACCTGTCTCATCTTCCAGTACCCCACTGAATACTTTCTTGTTCTCTCCTTACATGCCTTGATGACATCGTCCATAAGGAGTATGAAGAGGTAAGGTGATAGGATATCACCTTGTCTTACACCAGTGGTGGTCCTGAACTCTTCCGACTTATGGTTTGCTGTCCTCACATAATTTCTGCAAGACTTGTAGAAGCTCTGTATAGCATGAATCAGAGGTGATGGAATATTCTTCCTTTCCAAACAGTCCCAAAGTTTGCTCCAGGGGACCCTGTCAAACGCCTTTTCCAGATCTATGAAACAAAGATGCATCTCACTCTTATACTCAAGGGCCTTTTCACTCAGCGGTCTGAGTGTGAAGATTAGGTCTTGAGTACTTCGGTTTGCTCGGAATCCGCACTGGACCTCACCCAATTGTGGCTCAGCTAGGCGTCGGAGTCTCTGCTCTAGGATTCTAGAGTAGATTTTACCAGGGACACTGAGAAGGGATATGCCTCTATGGTTTCCACACTGTCAATTGTCACCCTTTTTGAAAATATGTGTTATGATGGCAATCTCCCAATCCTTTGGTATGGTCTTGTTGTACCACGCTGCCTGTAAAACCCTTAAGAGTAATAGGTCGCCTGATGCTCCCATGAACTTAACCATTTCTGGTGTTATACCATCATGCCCTGCTGCTTTGCCCATCTTGATTTTCTCCAGTGCTGCCTTCAGTTCTTCCATCTTTATGTCATCTTCACCATCATTGGTTTTCTCTTCTGTGCTAGTGTTTATCATTTCTGATGCTTCACCATGCTCACCATCCAGGAGTTCTGAGAAATATTCTTTCCATCTTCCCATTACTTCCTTCGGGGCAGTAAGCAATTTGCCTTGCTTGTCCTTTATAAATTTGAGAGGGCATTGTTTTTCCTTCCTCATGTTCTTTAGGGTCTTATAGAACAATTTCTGGTTTTCTTGTGCATCTTTTTTTAGCTTTTCTCCAAATTCTTCCCAGGACTTCTGTTTTGCTGCTAGCACTTTGTTCTTTGCTTCTGTTCTGAGTGTCACATATTCTCTATATTTTTCCATTTGTCCTGTTGTGTATTTAGCTCCTAAGTATTGTTTTTCTAGCATGGTCATTTCGAACTCTGGCCTTAAAATCTCCGAGCATGATAACTTCATCTGGGCAGTCATCCACTGTCCTTTGAAGCAGCTCGAAGAATTCCTCCTTGACCTCTGCTCTCTCATCCTCATTTGGCCCATACACTATGACCAGGTTGACTATGGTTTCTCCTTCTTTTAGTTTAACAACCATAATGCGCTCCGAGACAAAGTTCCATCCCTTGATGCTATCTTTTTGATTTTGGGCCACAATGCAACCCACGCCCCCTTTAGCTCTTTCAGACATGGGTACACCACTGTAGAGCAGCGTGTTGCCATCGAGATCCATGACTCCTTGTCCTTTTTTCTTTGTTTCCGTTATAGCCAGGATTTCTAGTTTTGCTTTCCTCATCTCTTCCACCAGCTCCTCTTCCTTCCCATTTATACTTCTTGTGTTCCAAGTTCCATAAGTCGTAGTCCGTAGTCCGTTCCAGTTCGTCGCCTTTAGAATCAGTCCAGTTTTCTCTCTTGTGTTGCTAGTAATCGTGATTTAAAGCAAACAGGTGATATGCCTGTTGTGCCTTTGCATGGTGGAGGGGCTGCCTCCTTACGGCCTCCATGCATGCCGCCCTCCTCCTTTTTCATCCGGGCTTGGGACCGGCATTGGCGGAGTTTTTTTTAGATCTACCTTGATGAAATCATGGCAGTTTTCAGGTTTCAGAATATCTGTAATGTGGAACAAGTTCATCCTATATGTAACTTTTATCTTCGCGCTTGATATAGTTTGTGTAATTCCATCATCAGAGCGGTTGAAAATTAAAACTAAATATTGTACCGAAAGTTAACTTCACTTCAAAGTAAAGATCACGTTCTATTTTATACTGTTTACGAATAAAGTGAATTTGAGTACGTAAACTTGCGATTTTCATTGGAAATCTGGTGAAAGTACCTTTAAACCTGGGTACACCGCGTTATTAAGTCCCAGAAGGAGAGGGCTATTCCGAAATCTACATAGGTTAAAAATTATCCACCTTCTCCACATCCGTCACCTAGAGATCTACCAAATGATGCCTTGACATCTACTGGTGGATCAAGAACGACCGGTCGCCGGCCCATGGTGTATGCAGTACTGAACGGGATGAGGGCCCGTGACCATGATACCTCACACCACCTTGAATAATCCGGAGGGCCTGCTCTGAGCCCAAGGTGAGAACCCCTGTAAAATCCTGTATTCACTTGCTTTTAAGGCCTGTGACACAGCTTGGATTTAATTTAAGCTTGTTGCTCAGAACCCGATTGACTTCTCTATTTCTACACGCAGAAGTGTAACTTATTCAGTGAACATTTTAGCCAAAGCTCTTCTGATACATTTTCTCACAACATTTCATCACTGTGTTTAAAACACTATAAAAATACGCAGAGCCAGGATCTAAGGTTTTTTTTTAAAGTGGTGCGAGTTCTCATGATGGCGCCTACTTTCATTTTCTTCTTTCACCTTTCAGCTACTGAAGGAGCATAGACCTTCACCAAACTTACGCCAAGTCTTCCTGTCACGTGCCATCAGCTCAAGTCGCTATATGTCTTCCTCTTCCCCTTCATGACTCTCTCTAGTTCTCTTTTTCATGTGTTCTTTAGTCTTCCTCTGCCTCTCTTACACCTGGAGATTCCAGAACAGGGATTGTCTGTTAATGCTATCAACATGTTTTCTCAATCCATCTCCAGTGTCTCCTTCAGTTCTCTTGTTCCACTGGCGCTTGTCTAGTTCTTGTCATTAGTGATCTTGTCATACCACTTCAATCATTTTAGTCTACACAACTACCTATTTTATGAAAGTCTGTAGCTCTTTGGTTGTTGTTTTTGTTGTTCTCCGTGTTTCAGAGCCATACAATAAGACTGACTTGATATGTGAATTGACTATTCTGATTTTTATGTTGGACCTGATTTTTTTTAAAAATCTCCATATATTTTCCTGTTGTGAGTTTGGAAATAGAGAATGTCTGAATTTAGACAGAATATGAATGAGTAATATGAAAATAGAGAAAATTAAAATGACTAATGAAAATATGGAGAGAGATGACTTCTCGAGAGATGAGAGGTATAATCAAATATCTAAGGTCTACTTCCCAGCCATACTCGAACTCTGTTTAAGATGTCATACCCTCGCCCGCCCTCCAATGTTAAATAGAATACTCTACTACAGTAAGGACTACAACAGCAAACATTAAGTGATAGTTATAATAATGTGAATTCTGATGGCTTAGTACTTTCTCTGCTAGGAAAAACCACTACACTGTTCCACCTGGGTTGAAATTTCCTGGCTAGAGAGCTAAGCTCTCTGTATCAGTGTCGTAGTAAATCCTATGCATTCGCAATTTCCTGTGGTTGGAGGCCACACTAGCAGGTGGAGGAGATTAAAACGAGTGCAGAAATACTTGCACCCACTGATCCAAATCTATCCAAACGACGAGGACATTTGCTGGCGTGCGAGTATCCAGTAGGCTCGCTGGGGCACCTCTTATACTGGATAATGAAGACTTGAACTACAAGACAGGTGACGAATACTGACAACTGACTACTCCTCTCGGTCGTTATGTCAGTATACTCAGAGGCAACCGGCTATCAATGAGTCGGAAAGTGTTGCTGAAACTGCCTGAGTGGCAAAGGCAACGGCCCATATGTGTTGAGATGATGGTTAACTGCAACTGGCGGCAATATATGCTGTAGGTAAATAATCCAGGACGCAAAGCTACTGATTACGTGTAGGTAACAGAAATCGATGTATAGTTGTATACTCCAAACAGCACGAGTAATGTGTGCTTCACAAGTACTGGCTATCGACGAATCCCGTCTGTCGACAGGCCCCTATACTCCAAATTAACCGGCTGTTAATGGGTCGGACAGTGTTGCCGAAAATGACTGGATGGCAAAAGCGACATCCAGTATGTTCTGCAGCTATAGACACTTTCAACAATAGGCTGTGATTAAGAAATCCACACAGTGGCCTTATAACTGAAACCCGGCAGTATGACGTAGACTGCCTGGTAATATTTATTATGTGGAAATTGTAATCCCCTGACAGCAGCAAATCACATCAGGAAGCACAAAACAAATACTGACCAAGGCTCTGAAAATAAACAGCAATTCAAAATCTCGTTAACTGCTGTAACAGCCATTCTCCTGTTGCTTACAAAACAACTTCCAACTCTTATCCAATCTCTCCCTCTCTCACCAAAACAAAACAAACCCTTCTCTCATTCGCTCTCGTTGCTTTAGTTAGCCTAGAAGTTCACTCAGGTAAATCCAGCCACGGGTTCGCTTGGCCAGCGTGTCTGCTCGTGCAAGACCCAATGCGACCCACAGCGAAAATATTTCCACCCACACACGCCTGGTCTCACAAACTCTAGTTAAAAAGTGCCTCCCACTGTTAATTTACCACGCTGAGTTACCCAAATAGTGTTTAGCGTATACTCAATCTTTACAGCAATAATCTACATACACAAAAAGAGTGGAAAAAAACTTGGTAAAAATTAACTTTACCCCGGCTCACTCTTTCTGACTAAGAAAACCCCGCCTAGGTAACACATTTACATTAAGGAAAAAAAGAATGTATATATATATTTAACATGAATTAAAATACCACGGGATCTCTATTCTATTAGATTTAGCTAACACCCCACTGTATTAAATACGTAAAAGTGTGCTTACCGAATACAGAATAATTTTTGCACTACAACTGTTATTAAGCTCTGGCGCAGAATTTCACTTTCTCCAGTGGCATAATTTTATTGAGACAGTGGTACAGGTATACCTCGCTTTATTGTGCTTCCATTTATTGCGCTTCGCAGATATTGCCCTTTTTTCAAATTATTTATGTTTATTTATTAGAACGTGCCTTCTTCTTTCGATAGATTTTGGCTCAGATGATGAAGATTAGCATTTTTAGCGATGAAATATTTTAAATTGTACAGTACATTCTTTTTTAGAGCTAGCGCTATTGTGCACTTAATAGACATAGTGTAAACATGATTTTAGGCTTTTATATGCACTGGGAAGCCCAAAAAAATGGGTATGGCACTTTATTGCGGTTTTCGCTTTATTGCGGTGGTCTGGAACCGAACTCACAATATCTCCGAGATATACCTGTATTGGGTGATAGAGACCTCTTGCTTCAATAGCAAAATAGAGTCCGCAGGTGGCTTTTCCACGTGCACTAGATGAAACAAATTCAGACGTAAGACCTATGGGAGAGATTCCTTGGGCAACTAGCCTGTCCAACGTAAGATTGACATGACCAATGCCAGAAATAGCGCTATTTGGAGCTATAAGACAGAAAAGTGGACGTAGACAAAAATTTGAAAACAAGACAGGGCAGACCACTCGGCTAAAAGTGACAGAAATGTCTTCAAATCACGACATTCCCAATGCGATGAAAGCTCCTCGAGCCTTTTGAATTTTTATTTTGATATTCCTACCTGTCCAACTGTGTCTATATTGCTGCCAAGGTAAATGTATGTTTCTACATCTTGCAGTGGTGTTTCTTTTAAGTTTATAGAAGCAAATAATTATTTACTTGAAGTTTTAAGTTCCAGATTTACTTGTTCTTTTAGAAATGTAAAGGTTTTTTTTTCTTGTTCTTTTAGAATTGTAAAGGTTTTTTCTTCTTGTTCTTTTAGAATTGTAAAGGTTTTTTCTTCTTGTTATTTTAGAAATAGAATTGTAATGTTTGTATATTCTTAATACATTTCGACCAAGAGCCGGCCCAGTCAATCAGTTCCCTTTAGTTCTTTCGATGTCTGCACAACTTGGAATCCATAGGGCATGGAAAAGGTAATTACAAGAGTTCTTCTGTTAGAATTGTGTTCTTCGTTTTCCCACAGGCTTCTCTAATATCGAAATGTATCCGAGTATTCAGGGGAGATTTCGCAACTGTTGATTACTTTAGAGAAAGGGCAGGCTATCCAGGAGCTACTTTAGAAAGAGTGAACTCCCTTAATATCTACCTTGATTAAAATTGGTGTAGTTTTCAAAGTGTTATGAATTAGGAATAAGGCGGTGGTCCACATATGACGTCACGCAGTGAAAAAAATGGGAAGGGTCGTCACATTTTAGTAACGTTGGGTGACGATAGCGGGAGGGGGACTTGAAAAAATGTGACATCACACAAGAAAATGCAAGTGAAGATTGCTTCTTTCATAAATTATGTTGGAACAAAAATAAGAACTTTAAAAAAAAAAATTGCATCAGGTTGTCACTAAACCTAACAATAGTTCGATGACATCCAGTATCGAGAATCGAGAAATGCATGAAAAGTTCATATATATCAATATACACTCATGCCACAGGAAAAAAGGCTTAGCTTCAAATTTGTTATTGATCTGTGTTCCGTGGTGAGCTGAAAGGTAATTAATATATATATATATATATGTATATATATATATATATATATATATATAT
Organism: Oreohelix idahoensis; assembly: GCA_024509875.1. Taxonomy (NCBI): domain Eukaryota; kingdom Metazoa; phylum Mollusca; class Gastropoda; order Stylommatophora; family Oreohelicidae; genus Oreohelix; species Oreohelix idahoensis. The sequence continues at coordinate 215,609 of JAMPIV010018892.1, read as the reverse complement.
ATATATATATATATATATATATATATATCTATCTATATCTATATATCTATATATCTATATATTTATATATTTATATATTTATATATTTATATTTATACATACATACATACATACATACATACATACATACATACATATATATATATATATATATATATATATATATATATATATATATATATATATATATATATATATATATATATATATATATATATATATATATATATATATATATATATACATACATATATGCTTTTCATGACAGCCAAGAATGATGAATCTCGAAACACAAAGATCTGATGGTGTGGCCCCCAGGCCAGGCAGATCGACCTTGCGAACTGGGGAACAGAACGATGCCAGAGCAAGTAATGGTTATGACGGCCAAAAACTTGACTGTGTTACTGCGGAAAGCCCTGACATCGGACTAAAGAAAAAAATTAAGAATAGGCACGTGGAATGTAAGAAGCCTACATCAGGGAAAACTTTGTATGATTAGTAAAGAAATGGAAAGAACCAAAACAGACATACTGGGCATTTCTGAACATGGATGGGCCAGACAAGGTCATTTTATAACTCAAACAGGAGAGACCTTCATATACTCAGGGAAGGAAAAGGGCGGTCAGAGCGGGGTTGGTTTCCTCCTGACAAAGAAAGCATCTATAGCACTACTTGGATACAATCCGATTAGTGATCGACTTCTCATGATTAGACTCAAGAGAAAGAAAAGGAACATCACAATTTTACAAGTTTATGCACCCACATCTGCAGCAGATGATGATGAAATTGAGGAATTTTACAACAGTTTACAAGAGACTTTAGGGAAAGTGGAAAAAAGGGATATCATGATAATCGAAAGAACAGAGGAAGAGAAAAAGGTGCGAGGTCCATTCGGTATAGGACAGAAAAACGAAAGAGAAGAAAAACTAATCGAATTCTGCTTAGAAAACAACCTCTCCATTACAAATACCCTATTTAGACAACATCCCAGAAGGCTCTATACATGGACCTCACCAGATGGCAACAGCAGGAATCAAATAGATTACATCTTGATACAACAAAGATGGAGGTCAGGTATATCATCTAAAAAGACACTCCCAGGAGCAGATTGTGATTCAGATCATGAGCTACTAATTGCAGATTTTAAGTCAAAATTGAAAAAAGTGCGAAAGGTGCTCGACCTCTCCGTCTCGATGTAAGCGCCATACCACCTGAATATAACATAGAAGTACAAAACAAATTCGAAGCACTGATGGCTGTTCAAGAGGATATGACACCAGATGAGCTAGCCACACATGCGAGAGATATTCTCATCACATCAGCAGAAAACATGATCCCTAGAAAAGTGCATAAGAAGCAGATATACATCACGGAGGAAACATTGAGGCTCATGAAGGAAAGAAGAAAATTGAAGCAAACGGGTAGAACGGAACAATGACAAATACAAAAACTGCACAAGAAACATCAGGAGAGAGATTAGGAAAGACAAGAAACAGTACATAACGAATACCTGCAATAGAATAGAAGAGCTGCAATTTCAGGGAAAAGATAGGGATATGTTCAAGGAAATCAGAACGCTAACAGATGATTTTAGACCATCATTACATGTAATCAATGATAAAATGGTAACATATTAACAGAAAGTAAGGATATATTAGAGAGATGGAAGGAGTACTGTAGAGAAATGTATGAAGATAGTACAAAGACCCCAGACATGACGATTGAAAGTGAAGAGAGAGAACCAGAACCTATATTAGATGAAGTACGTGCAGCAATCAAAAGCCTGAAAAAAGGGAAATCACCAGGATGCGATGATATACCAACTGAACTAATCCAAGCAGGAGGAGAGGCCAGTGTCCTCGTTTATCATGCACTATGTGTGAAGATCTTGAACAGTGCAATCTGGCCCAAAGCATGAAAAAGATCTGTGTATATCCCTCTCCCAAAGAAAGCCAATTTAAAACTGTGCACTAACTATCGTACTATTGCTTTAATAAGTCATGCCAGCAAAATCCTCTTGCGGATTATCATGAAGAGGATAGAAAGAAAGTTAGAACATGAAATACATGAAGTACGGGCGGGTTTTAGACAAGGCAGATGTACGAGAGATCACATCTTTAATGTGAGAAACATCCTCGAGAAATGCAGAGAATACAATGTAGATCTTCATGCCTGTTTTGTAGATTACATCAAGGCCTTCGACTGCGTACAACATCAGAAAGTGTTGAACATCATGAGAGACATGGGGTTTCCAGCGCATTTGATCCATCTAATTGAAACACTATACCATGAACAACAAGCAGCTGTCAGAGTAGCGGGAGAAACATCAGGATGGTTTGGGGTGAAAAGGGGAGTAAGACAGGGTTGCATCCTCTCTCCATACTTGTTTAACATCTATGCAGAAAATATAATGAGAAATGTTCAGAGTGACCAAGAATGTGAACATTGCGATCCGTTCACAATTGGTGGAAATGCGATCCCAGAACTCAGGTACGCAGATGACACAGTTATTCTTTCAAACAGTGCCAAGGGACTAGAACAGTTAATCCTGTCTGTCAAAAGGCACAGTGAGGATCAGAACCTTTTTCTGAACACAAAAAAAAAAAAAAGATAATGCCCACAGACAAGACAAGATGCCAACCAAAAATTACCATCAATGATGAGAACATTGAAAATGTCACAAATTTTGAATATCTTGGCTCTATAATTAACAACAATGGAGACTGTTCAAAAGAGGTCAGAAGAAGACTGGCCATAGCAATGCAGAGGTGGCCATGGCAGCAATGCTTCTGAGAACGTGCATCTTTCCGTAGTAACATATGGATGTGAATCATGGACCATTACTCAAACATTAAAGAAAAAAAATCGAATTTTTCGAAGCAAAGTTAAATATCAAAATGAAGAAGGCAGGAGGGCTATGGCATAAATGTACACCAAGCAAACATAAGGGACCACTTCTGATGATCAGATTGCCTCCTGTCATAGCGTTTTGTATGGAATTTTCCACCATTCTTTAGTTTATTTATATGAGTTCTGATGACAGCTGTGCCTTTCCTTTGATTATATGGGACATGTTTATCAGCTACATTTTAATAACTATTTACGTCAACGTAAACAGGTTATATAACAGGTAAACAACTGTTATTGTCAAGAAGAAAAAAAAAACTAATGACTTCTTGAAGCTTCAAAAGGTCAGGCAGTAAGTTTGTGCGCAATTTCGTTTTTTAATTGCATTTAAAAAAAAACAGAAATTAAGTCATACTGGCTGTTAATGTATTTTTTTTTTTAAAAATTCCCTTCACTTTTCATGCACTTACCGAAGTTGAACCAGATGGCACGAGTTGCAACGTGTTTTAAATGACGTCATATTTTGTGACGCTTCAGAAGTAGGTCGCAATCGTTTAATTTCTTGTGGCTGAAGTGAAAACGTTGAGGAAACCCACATACGTCAGATTTTGGTGTGTAGGAAGAACTCGGAAGGACGTGAAAAATCTTCCGATTGACGGAACGCACACGTGGGTGAAAAACAGCACTGTAGCCGACCACCTCGGGCCCTACACCTAGCGATGTGCAACGTAATGTGCAGTATACAGTATGAAGTGAGGAACTGCTTGTCATGTGTGAGGAGTTATCACTGCTACTTGGAATAAGTCAATGAAGTGTCGATGCGAATATATAGTAACTGGGATATTTTAAACATCTCTATTTTCTTGTCATGCGTTCTATTGGCTGAGTAGTTAGAACGCTAGCCTCTGGCGGGAAAGTACCGGGTTAAGAGTTCGCAACCTGGTAGCGTCACGCTTTAATCTACCCAGCTGTAAATATGTCACAGACTCTGCTCTTGAGTTAGACGGAAAACCAGGGACAAAATAAGAACAAGCAAACCGAAAAACACACGGAGAAGAGAACTGGGGCATAAATGGAATCGATGAGTAAGGAAAGACTTGGAGCTGGTGGCAAAGGACACGAAGAAGACTTGGGGTAAGTATGTTTAAAACCTAGCTCCTAGGGAAGTTGAAGACGGATGATCGTGGTGATGAATTTGAAACTGCTATGTACACAAGGATGTCACCAACATAGCCGATTGTATTTGTTGTTGTTATTTTTTCCCGATCCTCGTGGATTCGAGTTATTCACTCTTTTACCCTTGCGGCAATTAGAGGGTGTCGTTTTGGGCTTTCTTGCAACCCCAGAGAACTTCGCCAGCTCAGCGGGCGCAGCTGGTGGAGGTCACACCAGACCCAGCAATTGATGTGTGTGCAATTCCACGAGAAGGATAGACCTCTACCATGCAAGGAGGTCATTGTGGAGGGGGAATCTATCGTCACCCGAGCCGGTCACGCAGCTACCGTCCTGCCGAGAGATGCCGTCTGAAAAGACACACGTAGCTCTGTCCCAACATTTGAACTGGGAAGACCCGTCTCCGCGAGCACCACGTACAGTCCTTTGGGACAGCGATTGAATAAGTAGATGGTAATCTTTACTTTTAGACTAGTAAATTATAGAGCTTCCTCCCCTTTGTAATGTCTTTCTTTGTAAATGATAGGTCTATCTTTCCTTCGGGAGGCCACTATAATTTACTAGTCGGAAGTTAAAAATTACCGAGTAAGGCACGCAATCATTCCCACCACTTCAAGGGGGAGAACACGGGAGGGAAAGAAATATACCGACTATGAATTCTAGTAATTGTATACAGGTAACAGAACATTCTAGAAACAATGAAATGGGACTAGGTAGAAAACCAGGTGTTGTATAATGTGCATGTGGCAATTTCCATATATACTGTCACTTTGGATTTCCTCGATCATTTATAGCTGTTGTAGCCACGTTTAGTTTAATATATACTGTAACAGTATGTTTCCTCGATCTTATACGAGGGAAGGTCAAAAAGTAATGCCTCCTATTTTTTACGTATGTATATACTGCATCGGCGTGCAATTTGTAAATTTAGCAGGATTCCTCAAACACTCTTCTGCACTGTATAGCATTACCAACCTGTTTCAGTAACAGGTGGCACCACTGTAACAGTTTAAAAATGGCTGCCAAAGACGTTCGGTTTAAGCAACGTTATGTCATAGAATTCCTTATTGCTGAAGGCGAGACACCAATTCGCATCCACAAACATTTGAAGAATGTTTATGAAGATTCAACAGTGGATGTAAGCACTGTCCGACGTTGGGTACATCGTTGTGACGAAGCTGAAGTAGGTCAATCCTCAATGGCTGGCACAAAGCGGATTGGCCGTCCGTCTACCGCAGTGACTCCACACAACATTCATCGAGTTGATGGCATAATTCGTGGTGACCGTCGGGTAACACTGGATGAACTTTCTTCCATGTTGTCCATTAGTAAAGGCAGTGTCCAGAACATCATTAAAGACCTGGGTTATTCAAAAGTTTGTGCACGGTGGGTACCCAGAATGTTGACAGACACAACATCGCCGACAAGAAAGAAGTTCAAAAGTTCACCATCTCTAGGGAAAGTTATGGCGTCCGTGTTTTGGGATGAGAAGTGTGTGATTCTTCTCGACTTTTTGGAACAGGGAAACACGGTGAATGCAGACCGTTACCATCACTTTGAGGACACCGAGACCCTTAAACGCGCCGTACGCCAGTGGTTTAGGAAAAAGGACACACATTTTTACCGTGCGGGGATACATGCCCTTGTGAGAAGATGGACAAAAACTGTAACAAATAACGGAGACTACATTGAGAAATAAATTTTTGAAGTTCAGACTTGGGGCTACATTTCAATGTGAATTTTATCTGTTTTCTTGCCTATTGAATGAAATTAAAAATTACGAGGCATTACTTTTTGACCGTCCCTCGTAGCTGATGTAGTCCCGTATAGTTCCAAATATACTATTACTTTGTGTTTCTTCGATCACTTATAACTGATGTAGCCTCGTATATGTCCATATATATATATATATATAATTACTTTGTGTTTCCTCCATCACTTACAGCTGCTGTAGCCGCGTATATTTCCATATATACTGTAACTACGTGTTTCCTCGATCACTTATAGCTGATGTTGCCGCGTACATTTCCATATATACTGTAACTACGTGTTTCCTCGATCACTTATAGCAGATGTAGCCGCGTACATTTCCATATATACTATTACTTTGTGTTTCCTCGATCACTTATAGCTGATGTAGCCGCGTATATTTCCATATATGCTGTAACTACGTGTTTCCTGGATCACTTATAGCTGATGTAGCCGCGTATATTTCCATATATGCTGTAACTACGTGTTTCCTGGATCACTTATAGCTGATGTAGCCACGTATATTTCCATATATACTGTAACTACGTGTTTACTCGATCACTTATAGCTGATGTAGCCGCGTATATTTCCATATATACTGTAACTACGTGTTTCCTCGATCACTTATAGCTGATTTAGCCGCGTATATTTCCATATATACTGTAACTACGTGTTTCCTCGATCACTTATAGCTGATGTAGCCCCGTATATTTCCATATGTCGTAGATTTTTGATAGGTGATTAAGACTTAGTTTGGTCCCTTCTGAATAGACATAGAAATAAATGATAGCTCAGTCGGAGGTGAAAAAATAGAAATAGATTTCACGGGTGAGATGGAGGAAATATATTAGATTCTGTCTCTGACACTCGAGAAGCTTCTCCCAGTCAGCCTATCATCTACAACAGAGTTAGATTAGTCAGACAAATCTAATATAATAAATATTAATATATATATATACTCCTCACATACACACACACTTAAGTGACTACAATAGACACACAGACGTAAAACTATGACAATGAAAATATAGATATTTGGGATCGAACTGACCGCCACACTGATTAATTTTAATGTGAAGTTTAATTATCAAAATAAACTTCCATCACAACATATAAAATTACACCAAACCTATACAAATAGTCATAAAGTCAATAAATTGCTACACGAATGATAGACCCATTGGTATGATCCTTTCCCTCGATGTATAGCCCACAGTCCTGTTAGAAGAAAAGTGATAGCCCCAAAGAGTCACGGATACATATGATTTAGTCTAAGATTTCCCTTTGCAGGTACGAACAGACTTGGATACTCTGATCTATCCTAAGGAAAAATATTGTTAGCAACAACACTTGCATAAAGAAATTTAAGACAGCAAAAATGGGTGCCAAAATACAACAGTAAAAGAATCGCTCAGTCCTGCATTCACTCTATTCAGTCAGCCGTGATCACTAGCTTTCGTTCGTACTTACAGCTTTGGTAGCAACTTCTGGACAAACAATTTTTAGGACATGCACATACAGAATCTCCAGGGTTAGACATTGGCCAAGGGAACCCCAGCTCCAAAAAGATAGGTTGAATTCGCTTCTTCAGGGAACGTTTCCTTGGTATTTATTATTTAGGGATACCTGGTTCTGTCACATTAAAATTGTCCAGGCACGAACGTTAACAGCGAGCAAAGTGTCAATAGCTTAGATTTCTAGTAACTAGGAATGTCAGGTAACTGCCTTCTCTCAGTATAGGATTTTATTTGGTCACACCACATACGAGTCACAACTCCGTCGGAATGTTTATTGCTTGTAATATTTTACTTGCTACAAGGGCTGAAATGTACTTGAAGTTTCTCTCAGGAAGAATTAAATCTGGCACGATAGGCCCGTTACTTTATTTAAATATTAAAGTTTATGGAATGGGTACTCTGTCGTTCTGGATGCCAATGCAATGCCACACAGGTTTTACTTTATACACCCAAGTCTGAAAATAAGCGATTTATCACTAGATCACTCAACAAAATAGATATTAAATCTTTACCTCCACACAGAACTACAGATTAAACCACGAACTAGAATCCTTCAATATAATGGTAGTCTAGAACTCGGCAAAATGTTGCCAAGAAACTCAGAGCTTTGCAATACACAAGATATTTCCTAGCACGAGTGATCTGTCTACTGCAGATTTAGGAGTATGAATGACTAGTCTAAAACTCTCTCGGGTAGATATATCTTAAACAGACAAAGGATTCCACGTTATTTCGCAAACCCCCCGTCTCCCCCTCTCATCTCTTAACACTTAACTAAGAAGCAGGCCATAACTGCCACAACGCGTCTTTGACACCTCCGTCTAACTATTCTCAGTCCTGAGCGATGCAGATGGCAGTTTCCACACCTCATGCTGAGAACTTTAACGTAGAGCGCCTTGTCAGATGAAAATGTTAGACGATATGTCTGCCATCCCATGTCTATCGAGACGGATTTTGCATTTATTTGTCTAGTGCAGTGACTGACACATTATGTCATAAAATGCGTTACCAGTATGAGAAAAGAAACGGCAAAGTCAGAATGTGAAAATATTTTTTGTCGCAAACGAACGAATGCGAAAAAAACCCGGAAAAGGATAAAAGAGCGATAATAAAGTAGAGGACACGGGTAGAAAAGAAAAGAATATAGAAAATTTATTGATCATAAATCTCTATGCGACACCATATATACTATAACTTTGTGTTTCCTCGATCACATATAGCGGATGTAGCCCCGTATATTTCCATATATACTGTAACTACGTGTTTCCTCGATCACTTATAGCATATGTAGCCCCGTATAGTTCCATATATACTATTACTTTGTGTTTCCTCGATCACTTATAGCTGATGTAGCCGCGTATATTTCCATATATACTGTAACTACGTGTTTTCTCGATCACTTATAGCTGATGTAGCCGCGTATATTTCCATATATACTGTAACTACGTGTTTCCTCGATCACTTATAGCTGATGTAGCCGCGTATATTTCCATATATACTGTAACTACGTGTTTCCTCGATCACTTATAGCTGTTGTAGCCGCGTATATTTCCATATATACTGTAACTACGTGTTTCCTCGATCACTTATAGCTGATGTAGCCGCGTATATTTCCATATATACTGTAACTACGTGTTTCCTGGATCACTTATAGCCGATGTAGCCCCGTATATTTTCATATATACTGTAACTACGTGTTTCCTCGATCACTTATAGCTGATGTAGCCGCGTATATTTCCATATATACTGTAACTACGTGTTTCCTCGATCACTTATAGCATATGTAGCCCCGTATATTTCCATATGTCGTAGATTTTTGATAGGTGATTAAGACTTAGTTTGGTCCCTTCTGAATAGACATAGAAATAAGTGATAGCTCAGTCGGAGGTGAAAAAATAGAAATAGATTTCACGGGTGAGATGGAGGAAATATATTAGATTTTGCCTCTGACACTCGAGAAGCTTCTCTCAGTCAGCCTATCATCTACAACAGAGTTAGATTAGTCAGACAAATCTAATATAATATATATTAATATATATACTCCTCACATACACACACACATAAGTGACTACAATAGACACACAGACGTAAAACTATGACAATGAAAATATAGATATTTGGGAACGAACTGACCGCCACACTGATTAAGTTTAATGTGAAGTTTAATTATCAAAATAAACTTCCATCACAACATATAAAATTACATCAAACATATACAAATAGTCATAAAGTCAATAAATTGCTACACGAATGATAGACCCATTGGTATGATCCTTTCCCTCGATGTATAGCCCACAGTCCTGTTAGAAGAAAAGTGATAGCCCCAAAGAGTCACGGATACATATGATTTAGTCTAAGATTTCCCTTTGCAGGTATGAACAGACTTGGATACTCTGATCTATCCCAAGGAAAAATATTGTTAGCAACAACACTTGCATAAAGAAATTTAAGACAGCAAAAAATGGGTGCCAAAATACAACAGTAAAAGAATCGCTCAGTCCTGCATTCACTCTATTCAGTCAGCCGTGATCACTAGCTTTCGTTCGTACTTACAGCTTTGGTAGCAACTTCTGGACAAACAATTTTTAGGACATGCACATACAGAATCTCCAGGGTTAGACATTGGCCAAGGGAACCCCAGCTCCAAAAAGATAGGTTGAATTCGCTTCTTCAGGGAACGTTTCCTTGGTATTTATTATTTAGGGATACCTGGTTCTGTCACATTAAAATTGTCCAGGCACGAACGTTAACAGCGAGCAAAGTGTCAATAGCTTAGATTTCTAGTAACTAGGAATGTCAGGTAACTGCCTTCTCTCAGTATAGGATTTTATTTGGTCACACCACATACGAGTCACAACTCCGTCGGAATGTTTATTGCTTGTAATATTTTACTTGCCACAAGGGCTGAAATGTACTTGAGGTTTCTCTCAGGAAGAATTAAATCTGGTACTATAGGCCCGTTACTTTATTTAAATCTTAAAGTTTATGGAATGGATACTCTGTCATTCTGGATGCCAATGCAATGCCAGACAGGTTTTACTTTATACATACTATTCCCTCGGTTATAACTTACATTATAAACTGCAAGCGTAGAGCTTGTCTTATCATTTAAATCTCCCGTGAAATAAGTTATATTCACAAAATCAGTCATCATGAATTAGAAATACATACGTATTTCGTCAATACTCAATGATGAATCAGTGCAGTTATAAGTTAGTTAAAATATTCTCGACTGATTATTCGCAGTTTAATTTAATTCATTTACAGCTGCATGAGTTTAAGCTAGAAATTATAATATATTCTGCTTTCCACTGTAACATGTCGACTAGCGAATATAACAGACTTAATACTAACTTCTTCTGCACAGAAATCTAACTAGTAAAATGAAAATAAGCGATTTATCACTAGATCACTCAACAAAATAGATATTAAATCTTTACCTCCACACAGAACTACAGATTAAACCACGAACTAGAATCCTTCAATATAATGGTAGTCTAGAACTCGGCAAAATGTTGCCAAGAAACTCAGAGCTTTGCAATACCCAAGATATTTCCTAGCACGAGTGATCTGTCTACTGCAGATTTAGGAGTATGAATGACTAGTCTAAAACTCTCTCGGGTAGATACATCTTAAACAGACAAAGGATCCCACGTTATTTTGCAAACCCCCCGTCTCCCCCTCTCATCTCTTAACACTTAACTAAGACGCAGGCCATAACTGCCATAACGCGTCTTTGACACCTCCGTCTAACTATTCTCAGTCCTGAGCGATGCAGATGGCAGTTTCCACACCTCATGCCGAGAACTTTAACCGTAGAGCGCCCTGTCAGATGAAAATGTTAGACGATATGTCTGCCATCCCATGTCTATCGAGACGGATTTCGCAGTTATTCGTCTAGTGCAGTGACTGACACATTATGTCATAAAATGCATTACCAGTATGAGAAAAGAAACGGCAAAGTCAGAATGGGAAAATATATTTTGTCGCAAACGAACGAATGCGAAAAAAAAAGCCCCGGAAAAGGATAAAAGAGCGATAATAAAGTAGAGGACATGGGTAGAAAAGAAAAGAATATAGAAAATTTATTGATCATAAATCTCTATGCGACACCATATATACTATAACTTTGTGTTTCCTCGATTACATATAGCGGATGTAGCCTCGTATATTTCCATAAATACTGTAACTACGTGTTTCCTCGATCACTTATAGCATATGTAGCTCCGTATATTTCCATATATGCTATTACTTTGTGTTTCCTCTATCACTTATAGCTGATGTAGCAGCGTATATTTCCATATATACTGTAACTACGTGTTTCCTCGATCACTTATAGCTGATGTAGCCCCGTATATTTCCATATATACTGTAACTACGTGTTTCCTCGATCACTTACAGCTGATGTAGCTCCTTATGGTTCCCAAAGGATTCAGCGATGGAAGAAATAACACGACGACTGCTGCCTCAAATAAATCGTAAAAGGCGACTAATATGAGATTGTGCTTGGGACTAACAAGCTCATCATGTCAAAGAAAATGTTACACAAACTATCACTGCAAGATCACATGATTGTTTTTTGGTGCATGATTCATAAAATGCTGCCTAGCAGCAATGATGGATACAATTTCTCCTTACGGAGTTAAGAGGGAAATAATGATGATGGATGATAAAGATCATTGAGTAATGCTTCTTGGATGATCTTCGAACGTCGTCATTCATGAGAAGGGCAACAATCTAGCATTGTGCTTTGTTGGAATACTAGATGTTTCATTCAGATCAAGCAAGTTTTGCCTTCCTTTAGACATTCCCCAAAAAAACTTAAAGTAACATTTCGTTTAGCCAAAAATGTTTTAATAGTTAGATTTTAGCTCAGCGTGGAGTAGCGTTATTCTTCCTCGAGAAAGTCAGCCGATAGCGGCGTAGTTGCTGGACTGGAGGAGGGAAGAAGATGAGAGACGGTATTTCTTTGCGCAGTACAGCAAATAAATTAACTGAGTTTTGATATGTGATGCCGTGTTGAAAGTTTGTTGCCATAGAAAAAAAAAAAACCTAATAAAGCAAAGCACCACCAGTCATCTCTGCCCACACATATTCTCTCTTTTCCCCCTCACCACTTCCTTACCTTCCCTAAACCAGCAATCACTGGCGCAGAGTAATAAAAGAACCAGAGTGCTAACGATGTTTGTTTGTTTGTTTGTTTTTTAAAGCTTGTATATCGTAAATATATACAGTGGCGTAACTACCGCCCAGGTTAACCAGGGACTCCAGCAACGGGTCTGCTCAGAAAACTAGTTGTCGGAAGGGATCATCTCCTGTATATGTGTGGATGATCCAGTTATGTGTGTAGATATGAAGATAGAAGTATTACTTATAGCTCGTATTACCTATAGCTCGAATCGATCTAGAGGTCCACATAATCTAGTGTTACACAGAATAAGGGATCAGCACAGTATACTACCGGCCAGAGCAACTCTGGGAAAGTTAAGGCGGCCGGCATGATGCTGACCACATCACCCCTAGTGTGCCGATGGTCAAGAAAATATGGGCCTAACACCATATTCCCAATATGCCCCAATGGGCGTGTAACGGGATCCTTTACCTTTTTTCTACAGTATATTCCAATTCCTTATTTAATGCGAATCATAACAACATAGCCAAGACACGGATTCAGTCGAATAATCAAACATCGTGAACTTTCTAAAAGTACTACAATGAACTTCTAACAGACTAAAGTGAGCATGCCATATAGGCACGGTCCAAACTGGACCGCAATAACTTATATCTCAATAATCTTCATAACTGCGTCGTGATAACACAAGCTATATTCAGCAACAACAACAACAAAACTGACAAAATCAGCTAGAAAAAAACATTTAGCCAACAGCAGAAAAACATCTAGCTAACATTTGCTGATACTGTACTACCCCCTCCCCCGAAAAAAATAAATGGCTTACGTGCCTGCCTTCCCGGATTTTCTGACCGCTATCAACAAGCAGGCTGTCCAAAATGACCGCTGTCCTACACTGTCCAATCTGAACCCGGGTCCCTGACCACCTGATCACATCACGTGATCTCGGGTTCACCAGAACTGAACAGCTCATGAGCAACGCTCAGAACTGTCAATAACATCACGTTTGCTATGCTCCCTGCGAAGCACACGCACGTTATGGATGTCATATAACATGCCGTGACAATATGTATCACTTTAATTTCCTTTGTTGACTTGATGAACGTCACAGCGTTGTCTCATCTTTACTTTTTGAGCCCATTATATTAAAGGAAGACCCCACTTATTTTGTAACCGAGCGCCCCGTGCCCTATAGTTACGCCGCTGATTAGAATGTTCTCCGAATTCCCTTTTAGGAAACAGAAAAGTTTGTAGAGTTTGAGACGATCTTGACAGCTTGTCTAGTTTCTGACATTTTGGGGGCGACTTCAAATACCACATTAATTATACATTTGTGATAATTGTCCCTGCAGACGGTATTTAAGCCTGCATAAAGCTGATTGAATCGGTGCTTGCAGGCCATTCTTTGAAGTCTAATTTCCCATCGCAGATCTTTTATCCAGATCTGAGGGACGGTAGTACTCTTTGCATCCAGAGCACTGTGCCCCGTTCAGCTCTTTTCAGCAAGTGCATAGCATTTGTTACTAGAAACAGTTTATTCTTTTACATTCAGTAACGAAATTTTGTTGTATTCATAGATACTGTACATATATGATCACGTACCTCGCCTAGTGGCGTAGGAGATCATGTCTCTCCACAACATCTCCAGTACAATTTATCAATTCCGTTGTTGACCTCATTCCATGCCACGATGTCAAACTGTCCAGTATTCGCTCTCTTTGTCTTCATCTATCTCTAGTTCCTTCTATCTTACCTGTTGTTACGATATATTCCAGCTTTTCTCTTCTCATAACATACCCAAAAAAAGTGGATTGCTTCTTTCTAACTTGTGAAGTAAGTTTCCTTTGCGCACTGGCGTTTTCGGGACATTCTCATTACATTCATACGTACAGTAATATATATATATATATATATATATATATATATATATATATATATATATATATATATATATATATATATATATATATACCTAATACATATAAACATAGTACATATAAGAATCTTTATTCTCCATAAAATACATTTACAAGTACTGATATGATATAATAAAAAACAATGCGCCCTAAAGGATAATCAAGAGAATTTACAGCATTGTGGAATACGTTTCAGGTACCCTACCTTTTCATCTTCGTCTTTTTTATTTCCCGAACATAATCTTTCCCTGTATACACCTGCATCTATCAATACCCTTGAGCTCGCCATGGAGCATACGCCTTCAACAAACACATGCCAAGTCCTCCTGTCCCGTGCCATCCGCTCAAGTTCTTTCTGTGTTGTCCTCATCATTTTTACCTGTGTATACAGTTCTCTTCTCCATGTGTTTTTGGTCTACCTCTGCCTGTGGACTGCCTAGTAATGCTATCAACAGGTTTCCTCAATGTGTGTCCTATCCATCGCCAGCGTCTTATTCTCAACTCTTGTGCCACAGGCACTTGTCTGGTTCTTGTCATTAGTTCCACATTTGTGACTTTGTCATACCACTGACTTGACATTTGAGTTGAAGATTCTTATTTTTGTGTTGGACTTGATTTCTCTTGTTCTCTGTGGTAAAGTGGGATGATATCATTATTTATAGGGGACTTAGTGTACTGACTGAGATCAGCTGTGAAGGTATCTGTATCTAATAGGTGTAGTGTTTTACAGATAACCTTGCTTGCTACCACATTATACCTCAGTCAGAATTATTCTGGAATATTGTGATGACTACGTTAAATGTCTAGGGTTATGTAAATGATGAAGTGTAAGTCACAACAACAACAGACAGATAAACAATTTAATTTATTCCACCACACTTGACAACACTGTGACACTCACACACATTTAACACTCTATAAGACTATCTTAAATGAGGCACTGGTAAATTTTCAAATATAAATATGTATTAATTACTTTCACTAATATTTGTGTCCTGATTCAAATACAAAGTGAACCAGGAATCACAATCAATTGTAATTACAATTTATATGTACAGAATTTATCAATATGAACCTTGTAATGATATATTTTATTAATATTATTCTATGTGTGTCAGTTGTGTAGTGGTAATATGAGGTAATACTGGTTTTGTTTTTTTTCAAGCTATGTTGTTATTTGTCATCATGACTTCAAGTGTTTGTTTATCTTGGTAATAATATGGGGAAAAGTTCACAGTTCCTATCAATTTAAACACTGTATTTTCCCTCTGTTTGATTATAAAGTCAGATTTTGAGGGGGGGCATAATGTTGAGCTCCTCTGGCCACAGACTCTTATCTTTCGTGATGGCGGCAGGAAAGACTCCTCTGCTCGATAGCCTCCCTGTGTTCTGGAGACACCTCACTGGTCACTATCTGGACCCAGGAGTATGCTGTCAGCCTCTAGGTTCAGCAAAGCTCAGACCAGGTGCTGCTCAATAACTTTAGGACCACGGTCCCTGAAACAAGAAGGTTGTACCTCCTATTTCAGAACTAATTTATAATAAATTTCCAGACTGAACACAATACATAACAAACACTGAGTTCAGAGCGGTAAGCCAACTGCTATCTTCATCTGAAACAATTTTCACCAGTATACTCCTCCCTAATGGTTACTACGCCTCTGCAATTCCAGCATTATTTCTTTCTAGTCAATAAAATAGGTGTCAGTGTACTGTTTGGCAATTCCATGTAGTTTTACTTTCCTCCGACACCTTCTGTTCAGGTTGGAGCACTATATAGGCTTTACCTCATGTTCGCTACTGAACCACACATATATACAGACATAAATTATCAATTTACATTCAATTTTCATTAAAAAGATATCAAATATTTCAAGCTTACCACAATTCATGGAATAATACACAGTTACGTTGACTGGCAATGAATATAGCACAATTTCGATCTGCCGATGTCCCAGGCTTTTATTTAGAAAAATAGGCACTGGCGCTCAACGCACTGGTTCTTTAGTAAGTTTATTTGAAAATGTGGTGCTGACCTGACGCCTCTGATTGACTATATTGGCAGGTCTAACCAATCGAGCCATGTTTACACAGCTTTTCAAAAAAGTACTCCTACTCATGTTTCTACTAACAACAAAGAAGTAGTATTTATAGTCCGACTAATCGTGTTTAGCCTTACATTTACTTTCCGCCAATCAAATAGGAGGTAACATGTCAGCCTATTTCCCGTACAATGGTGGTGTGAAAATCTGCCACTGAGCGATTCTGATTTTGGTGTTGTCTAACATCCCTCACTATTTCTTTTGGCTATAATTTGTTAATTCCTAGACTATTTGCGTAACGTTTAACATATTCTTTGTCAGCAAGTCCTAAGGAACCCAAATATATAAATTTAATGGGGCTAAGGGGCTGCGTTCAAAATATGCATTTTCTACTACCTCCTGTTCACTTCGAATACGATGTGGTGTCTGGGTACTGTAATGTTTTCAAACGTAAACCAGTATAATGTCATATTTCCTAATAAGAATTTTCAGGTTTTTAAAAACTAACTCTCGTATGGGTAGTGTTGTTTATCACTGTCGATTTGAAAAAAAAGCTAGTGCTTGTGGCCTTACACGCGTGATGGTAGTAATTGTGTATCGCGAGACTGTGGTAGTATTGCCTGCGTTCCGGCTTTCAGCCCCTCCCTTTCTTTCTATCCTTAGTCCATCTGTCTTTCGTTTTTGGTAACGTAGTGTATAAAATGACATGAATGGAATTTTAAATCTAGGTCAGCTTGCGTATCTCAAGGTTTTTCTTAGAAAGGCAGTACACGTTTTATCGTAGAAAGCGGGTATTGAAGCAGTAGGCTTTTACTATCAACGTGAAACGTTACAATTTGCAGACGAATTAGAAAACAAGGGGGATTTCGAGTACAGTCATTGTGACAGCACTGTTCTTTACCATTCTTCTTTCCTTTTATTGAAGTTATTTGTTAGGCTTTACATTTACGTTTTAATTTATATATGTGGATTAGAATTTCTCACGACAAATCCTCCCCACTTAAAACAGACGTTATATGTCAGTCTATAATTCTATATACACATAGAGAAATTTATTATTTTTCCTGGAGTTTAGGGTGATTCTCATCACACGGATGGCGGCTTAAAAAATCCGCTCCCAGATTTGTTTTTTCCACTTATATACTCTATGCTAAACTCAAATGGCTGCATCAATAATGACCAACGGAGTAATCTAGAATTCTCATGTCTAGCCTGTGCTAGAAACGACAAAGGTTTGTGATCCGTTTGCAACTTAAATGCCTTCCCATACAGATAAATATTGAATTTCTTTATCGCCCATATTACTGCAAGACATTCCTTTTCGCTAGTTGAGTAATTGGTTTCAGCTTTATTCAACTTTCTGCTAGCATATGCCACTGGGCTTAATTCCCCATCCAATGCATCTGATCTCTGTAGCAGAGTTGCACCTAACCCAATATTACTGGCATCAGTCCTTACAATGAATTCTTGACTTAAGTCAGGTAATTTCAAAATAGGTTTACTTGTGAGCTTTTCCTTCAATTCTTGGTAAGCCATTTCACATTGTGGTGTCCATGTAATTCGATCTGGATTTCCCTTACGTGTCAAATCAGTTAACGGTGCACATATGGAATTAAAGTTTTTGATATACTTCTGGTAGAAACCACATAATGAGACAAAGGATCTCACGTCTTTCTTGGTTTGTGGTCTCGGGGCTTTCTTTAGTTTCTCTAAATTCTTTGGGTCAGGGATCATGTTTCCCTGATAAACTGTGTGTCCCAAGAATTCCAATTCTTTACATCCAACGCAACATTTGGTTGGTCGGGCTGTTAGATTCGCTTCCCTAAGTCGATTAAACAGCATGTTCAGAGAGTCAATGTGTTCCTCAAATGTTTCTGTTGCTATAAGGATATCATCCATGAAATTTGTGATACATGGATTATTCAGAGGGTCCAATAATTTTCTCATCATTCTAGAGAAGACACTAGGCGCATTCTTCAATCCAAATGGCAATCTATTAAACTCATAGTGTCCTTCTGAGGTACTAAAAGCTAGGTATGGTCTAACCTCAAGCTTTACTGGAATCTGATAGTATCCTTTACTCAGATCCACTTTTGAGAAATATTTAGCTTTATTTAGTCTGGCAAACAGCTGATTTGTATCCGGCAATGGATCCACCTGTCCTTCTGTAATAGCATTCAGTCTCCTGTAATCTATACAGAGTCTATGTTCTCCAGAGGGTTTTCTTAAGAACACAACACCGGAACTATACGAAGATTCACTGTGTGAAATAATTCCTTCCTTCAACAAATAGTCTATTATCTCTTCCTTCAAAGCTTTCTCCTTAGCAAAAGGAATCGAATAGGGTTTCATACAGACAGGTGTGGGGTCTATCAGTTTCATATCATATTCCAATAAGTTTGTATGCCCAGGTCGGTCTGTTAACACCTCTGCATGATTATCTAGAACCTGTTGCACTCTCTCTTTCTGAGTTTTCGTTAAATGTGTACTGATTTTCACCTGTGCCGCTGTCTCACAGGGGTGTAATGGATATTCAAATGATGAAAGTGGTTCCTTTTTCATTTCCATGGCAATGGACAAGGTCAACAAGTGTGTTTCTTATTGATGTTCTCTTTCCAAATATTTCTTCAGGAGATTCACATGATAGATTTTTTCTTTCCCCTTCTTATCTATCTTATAATTGGTTCTAGACACCTTCTCTAGAACTGTATATGGGCCTTGCCATCCAATTTGTAACTTATTCTGACTACCGGGGAGAAGAAGCAGTACCTTCTCTCCCACAGCCAAATCTCTGTCTTTAGCTTTCCTGTTATAATAGGCAGCATGTTTCTTCCTGGCTTGTTTCAAATTTTCATTGGCAAGTTTCCAGCCAGTTTTTAAACGAGTGGTCAGCTCATTCACATATTGGTATGAGGATGTAATATTTTCCTCTGCTTTTTCATCAGTCCACGTTCTTAACAGAGCTTCCAGTGGACCTTTTATTGGCCTTCCAAACAATAATGTTGCCGGGGCCATACCGGTTGAACTATGGGGTACCTCCCGATAAGCAAAGAGGGCGGCGTGCAGGTACTGGTCCCATGTATCTGGTTTTTCGTGTGCCAACTTTCTCAGGATCGACATCAACGTGCCATTAAATCTTTCCACTTGGCCGTTCCCTTGGGGGTGGTACACACTACAATGGAAGTGTTTGGCCTGGAAGATCCTGAAAACTTCTTCTGTTAGTTTCCCCTTGAACTGAGAGCCATTATCAGTCAAGATTTGATTGGGAAAACCTAACCTTGTGAAAATTGTGAGCAATGCCTCTGCCACATGTTTAGAATCAATCGATGACAGGGCTACCGCCTCTCCCCACATAGAACAAGTGTCCACCAGAGTCAGAATGTAGCTGTTCCTTCTCTTGGTTCGGGTGAGAGGTCCCACAAGATCCACGGCAACTCTCTCAAAGGGTGTTCCCACTATGGGCATTTCCCCCAGAGTTGCTGGTGCAGTCCAATGTTTAGGTGCTACTCGTTGGCACTCTGGACAGGATTTTACATATCGTTTGATATCTTCAGTTATTCCTGGCCAGAAATAGTGACAAGCTATACGCTGTCCTGTTGCGCTGATCCCCATATGACCACTGAAGGGAATCGCATGCCCTAGTTCCAACACTTTAGTCCTATATGAAGTGGGAAGGACCAGCTGTCCGTGACCATTGGATTCAGATCCAGCCTTCCTATATATCAGCTTGTTCTTCATATAAAATTCTCCCTTGCCTGGAGGTGTATGAGATTTGGGCAACTTCTTGAAACACGGCTTGAGTGTTTTGTCCTCAGCCTGTGCCTTCCTCATCTCATCTGGATGAGTATTTATTGGATTATCCTCCTCCTTTTTAGACTGTGATCTGGTCTGCACTGTTGCCAATATCACAGGTCTCTTGGGATTCCCCAAGAAGACATATCTACACCCCAATATCAGAGGGTAGATTGGCTCATTTATCACTGCTGCTTTTATGATTCCTTCCACATATCGCGTTTTCACCTTTATCCGGGCGACGGGAAGTGTCATGGTAGCTACATCCTTGGTTGCAGTTTGAATCTCCACTGTTTCTGTGGTGTATTGATCGGCCTGCACCAGGTGAGAACTCACAACGGAATCGTAATCTAAACCGGTATCATATAAACACCTTATAGTGACACCATTACAGATGACATCTTCACACACTGGGGGATGGTATGGTTCCTGTAGTTCTGCAGGTTTGACCTTTTTTTCCTTTTTCCCAGATGTCATAGCAGCACAATGAGGAGGTTTCCTTCTACAATGGTCAGTGTCATGATTGTTCATCTTACAATTTTTACACCACCTTTTTTCCTTGGTTGAAAGATTTTCTTTCATCATATTTCCTTTCATCGAATTGTGGGGTTTTATTTTTTATTGTCATACCGTGGCCTATCAAATTGGTGCTTACCTTTGTTTTGATCTCTAGGATCAAATTTATTAAAGTTCTGTGGTGCCCTAAAATTTTCTACCTGTTTTTTTTTTTTTGTTACCTGATACTTCTGCCTGAGCTGCTTGATACCTTTCTGCAACATTTAGCAACTCACCCAGCCTCTCTGCACCTTGTTCCATGAGAAACTTTCTCAGGTCTGGAGCCATGGACTCTCTTAGTTGTTCTATAAGGACCATTTCCTTAAGATCTTGGGTTTTCCCCAGAGAAGTCCATTTCTCCAAGTATGTCTCTAACCGTGCAGAGAACTGGTGATAGGTTTCACCTGACAGTAGTTTAGCATTCCTAAATTTTTTCCTATAAAATTCTGCGTTCTTTTCATATCTTAACAAAAGAGCCTGCTTTAGCATGTCATAATTTTCCTGATCACCTCTGCTCATTTTGGCAAAAACTTCATAAGCTGCCCCCACGAAGACCTTGAGATAACTTTAAGCTCCACCTTTCTCTCTCTAACCCATATGTGGTAGCTAATAGTTCATATCTATTTAGATAGCTCTCAATATCATCGTCTTTCTCAACAAAATGATCTAAATGAAAATTCATAGCTGAGGTTGAGGCTCCCTAGCTAGCAGTGGCATCAGAGGTAAAGGGACTGGCACCATTTTCAGGAGCATGGCCTTGAAACTCAAACTCCCTTAGTCGTAACTCATGTTCCCTTTGTAATCTCTTATCTTCTGCTTCCCTTTCTGCAGCTAATCTCTTGTCTTCCTTTTCTGCAGCTAATTTCTTCTCTTCTCTTTCTGCAGCCTGTCTTCTTTCCTCGGCTTCCAATGCTTTAGCCTCTTTGTCAGCCTCAATCTTCAACCTCTTAGCCTCAGCCTCAATCTGCAACCTCTTAATTTCTTTTTCAGCCTCTAACTTTCTTTCGGCCTCTTTTTCTAATCTTCTTTCTTCCCGTTCAATATATTTGTCACATTCAGCAGTGACATAAGCAATCATAATTTGCCCGTCCATTCCTAACTCTTTCGCAGTCTGTACAGCAGCAGATCGAAATTTTGCCAAGTCGGCCATTGTCTAACATGCAATTGTAAACAATTCAATCTTTCAATAATTATCTAAGGACACTACAGGCACTGAGAGCTCAACCTTATTTATTTTCACCCAAGGATACCTTTTAATTCTTATTATTCCCAATATCTATAACAGGAGAAAGTTCAATATCCCTGGAGCGAGACCCCAATATATGTGGTAAAGTGGGATGATATAAATATTTATAGGGGACTTAGTGTACTGACTGAGATCAGCTGTGAAGGTATCTGTATCTAATAGGTGTAGTGTTTTACAGATAACCTTGCTTGCTACCACATTATACCTCAGTCAGAATTATTCTGGAATATTGTGATGACTACGTTAAATGTCTAGGGTTATGTAAATGATGAAGTGTAAGTCACAACAACAACAGACAGATAAACAATTTAATTTATTCCACCACACTTGACAACACTGTGACACTCACACACATTTAACACTCTATAAGACTATCTTAAATGAGGCACTGGTAAATCTTCAAATATAAATATGTATTAATTACTTTCACTAATATTTGTGTCCTGATTCAAATACAAAGTGAACCAGGAATCACAATCAATTGTAATTACAATTTATATGTACAGAATTTATCAATATGAACCTTGTAATGATATATTTTATTAATATTATCCTATGTGTGTCAGTTGTGTAGTGGTAATATGAGGTAATACTGGTTTTTTTTTTTTCAAGCTATGTTGTTATTTGTCATCATGACTTCAAGTGTTTGTTTATCTTGGTAATAATATGGGGGAAAGTTCACAGTTCCTATCAATTTAAACACTGTATTTTCCCTCTGTTTGATTATAAAGTCAGATTTTGAGGGGGGGTGGTGTGGGGGGGGGGGGGGCATAATGTTGAGCTCCTCTGGCCACAGACTCTTATCTTTCGTGATGGCGGCAGGAAAGACTCCTCTGCTCGATAGCCTCCCTGTGTTCTGGAGACACCTCACTGGTCACTATCTGGACCCAGGAGTATGCTGTCAGCCTCTAGGTTCAGCAAAGCTCAGACCAGGTGCTGCTCAATAACTTTAGGACCACGGTCCCTGAAACAAGAAGGTTGTACCTCCTATTTCAGAACTAATTTATAATAAATTTCCAGACTGAACACAATACATAACAAACACTGAGTTCAGAGCGGTAAGCCAACTGCTATCTTCATCTGAAACAATTTTCACCAGTATACTCCTCCCTAATGGTTACTACGCCTCTGCAATTCCAGC